>CM060699.1:123019339-123619339 GCA_030686995.1 Artemisia argyi
GTCGGGTGTCCTAATAATTGACTGTTCATTTATATCATAGGAATTACACATTAAAGTGAAATGAGCACGCACATGTATAAGAAATTTGTGTATTGCAGTGGTGTTGATGTATACACACCTCTTGTTGGAGGTGTTACGGAACTTAAGGTTCACTCCATAGTTGAGTGAGTGAGGTAGGTTATCAGGTCATGGGTCAAAAGACTCAAAACCATATTTATTTGAATGTTAAGAGGGAGTAAATGAATAGGAGATACTTCTCAATGATTTTTCTTGGTGTCTTAGGTGGTTCTGTAAAAGCGATGTTAGAATTAGCTTATTATTCGGGCTTATAAGCGTATTTGAAAATTAAAAAAATCTTATGGCTTATTTAGATCCACTAACTCAACTTGATACGCTCATAAGCCAAAAAAAAGTAGTCTTATAAGATTTTCCGAATTGAAATAAGGCCATAAGTCTGGAAAATAGGTTAATCCAAAAAACCCCGTAGTCTTTCCAAATCGAATTAGAGCGATTACAGTTATCCCTGATTTTAGTAATTCGTATATTATTTTGATTGTTGAAGAACAGTAATTATGTTGCTTATCTTGCTATATGCAGGTGGTATGTAACAACCCACAAAATTTCATCACTATTATTCCCATTACAAATATCTATAGTAGGTATTTCACAGGTAAATTTTTGCTTTTTATGTGCATTCATTACTTGCATGACTCTCTAGACCTGCTCACGTATCCACATAAGCCAAATAACTCAACACTCACATTCTATAAACCCCTGGTATGTCAAGCATAAGATCACAACAACACCATAATAATTAATCTACCAATCTAACACACTAAACATATCACAAAAACCCTAATAAACCCAAATTAAGCCCTAATTAGGTTTATGTGTTTACTAAACCCTATATGCTTAACTAAGCTAGTTTGAAAGTGTCCAAGGCTTAAGTATGAGTTACCTTAGGAACATTAGGATACCTTAGGACCCTTAGGCACTAGTACAACCCCTTAGAGCTTAGGTATAAGTCCCTTAAGCAGAAAACCATAACTAGGTTATAACTTCCCAGAATTAGGTTTAAACTATCCCAAAACTTCACCATAAACCACCACCACTTAGTATAAGCTTTTTAAGACCCAGGATTAGTTATTAGGCACTCATAGGACCTTAACCTAGGCACTAAACCCTAGGATAAACCTTAATATCTAATAAGTACAATTAGGTCATTTAGGTCCCAAAACTAGGTCAAACCTTCCCAAATCTTTCCCATAAGCTACCATCACTTAGTATAACCCCCTTATGACTTAGGATTAGTCACTAAACACTCTTAGGAACCTAACCTAAGCACTAAACCTTAGGTAAAACCCTAAACTCTCACTAAGTAAAACTAGGTCTAAACTTAACCTAAACTAGTAAAACCTAAACATAAGCACCTCAACCTAGCACTCTAGCACCTTATTTACCTTAAGCACACACCCTAGCACCTCTTAAGCAAGCACACAAGTACCCCCTCATTCCAAAATCACACCTTCCCTTCTTTCTTATCACACATACTCTGGTCCTAGTAGTGGTGTACGAGCTATAGTAAGCCTAGGAGTCGAGCAAAGTAAGTCTTGAGGCCTTGTCGAGTTCATTTCTTGTCGAGAAACCCTAAAACCCTAGTTAACCCCTCGTTAAACCCTAGCTAACCAAGTAAGCCTTTAATTTTGATTTCTTTAGCTTTAGTTTAGTTCTAGGATAGTATTAGGATGCCTTAGATCCCATTAGGACCCTTGCCTAAGCCTTGAACCATTTCATTTACTAGTTTTCTTTTTAAAACCCTAAATAGAGTCGAATTGCCTTTAACATGCTATAAGCCCTTTTCATAAGCTATAATCTGATTTAGGTAACTTAGATAAGCTAATATTAGTTAAACATTAGCTAGGAAACTTAGTTGTTACATAAAAATATAGTTTACTTGAATTTAGGACTAGTTTTGCAAAACTTTACATGCATAGGGGTATATATCATAAATTCCTGAAACTTATAAAGTCTAGGAACTGTTTTTGGCATTTCCTAGAAGTTATTAGTGCAATGACTCATTTTGCAAAGTTTTGAAACCTTAGAATAGAAATTAAAATAAATTATAAACTAAAAAGGACTAGTTATGCAAATATTTTAAAGTTAAGGGTAAAAAGGGTAAATAATGAAAGTTAGTATAGTTTAAGGGTTATTTCTGTCATTTGCTTAAAATATAGAAGTTTAGGGACTAGTTGTGTCAAGTATAGATAGTTATAAGTATAAATAATATAAGTATTACAAGTTTTGGGTAGAAAATGTAAATATATAAACTATAAGGGTATAAAGTGAAAATATTAAAGTTAGAAGCATAACCCAATACTAGGGAGCTTCATGTGAGGAGTACCATGTAAATATTTCATTTTGACGAGTTTGCTGGGTTTACGAATTAAAGTGCCCTGGCTCCTCAAACGATTATTGCATGTACTTCTTAATTATGATGGCCCGAACGGTGTTATATTATAACTAAACCTAATAACAATATAGCTCAATAGTAGGGAGCTTCACGTGAGGAGTATTGATTGGTGCTAAACCGTCAGACTAAAGTCAACCACTTGTGAATGGTCAACTATAATAGTCAAACAGCCTAAAACCAATGCTCCGCGGAAGTATAAGGTTTCCCCGGGTCGTATGTCCCGACGAGGTGTGGATTGTAATCGACACGGTTTCGTGATCGGGTGAATTTGGATGAAAAGGGGTTTTGAGTTATTTGAACTAAGGAATCTACAATGAAATAGCTTAAACAAGCTATTTGAATAAGACGGGAAGCTAAGAAAAACCAGAAACGATTTAAACCTAAAAATGCGTACGTTACGTTTTGAATAAAACGTAGACGTACAAAATAAAACGTGAAAACGAAAATCTGAAAACACCCAGGGGGTGAAAATGACTTTTTTACAAACTTAAAAGTAAAAGAAAATTTATAGAAAAAAGAAAATAAATTTTAACACTAATTAATTATTTAATATTAATTAATTACTAATTATTACTTATTAATAATATTTAAAAAACTTAAATATAATACAATATTAATTAAATACTAAAAAGGTGAAAATAAAATTTCTAAAATTATAAAATAACTAAAAATAAGTTTTAAAAATAAAAATAAGTATTTTTGTCTTTTTGTGATTTTTCTATTAATTAATTACTAATTAATTACTAATTAACTAATTAAACTATTTTAAATTAAGAAAATTACTAAATGAACAGTAAAAATTCTAAGAAAATTTCTAAAATTAATTTATAACATATAAAAACTATAAAAAATATAAAAACTAGATTTCACTTAATAAAAACTAATAATGCTATTTTAAACTTAATATTAATTAATTTCTAATAAAACTAATATTAAATCTAATAAATACTAAATAACCAAATAAAAATCTGAAAAATTTATTATAAATACTTTAATATAAGATATAATTAATAAAAATATAAAAATGAAAAGTACTTAATAAAAATTTAAAAATGAAAATTAAAATTAAATTACATTAAATAGAAACTATCACTTATAATTAAACTTGGATTTTCTGGATTTTTATTTTACAAACTTGTTTTACACTTAAAAATAGAAACTTTTTGTAAAAGCAACTTTTTTGTAGCTTAAAATTAAGCTATTTGAGGGCTTATGAGCTTGACAGTTGACTTTGGTCAACTGTCAAGGCCAAAAGCTTAGAAATAAGCTTAAAGCTGAAGCACAGAAGTGGATTATGATCAAACAAGCTCAAGGAACTAGTAATAAGCTACAAAAACTAGAATGGTAACCTGAGTAAGCCAAAAAGCTGAATAAGCTGTTCCAACAACCCAACTGAAAACACAGACAAGGGACAAGGTTTTTGAACCTTGCAGCCCTATCAAATGGGGTACAAATGCCAAGGAAAGACCAGATACTTGAAGATGAGCTTATTGGCTTCTCAAAAAGCCAATAAGCTCATTGTGGGGCCCACTGTACAGACCAAGAGATGCATTGAAAGTGAGGGTGTTGAGCTGATGGACTGTGTGCAGGGGAGCAGCTTGCCCTGCAAGCTTCTTTAGGGCAAGCTAGGGGTTTGGGAAAAAATTGTAAAAATAAAATGAGCATGGAAATTTAAATTTGAGATGGTAGACAATGACTAGAAACAAGATTCACAACTTGAATCAACACACAAAAATAAAAATAATTACCACAACATTTGGAAAAATCAGAAAAAAATGACTTTTGACTTTTTCTAAAAACTGGTTACTTTGACTAATATGAACTTTGATTGGGTCTAATGGACTGTAAACATGTTAATAAGCTACTATATGATGAAAATAATCTACACTAACAACCTAGGAACTGAATTGAGTGATCTTGGAACTTAAAAATTCCAACAGTGACTGTTAAGAAACATAAAAGAGAATTTTGACCTTTATCAAAGAAGCACTAGATTTTATGACTTAATTGGATTATATGAACCTAATATAGCATACATGAACCAAAAACAACACAAGAAACAGATTAGAACATCACCTATCTTACTAATCCAAACACACCTTTAACTGCTAATCCTACACTATATCTAGCAAAATTTGAACTACTACTACTGATTTAAGGCTTTAAATGAGTTAAGTACACTTAAATAAAAATAAAATGACCAATAATTAGGCACTGATAATACTAGAACAAGGGTATGCCAAGTTTGAGTTTAGGACTTACATATGATGCACATCTGACACATTAGAAGCAAGGTATTACATCACCACCTAAAGTCTCCCATGAGACAGTTTACCCATGAAAGTCCAATAACAACCATTACCATTCTTCTTAATCACCAATCCACAGCCATAAACCTTCTTTGACTTTTGTTGACTTGTAAACCATTTTTCGAACTATCATATGTTTTAAACCTTACAGAGTTTAGGAGAGCTTGTGAATGGCAAAAGTGAACTAAAACACTATCCACAACAAGGTTTATAGCATTTCATAAGAAAAATAAATGTTCTTTAATAAAAATTGAAACTTGTAAAATATAAAAGCTCACACTGATTGATTTGCCTTAACTGGATTGATATTACATAAGAAAAACTTTTTAGGTTACAAATGAAAGCTGAATTCAACACTTGAAATACAATTAACTAATGACTACTACTAAATTACAACTAGTTAATTTAACTAACTACTGCTACACTAGTTATCTTCTTTCTTCACCTTTTCTTTTTCTTTTATACACCCTGGAGGTCCACTAGGATTTTCCCACCAACTTCTGAGCCGTAGGATTGCTTCCATTAATCTAGGCCGTTTAATTTTCTTTGGCGGGAAAACTAGTTTTTGGCAGCTAGGGGATTGCTTGGAGGGATTTGGGGAAATTAAATGGCTTTGGAGTTATTGGTGAGCTGGAGGGGGACAAAGTATGGGATTAGTAGCAGAGGAGGGGGGTTGGAGGTGTGTTGCAGGGGATTACCAGGCCTAGTGGTGAGGGTGATGGTGTTGACCGAGTCAACGAAGGGGAAGGGGTAGTTTTATTTTTTAAACGGGTAAGGGTTTTTGATTGTGGTGGGCTGAGATGTGATGGGCCAAGGAGTGAGTGGACTATGGTGGACTGGATTGGACCAGGTGGTATAAGGGTGGGTTTTGGTGTTTGGTTTATTTATTTGGTTTGGTTAGTTAATAAAACCACAAGGACTATTTTTGTAAAATCTGAAACTGTGGGGACTGAAAATGAAATTTCTCCCAAAGTTTATTAAAAGGACCAATCTTGCATAATTTAAATATCAAAAACCCATTTTTGCAATTTTGTACTTTTCAAAATTCCCGAGGACCAAAATTGACAACTTGCCAAACTTGAAGGACCAAACATGTAATTTCCTCAAAATTTTCACCCAAGGATTAAAAATTGCTTTTGTAACTTCCCAAGGACCAAAAGTGATTTTTCTTTCAAAATTATCCCACCAGGGACTGAATCTGCCAATTATTGAAACTCCAGGGACTAATCTTGTAAATTTCCAAAACTTTTCCAATTTTTCACCAAAGGACTAAATATGACCACTTATGATTTAAAAAGGACCTTTGGTGATAATTTTCCATATTTTGAATATCCAGGGACTAGATTTGTAATTTTATGAAAGTTGAGGGACTGAAACTGCCAATTTTGCAAACTTTGTGCGTTTTTCATTTGTTTTTGCTCATTTTGCATCTAAGACATATAAAACACAATTTTGAAATATTTTTAGTATTTTGATGCATTACTGAGTGTTTTTGTATGTTTTGCAGTTCAGATTAGACCAAAAATGATGAGTGTTTGAGCACTCATCAATCCCCCACACTAAACTATTGCTAGTCCCTAGCAATACTGTTTTGAAAACTTGATGGATTTGAAAAACTCTTTACCAAAAGCCATCACTTCTGGAGTAGCCAGGTGTAAGAACTGTGGCACACCTGATAACCGTGTGATTTTGAGCAAACCACCAGCTTTCAACGGATTTGAGTAGTCTTTACCAGAAGCCGTTTGCTTCTGGACTAGCCAGCTCTTGATGGAATAGTCAACATCTTGGTGAGCTGATTACCAATTATGGATTTTCCACGGCCTTTACCACAAGCCATAATCTTGCGGGCTAGCCAACTCATTTGTTTTCGGGGAGTTGATGAACCATACAATTTTGGGCAAATTGCCAGCCGTCAACGGATTTGATATGTCTTTACCAAGAGCCGTTTGCTCCTGGACTAGCCAATCCCTTTTGTCGGTTAGACAAGGCGGACTGATTACCACAAAAATTTTGAAGCACCAGTGAAAAAATTTTTGAAATTTTTGAAATTTTGGCAAAAACGGGGGTATTATATGGTAAAATGTGATAAAATTTGCTAGAATAGCGAATACCCCCCACACTAAGCATGAATATTGTCCTCAATATTCAAAATCCCGGCTATTATGCCGACATTTTGAACGTAAAAGGGCAACATTACAAGCTGAGTGTGGAAAACACCATTTTGTTTTTCACTTCTGTAATCATAGCATGGGGGACTCCCCCACACTTAGGGTGAAAACCCTATAAGCATGCTCTGTTTTTGTTTACCGAGTCGCTAGCGTGACTCGACCCCGAATTCATTTGTCCTTGGGGAAGCATGATGTGGAAGAAACAATCTCACTCGGACTTTCATTCAAAATGTTTGGACAAACAAATGAAGCACGTGAAAGTTCCACACCGATGAGATTTGTATCCGGCTCAAGATAATGATACATGAGAATGCCGGGATCAAATATGGTGTCCTCACTCCCGAAGGAGTGAAGAAGAGAAGAAGTCACCTGGTAGGTGAAGAAAAGAAGAGAGATCTGAACAGCAATTAAGATAAGAACTTCCTCCTCAAGAAATGTATATTCAAGTGGAGGAGGCAAGTCCTTAAGCTTGATCTCAGGAAATTTATCAGTTTCCTCAACTGATTGGATTTCCTCATTATGAAGTTGTTTGGGTGGGAGAGGGGGGAATGAGTCTTCATTTAACAAACTTTCTAGAAAAAGAATGTCCCCCTCAGGATCAAGATAATTATCATCAACTTCGTATGAAATTGAACTATCTTCAGTAAGAAAAGCCTCGAATTCGTCCAGATCATTTTCACTTTCCGGAGTAAGTGGATTGATCTGAGTAAGTTCAATCGAAGGAGCATGAGTAAGTAAGAATTCTAACTCTCTCAAATCCGCATCAAAGTCAAAGACTTCATTTTCATCCCTTGGTGGGATGGGATCCATATGAGAGAGTTCATCAGCGAACTCTTCAAGAAGAAAGTCAACATCGGAGTGTAGAAGTGGTGCATCAATAAATTCAATGTCTCCATATGATAAACAATCATCACTGGAATCAGAGACAGTCTCAATTTGATCATTTGGATTATTAGGAGTGGAAGGAATATCACACATAAGATCAAAAGTCCCCTGTGACTCTCTCGGGATTGGGACAAGGATCTCAACACTAGACTTTATTAATTCGTCCGATTCCTTATTAGGAACAGTGCTAAAATGCTCATCCCCCATGTTTAGAGAGTGAGTGTGAACTTCGGGTGTGATAACAACAGACTGAGGGAGATGAGAGGAGCTAGCATTCATGGAATTTTCAAGTTCCATTTGTTCAACAGCTAGTAATTTCTCCGTCTCATTATTTTCTCCCTGATTCTCAATGGGAGGAATCACAAGTGATGAATCTGACGAACCCTTATAAAATTGAAGGATATCAAGGGTGTCTTCAATATCACTATCATCATCACAGTCTAGAAGAGCAGCTTGACGAAATTTGGCACGTGTTATAGCTGCTTGTTCTAAGACAAGTAATTCCTCCATACTCAATTCGTTTTTAGTCTCTCGTTCCTCAGCAAGTAATTCTGCCATAGATTTCTCACGAGAGTCTCGAAACGGTGTAGTGATCAACTCCTCCTTAAGTTCTTTTAAAATATCAAGAGCCTTTAGTAAAAGGTTTTGCTCGGTTTCTTGAGGAGTTGCGTGAATCATATCGTACTGTGGAGGTGGGTCTGAAAACGAAGAGTTGTAATTGTTACAAGGAAATGGATTCCTTGTTTGACAATCCGAGCTAGAGTGTGGACCTCCACAGTAATCACAACAGTAAAACTGATGTGGTTGTGGGTGGTGTGTGATAGAGTTATAATTGTTACCAAGAAACTGCTCATAGACAAGCGTGTTTCTCGATTGACAATCGGAACTGTAATGTGAACCACCACAGTACTCACAACAGTAAAACTGTTGAGTCTCATGGTGTGGTAACTGATGGAATGAATCAGGTGTGTCATGGTAGGAATAGGGATTCTGGTTATAGACAGACCCGTTTCCCGACTCTACCATGCCACAGCTGGGGCAATTGCCACCATTATGAGGATTACCACACCACTGGCAAACCAGAAAGTGTGGATGAGACATAGAAAGAATCAAAAGTCTACGGAGGGGTAGGGATGAAGAATCAAAGATGTGAAAGGGTAAAGGAGAATGTTTTTGGATTTTTGAAAATACATTTTGTACAAATGATAAGAAAAATGTTTTTGTGTTTTTGTGTTCGTTGAAAACTTGATTTAAAAAGTTTTCGTGAACGGTTTTGTTTTGAAAATAGGAAAATATGAACAAGGGATGGATAAATGTACAATGGAACGAATTCCAAAGACACTAATCAGAAAAACCGTTTAGATAAACGCGCACAACCTCCCCGGCAGCGGCGCCAAAAGTTGATTGGTGCTAAACCGTCAGACTAAAGTCAACCACTTGTGAATGGTCAACTATAATAGTCAAACAGCCTAAAACCAATGCTCCGCGGAAGTATAAGGTTTCCCCGGGTCGTATGTCCCGACGAGGTGTGGATTGTAATCGACACGGTTTCGTGATCGGGTGAATTTGGATGAAAAGGGGTTTTGAGTTATTTGAACTAAGGAATCTACAATGAAATAGCTTAAACAAGCTATTTGAATAAGACGGGAAGCTAAGAAAAACCAGAAACGATTTAAACCTAAAAATGCGTACGTTACGTTTTGAATAAAACGTAGACGTACAAAATAAAACGTGAAAACGAAAATCTGAAAACACCCAGGGGTGAAAATGACTTTTTTACAAACTTAAAAGTAAAATAAAATTTATAGAAAAAAGAAAATAAATTTTAACACTAATTAATTATTTAATATTAATTAATTACTAATTATTACTTATTAATAATATTTAAAAAACTTAAATATAATACAATATTAATTAAATACTAAAAAGGTGAAAATAAAATTTCTAAAATTATAAAATAACTAAAAATAAGTTTTAAAAATAAAAATAAGTATTTTTGTCTTTTTGTGATTTTTCTATTAATTAATTACTAATTAATTACTAATTAACTAATTAAACTATTTTAAATTAAGAAAATTACTAAATGAACAGTAAAAATTCTAAGAAAATTTCTAAAATTAATTTATAACATATAAAAACTATAAAAAATATAAAAACTAGATTTCACTTAATAAAAACTAATAATGCTATTTTAAACTTAATATTAATTAATTTCTAATAAAACTAATATTAAATCTAATAAATACTAAATAACCAAATAAAAATCTGAAAAATTTATTATAAATACTTTAATATAAGATATAATTAATAAAAATATAAAAATGAAAAGTACTTAATAAAAATTTAAAAATGAAAATTAAAATTAAATTACATTAAATAGAAACTATCACTTATAATTAAACTTGGATTTTCTGGATTTTTATTTTACAAACTTGTTTTACACTTAAAAATAGAAACTTTTTGTAAAAGCAACTTTTTTGTAGCTTAAAATTAAGCTATTTGAGGGCTTATGAGCTTGACAGTTGACTTTGGTCAATTGTCAAGGCCAAAAGCTTAGAAATAAGCTTAAAGCTGAAGCACAGAAGTGGATTATGATCAAACAAGCTCAAGGAACTAGTAATAAGATACAAAAACTAGAATGGTAACCTGAGTAAGCCAAAAAGCTGAATAAGCTGTTCCAACAACCCAACTGAAAACATAGACAAGGGACAAGGTTTTTGAACCTTGCAGCCCTATCAAATGGGGTACAAATGCCAAGGAAAGACCAGATACTTGAAGATGAGCTTATTGGCTTCTCAAAAAGCCAATAAGCTCATTGTGGGGCCCACTGTACAGACCAAGAGATGCATTGAAAGTGAGGGTGTTGAGCTGATGGACTGTGTGCAGGGGAGCAGCTTGCCCTGCAAGCTTCTTTAGGGCAAGCTAGGGGTTTGGGAAAAAATTGTAAAAATAAAATGAGCATGGAAATTTAAATTTGAGATGGTAGACAATGACTAGAAACAAGATTCACAACTTGAATCAACACACAAAAATCAAAATAATTACCACAACATTTGGAAAAATCAGAAAAAAATGACTTTTGACTTTTTCTAAAAACTGGTTACTTTGACTAATATGAACTTTGATTGGGTCTAATGGACTGTAAACATGTTAATAAGCTACTATATGATGAAAATAAGCTACACTAACAACCTAGGAACTGAATTGAGTGATCTTGGAACTTAAAAATTCCAACAGTGACTGTTAAGAAACATAAAAGAGAATTTTGACCTTTATCAAAGAAGCACTAGATTTTATGACTTAATTGGATTATATGAACCTAATATAGCATACATGAACCAAAAACAACACAAGAAACAGATTAGAACATCACCTATCTTACTAATCCAAACACACCTTTAACTGCTAATCCTACACTATATCTAGCAAAATTTGAACTACTACTACTGATTTAAGGCTTTAAATGAGTTAAGTACACTTAAATAAAAATAAAATGACCAATAAGTAGGCACTGATAATACTAGAACAAGGGTATGCCAAGTTTGAGTTTAGGACTTACATATGATGCACATCTGACACATTAGAAGCAAGGTATTACATCACCACCTAAAGTCTCCCATGAGACAGTTTACCCATGAAAGTCCAATAACAACCATTACCATTCTTCTTAATCACCAATCCACAGCCATGAACCTTCTTTGACTTTTGTTGACTTGTAAACCATTTTTTGAACTATCATATGTTTTAAACCTTACAGAGTTTAGGAGAGCTTGTGAATGGCAAAAGTGAACTAAAACACTATCCACAACAAGGTTTATAGCATTTCATAAGAAAAATAAATGTTCTTTAATAAAAATTGAAACTTGTAAAATATAAAAGCTCACACTGATTGATTTGCCTTAACTGGATTGATATTACATAAGAAAAACTTTTTAGGTTACAAATGAAAGCTGAATTCAACACTTGAAATACAATTAACTAATGACTACTACTAAATTACAACTAGTTAATTTAACTAACTACTGCTACACTAGTTATCTTCTTTCTTCACTTTTTCTTTTTCTTTTATACACCCTGGAGGTCCACTAGGATTTTCCCACCAACTTCTGAGCCGTAGGATTGCTTCCATTAATCTAGGCCGTTTAATTTTCTTTGGCGGGAAAACTAGTTTTTGGCAGCTAGGGGATTGCTTGGAGGGATTTGGGGAAATTAAATGGCTTTGGAGTTATTGGTGAGCTGGAGGGGGACAAAGTATGGGATTAGTAGCAGAGGAGGGGGGTTGGAGGTGTGTTGCAGGGGATTACCAGGCCTAGTGGTGAGGGTGATGGTGTTGACCGAGTCAACGAAGGGGAAGGGGTAGTTTTATTTTTTAAACGGGTAAGGGTTTTTGATTGTGGTGGGCTGAGATGTGATGGGCCAAGGAGTGAGTGGACTATGGTGGACTGGATTGGACCAGGTGGTATAAGGGTGGGTTTTGGTGTTTGGTTTATTTATTTGGTTTGGTTAGTTAATAAAACCACAAGGACTATTTTTGTAAAATCTGAAACTGTGGGGACTGAAAATGAAATTTCTCCCAAAGTTTATTAAAAGGACCAATCTTGCATAATTTAAATATCAAAAACCCATTTTTGCAATTTTGTACTTTTCAAAATTCCCGAGGACCAAAATTGACAACTTGCCAAACTTGAAGGACCAAACATGTAATTTCCTCAAAATTTTCACCCAAGGATTAAAAATTGCTTTTGTAACTTCCCAAGGACCAAAAGTGATTTTTCTTTCAAAATTATCCCACCAGGGACTGAATCTGCCAATTATTGAAACTCCAGGGACTAATCTTGTAAATTTCCAAAACTTTTCCAATTTTTCACCAAAGGACTAAATATGACCACTTATGATTTAAAAAGGACCTTTGGTGATAATTTTCCATATTTTGAATATCCAGGGACTAGATTTATAATTTTATGAAAGTTGAGGGACTGAAACTGCCAATTTTGCAAACTTTGTGCGTTTTTCATTTGTTTTTGCTCATTTTGCATCTAAGACATATAAAACACAATTTTGAAATATTTTTAGTATTTTGATGCATTACTGAGTGTTTTTGTATGTTTTGCAGTTCAGATTAGACCAAAAATGATGAGTGTTTGAGCACTCATCAAGTATTAACTTCTGAATTATGATGGCCCGAACGGTATTATGTTGATAACATAATACAATACTAGGGAGCTTCATGTGAGGAGTCATATACTTCTGGATTGTGATGGCCTGAACGGTGTTATGTTATATCTAAAACATTAACTAACCTAAGAATGATTACTTAAGAAACTTAAACAAGATAACTAAATTCTAACATACATCCAAACCTACAACATACTAGGATACGTACGTGAGTAAGGCAGTCTAGTTCCCTAGTCACTTTTTGCATCAATTAGATTTCTCTAAAGCCCAGGTGAGTTCATAGCCTCATACTCTTTTTAAACTTTCACTATAAATGTTTTGCAAACCCTGTGAGGGGGATAAATGCTACTTGCTTTACTTTAAACCGAATACAAGTCTTTTTCTTTGGTTGTTGCACAAGTAAACTAATTGCCACCACTACATAACTAAAATTCAGGAATCTAATCGTTTGGGATATTTTACCCACGTGAACGCGAATATAGTTGATAGATCTATTGGAGTTTGACAACTCCTGTTGGTATTAACATCTCTCTGGATGGTACCAATAAGTACTATATTTGAACCCACTGAAGGATTAACTTTGGCAAGTTATCCTTCCCATCCCCTCATGGTTGGGTCTGCAGCCCCCATGACCCGGATTGTTAACGTGTGGTTCATGAGCTTAGTGCAACACACCCCACTCTTGATAATTGTGCATGCATCAAAATTATCACACACAACATTTTCCTAGATGGGTGTAACAATGAAACCCATGGAACTTGTATTCACTAACACTTAAACCCATGACTCTCACTCAACACCTAGTGTTGACTTTTAAGCATGTATTCTAGGTATATCACATCAACGGAGATATGGTAGAAGGAGGCACTGAACTCGGAGGACTTTCAAACTGGTTATCATTCAAACATAACTTAACACCTAGACTTTGGGACCTCATCAAAAGTAAAAGTATATCTTTTACTAATAAAACTCTGATAATTAAATGAATGACAACTAAATTTCTAAAAATGTCTCTTTTTGAGTCGTTTTCTATTACTGTAAATGTGATTCTATGAAGTAATACTCCAAACACTTAATCCGCTGCGATCAGTGAAAAATGAGGGTGTTACATGGTAACTCCCAAGAAGAAGGTAAATAAATCAAAATACATGTGTTAGAGGTGGCTTATGGGGCACTGCTACCTGTAAATGTGCAGTAAGGAGTTTCGCATGCTGCTGCAGAATCATGTTACAGAATAAACCAAGAACAAAAAGAATGCGGTGGAAGCCCATCTCTATGACATGAGGAAAAAGGTATGATTCTAATTTACTTGCTTTATTATTACATCCTAAATATCAAGATATATTCAACATTCTGATTAAAAAAATATGATTACATCAGTATAAGACATATAAAGGATATTCAAACTATTCTAAACAAATATTCTGATTATTTTGTATCCTATAATCACTTCTAAAAACGCATTGCTAAACACCCCTTTACGCAATTTGATATGATATCATGTGTTATATGTTGTTGGTTGTTACAAACCAAGGTTACATATCTTTAGATATAGGGGCATACCGATAGCATGGATCAGTTGTCGCAATGTGCATTGTATCATGCAGTTTGACGACGTACTCACTATCCCATTTTATGTATCAATCGATTTCCTTCATTTATAATAGTTATTTTGCTTATGCTGTCCATCTCAGTTGGGTACACAACGGCAGAGGTCAAGAGAGGTGTAACCTCTTTGTTGGCGAAAGTCTAAGGTATTTTATAACCTTATTTGTAACCATTTAACTTATTTTTACTCTGGACCATAAAGTAAGATATTAATAGGTCTAATGCAACAACCAAATTCAGATAGAATCAAAGTAATTCACCATATATATGTCGTACTTTATATGTGATCACATTTAGATATAATCAAAGTAATAACATTTAGATATTTATGTTTGGCCTTATCAGCTAATTTCATTTACCTTATATAGCATAAGCCCGTAAATTCCAACTTACAGGTTACATGATGCAAAATGGACGGGTTGGGTAACGGAACGTGTCATTTGTGCTGGCCATAAATCCTAATGGACTGGATTGACTAAACAGTCAAAACACTTTTTTCTTGATTTTTTAATTCAAACCTAATTTCATATTTGACCCGTTTGATCCTGTGAGACGAAATATAACAAAACCCGACCACGAAAATACATCGAACTTCCTTGACACTGTTTAAGTAAAAATTAACAATTTTTCAGTTTGGAAAATATTCTTTAATTACTTACTGATATTTGAACCATAGGTGCGATATGTTGTGCTTTCAACAATCGTAACCTGAGATATTTTTTGTCTCATGTGTTTAACTGTGTCTTTCTTGGGAGTTTTTTTTCGTGAATTTAATGATGTGTTGTCAGTTTTGCAGGATTAGTTGACGAAAGGTTATATAGGAGGATGCAGTAAGGTTGTGCCAAATGTGGTTGATCAGGTTAATGTTTCTAAGCACAAATCTTTGGTATTGGATGCAGTAATATAAAAGATATTCAACCTATTCTAAACAAATAAGCTATTTAAACTAAGCATTGCAGATATTTGAAGTTTCGAGTTGCTTATTTCACAATTATTTTATTTCTTAGATATAGTTTGTGTATTTATTTGATGCAATATAATGATATCTGGGTGATCGTATGTCCATATATGTACCCTCATGCAACTCTTTATCTTTTGAAAACTTAATCTGTCACAAAATGCACAGAATGCAGGAATCAACAAAGAGGGTATACCCGCATCAACAGGGATGGAGCCAATACTAAATATTACCGGGTGCACAAAAAAATTTGAACAATAATATTAGAAACACATTTTGATGGACCGGGTGCATTTAAGATGACTTGAGGAAAAATCGGTGTTTTTTTCAAAAATTAACAATATATCAAAAAATTTTATGGGGTGCACAGGCACCCGCGGGAACCCCCTTGGCTTTGTCCCTACACATCAGCAGCAGTAGTTGCTTCGTATGTGGAGGCAGACTCTAAGAGTCTAAGAGGCAATGACTCAAGAACATTGAATTGGTACATTTTTCTTTACCTATGATCATAGGCTCGGCGTGTATGTTTTTCTATTTCGTATCCATTTTCTCTAGAGGATTCTGTTATGTAGACTTTGCTTTTGTACAATAAGGTCCCTCTTTCGTGCATAAACCCCCTTAATCTTTTTCGTATTTTGAAAATTTCATTAGTCGTGCTCTGGTAACTTATGAAGGAAGTTACCATTGCTTTTCTTATGCCTGCTTGGTCAAAGATATAAGCTTACTTTTTTAATGCAAACTCTTTGACTTTGGCTGTCGCACATGGTACATCATCTGCCGCATCCACTAGGCCAAGATAATGTGTAGCAACACTTTTTTGTAAAAATTTGATCATTTTAATAAGTTGTATATTGAATGCGCCCTCAACTTTAAGTTTTCTTGGTCTGAACTTTGCAGGATACAATCTCCAATAACAGGATTTACCATAGGAATTGATGATAAGTGTCCCCAAAGAAAGGTAAGATCATTTCCACATTCTTTTGATGGAATTTTACCCAGTTTGAAGACTAAATTAGATTAAGCTAAAGAGAATCTGTTGATGCCTCTCATTAGAAGGCTCAGATAGCTACTATAGCGTACAAGTGGTGAAAACTTATTGTTGTGTTTCACTAAAGTTTGATATACTAAACGAAATAGTTTAACAACTTACATGTATGTCAACTCTGTTAGCTTTGAATGTATATATGCGTTTAAACTTTGTAAGTATGTTTTATGTTGATGGTCAGCTTTGTTACCAACTCAAAATGTTTCCCTTATATATTTTACCGTTGTTATTGTTTGACTTTGGAGTGCAAAGTTTATTCCAACAATAGCCAAAAAGAAAATAATAATTATAAAAAAAAGAAGAAAAGCGCTCCCGTGGCAACGCGCGGACTACCCAGCTCGTTAATACTAATTGTAACTAGTTATTGTATGATGCAAATGAAGTCTTATGGAAATAAATATTGTATGATGAAAACTTTGAAAGAAAAAGGTTCTCGTGATTTCACATCTTAAATTGAGATGGATTGCACAACAGTGCAAGACTATGATTTATGCTCACTAAGGCATTAAGTCAACTTATATTAAAGAGACTATTAAAGCGTAGTTAAAGTTAAGAAGTAACTACATGTTCAAATGTCAAATTTATTGATGATCATTTAGTATTATAATCTTTTACTTGTTCAAATGTCAAATTATTAATACTAATTGCAACTAGTTAGTGTATAATGCAAACGAAGTATTATGGAAATAAATATTGTATGGCGAAAACTTTGAATGAAAAAGGTTCTCGTGATTTCACGTCTCAAATCGACATGGATTGCTCAACAGTGCGAGACTATGGCTATGTTTGCCAAAAGTAGCTGTGAGCAGTAGCAGTAACAATGAGTTGTGAGCAGTAGCTGTTAGCTGTAGCCACAGCTCAACGCTCACCGCTCACAGCTTAAAGAAGCATTGGAAAAATGAGTTTTTCTAAAAAATAGCAAAGCTCACCGCTATTTTGCCAAACAAACACTAAAAATCAAAAAGCTCATTGCTCAGTGCTAATCGTCCCAAAAAGCTTTTCGCCAAACATAACCTATGATTTATGCTTACTGAGGCATTAAGTCAGTGCTAATCATCCCAAAAAACTTTACGCCAAACATAACCTATGATTTATGCTTACTGAGGCATTAAGTCAACTCATATTCAAGAGACCGTTAAAGCATAGTTAAAGTTAGAAGTAACTAACATGTTCAAATGTCAAATTTATTTATGATCTCAAATTAACATGGATTGCACAACAAGCGAGACTCTGATTTATGCTCATTAAGGCATTAAATCAACTCATATTAAAGAGAAAATTAAAGCGTAGTTAAAGTTAAGAAGCAATTAACATGTTCAAATGTCATATGCTTACTGAGTATTATAATTTTATACTTGTTCAAATGTCAAATTATTAATACTAATTGTAACTAGTTAATGTATGATGCAAATGAAGTCTTATGGAAATAAATATTGTATGATGAAAATTTTGAATGAAAAAGGTTCTCGTGATTTCACATCTCAAATTAACATGGATTGCACAACAAGCGAGACTCTGATTTATGCTCATTAAGGCATTAAATCAACTCATATTAAAGAGAAAATTAAAGCGTAGTTAAAGTTAAGAAGCAATTAACATGTTCAAATATCAAATTTATTGATGATCATTTAGTATTATTAGTAGGGTACTCGCGCGTTGCAGCGGTGAGTACACTAAAATAAATGTTAACAACATCAAAAGGCAAAAGTGATAGCTATAAGATGTAAACCTTTCAGGCTCGAGCCCGTTTGGCCTGTCTCATTTCAGGCTTGAGCCCATTTGAACCATTGTTCGGTCGGGCTTGAATATTTGTATAATGTGCTTTATTATTTGTATTAGTGACAAATGCAGGAATTGTGTTTATGTTGGTTGTATAATATGCTTGATAATTTACCAATGAGCCTTTGGTCTAGCGGTATGGAGGTTTTACTCTCCTAGGCAATGTCTCAAGTTCGAGTCTGTCTAGGACGATAAGGGTTTCCTCCCGCGTGCGTAAAAGGAAGGGTGCCATTGCCTTCTGGGCTGGATCCAACCTGGTTGTGTGGGCTCGCTACGCCTTCTGGGCTAGGGGCCATGTAGCCACAATTGCTGTAAAAAAAATATGCTTGATAATTTATATTTCTTATGTAAGGTGTTTTAATAACCGCAGTAATTGTATTTATTGACAAGTTAATTAATTGACTAAATTAAATATAGCTTGACCACATTAATAGTGCTTTGTATTGTATTTAATATTAGTAAATTGTGTTTTAATTAGTTGTATTTTTAGCTTAAGAATTTGTAATGCTGAATTTTAAGTATTTTTGTTTAAAGATTTTATTTAATGTTATAAAATATGTTTTAATTAGTTGTACTTTTAGCGTAAGAACTTGTAATTGTATTTAATGTTAGAAAATGTGTTCTAATTAGTTGTATTTTAGCTTAAGAACTTGTAATGCTGAATTTTAAGTATTTTTTTTAGAAGGCCTAAATGCTTTATAAAATAGTATGATAATCTTAGACTTGTTCAAATGTCAAATTATTAATACTAATTGTAACTAGTTAGTGTATGATGCAAATGGAAGTCTTATGGAAATAAATATTGAATGGTGAACACTTTGAATGAAAAAGGTTCACATCTCAAATCGACATGGATTGAACAACAATGCGAGACTATGATTCAACACCAACTGATAAGGCTCGGGAAACTAGCAAAAGAATGATACCCTCTTTAGGAATAGAAAAACCTACAGGAAGTAGTATTTTAGATCCTAAAAGCACCCATTCTGAAAAGAGAGTATATATAAAAAATGTAGAATTTGCTTGTCCAACGTGTCATTAATTTGTTTTCAAAGCTAATCACGATTTGTGCATTTCTCAATTTTAGATGAGGTTAATTCAAGTGCTAGGACTACAACCAAAAAGACAACAAAACGAAGAAAACAATAGGAGACAGAGAAAATCCAGAAGGCCACCAACTGGTCCCCAACAGAGAAAATGTTTAGTCTACAAACATATGGGAGGATATCAAATTAGACCAATGTATTCAATTTGATACTTAGGTTTCTCATAAATTATCATTATATTAGTCATTTTTAATAACTTATTCTTTGGTGTAGGATCATATGTCGAGGTTTATCATGGTGATTGAGATGGAAGTGTAAGTATACTTTTTTATAATGCTTTGTATATGTTTTGAATAATCTTTGAAAGATTTATGAATAATCTTTATATTACGAGCCTCCAATTCCACGAAAGAGAAATGTAAGTATATACTTTTTTATAATGCTTTGTAGAGGAAGGCTTACTTAAGCTAGTATATGAAACAAATTATCAATTACGAGTTAGTAACTTACTAAAGAGTACTCACTTGACCAAATTCGGGATAGTAAAATACATTTTGATCAATTATCATTTTAAGAAAAATGCTAAACATTCCTACATTTAAGCTTAAAAAGTGTCATACTCACAATCCTGCCACTAGACAGAATTGACGGTTTAAATGCAGAGAAAATGAGTGAGAAAAAAATATATAATATTGTTGTGAGTATAGAATAATTTGTAGAAAGAAAATATAAAAATGTTTAAAGCTCTTATTTTAAAGTTAAAATTTGTAAATAACATAGATCACCAGAAATATCAAAAAAAGAAGAAAAGAAAAAGAAAAAGAAAAAGAAAAAAAAAAAAAAAAAAAAAAAAAACACCTTGTATAAACCCAAATAGCGACTCAAGAAAACAAGAAATAGTGATAAAAAAGAAAAAAAGAACCCAAATTCATCTAATCCAATCTTTGCCGATTTCCCATCCTTGTAAGTTTTGCTTATCTTTGTTTGTTTAGTTAACACCCACAACATTGTTTTTTTTATAAATCTTTTATATGGTTTTTGAGTTTGGTTTTTAAGCAATAGACATGATTGTATCTGCTTGTTTATGTGTATTATTAATTTTTTGTATGTGTTATTTGTTGGGTTGTTATGGTATTAATCGATTAAATTAGTGTTTTAGACTTTTATGTTATAAGGGTATTGATTATTAGGGTTTAGTGAATTAGTTTAGAGTGGTTGTTAGTGTGATTTGAGTTGTTTTTAGCGAAAAGGTATGATTTTTCGATGGTTTTTCGGGTCGACCCGTTTAACACGTGTAACGTGTTTAACCTTGTATTAAAAAAATGTAATGGGTCTGTCGGTCGACCCTTTTAACCCAACCAACTTGAAATGACCCGTTTAACCATTAACGGGTAAATGGATTCAGCTCGCTTATTTTTGTGTCGGTTTTGGGTTATGTATCGCTCAGTGTTAGGAATTGCCGCCCATACTAATTAATGGTAGTTTTGCTTTTGTAAGCTTCTGAATTTGCGGTAGAAATATTAGGTTTCGACTAGAAAAGTTACGTCAGGAAAATGTTCTGTTAGCAAGTTCACTAGAACAATATACAGTACTTCGAGACACTATAAATGATTGACAGATTGTGTTTGTTGGACATAAAATATGAGAGTTAAAACGAAATAACAATGTGTTATATTGGACCACCAAGTAGAATTGTACTGGCTTTGTTAAATGCTTTTTGTTCGTGCTCAAGTACATATGTGCTTGCATCTGATAGACATGAAAGATTGGGGTCTGACTTAAGGCTCTGTATTGAACCATCAAAAGTTTTCTATTTTGGATTTGTTATATGTTTTTGTTATCATCTGTTTTAAGTGAAAATGATTTATTAATCTTGGAACATCATATGCGCATCATATATGCTTATACAAATGGGATGATGGAATTGGTTTGTTTGTATAATACTGAAGTTACGTTCTGTAAATTTTTTAGCTTAATGTTTTATCTGAATCTTTTATCTTATACTAATTCATTCTGTAATTTACTCAATTTTGTCTATATTATAAGATGGTAGTTTAATATTCGGAGGGTAAAAAATGGACAAATACATATCTTCAACCCTTTATATTAGCTCTTTTTAGACAGTCTAAATGGTTATGCATTCAAATATCAGTAACATATGGGCACTGTTTTCATATTTCAGACAAAATACATATATTTTAACGCAAAACAGGTGAATAGTGATTTTGAATTTTTTGCTCTATAAAATGTGTTTTTGCTACATTACAGCAAAATTCGTTGCTATGTTACTTTTATAAGGAAGTTTGCTATGAGCACGAGTTTGGGAGTGATAATACTTGGACATTAGGCTGGGAAGTGATTCATTTTTGCTGTTTTTCGTGTATATGATAATGCCTTGCCATGTTTCAGTAAGTCCTGACAGTTTCATGATGTGTTGCCATGTTTTAATGTGAAGCTTAACTGCCTAAGCTAGGCTACTTTTTGATTGTGATTAATCACGAAGTTAATCAGATTATAGGTTATGCAGTTGTCAAGGGTATCTGATAATAGCATGTTTTTTCTGTTTCAGAATCCTCAGTCGACAGTTGGTAAGATTTGGGAATCAAATACTATTTCCATAGCATAATGGATCCTACATACACTGGAGAGATGTTAAGGTAATTGTTACTGACATGTATTTTATGTTTATATTTTTACTTTTGGAGATACTAGCATTGATAATAATCTTTTTCTATGTGCAGACACTTGGAGAAGCAGGACGAACTCCTCATGGATTCTTATAGATCAATGTCTCATGAATTGCATAAACTGCAGGTGATTCATTTGCCACATCTAATTGCTATATCTTACTTACTAGTTTTTATAGGAGTTTATACAAGTATTTTACGTTGGAGACTAGTAGAGAAATAAAAATACACTGTTAATTAAAGTCTGAAAGAACTTTCATAATAGTTTAATTATATTGAACACTTCCATCCCAATTCCCAAGTATTAATTATCTTTTAACTTTTCTGTAGGTCGAGGAAGAAATGTTAATGCGCAAGTTTTATGACCTCATGGCTGCTCAAGGACTAACCAAGAAGGTAATTTGTAATTGATGTACCTGGTCATACCGTGTTTTCTTTCTTGTCACTACAGGACTTTCCATGGCAGGACTCAGGAAATCGATGAAAATGAAGTACTTTTCATGACATATTTAAGAATTGAAATTACTTATATATTGTCATTGTTGAAAAGAAAAACATAATTAAATTGATTTGAAACCAAAGTGTTTTTATAACTACGAAGGGTTAGTGCAGATCTATTCTATTTGGTATGTATTGTGTGCTTCATCATCTTAAGCTCATCTGCTGTTGTCTTCTTGCAGAAACAAGTTGAAATCAATGTTCCAGATGAAAGCGAGCCGCCACAAAATAAAGAAGCATTGGTTACTTCAGATAGCGACCCGGATAGTGACGAGAAACAGTAATGATGCCAAATAGGGATATAAACGCGTCATTTTCTGAGGTCTAATGTGCCTTGAGGTTTGGTTTTGGGTTAATGCTGTAAGTAGCGCGTGTGGCACTTTTTCTGTTTGTTTTACAATTGAGTTTCAGCTGTTTACTACAGATATGTACCTTTTCTAATAGCCAAAATGAATCTAGCGTTGTTATTTTCTCAAGCTATTCCCTGCAGATTTCTACCTTTCGGTTATTATAAAAGGTGACACATTGCTTAGACACCAAAACAGCATACTATATACATCTGACTGTATGCAGTGGCCTGCACATTGTACATTGTATATAGAAGAAATGTAAACTATGTGATGTTGAAGGGTATCAGATCTAATAGCCATGGTACAGAGTCTTAATTACATACTCTGTTCAGATCAGCTCTTTTTTTTTTTTTTTTTTTTTTTTTTTTTTTTTTTTTTAATTATTATTATTATTATTATTATTATTATTATTATTATCTTAGTACTGGTATAAATGCATCGACACTGTTTCTGTGTCAAGCATGCCCACTTTCTGAGTTTCTGAAACCATTCTTATTGGATGCATTCAGTGAGTGTGATGTATATAGTCATTAGCCACTTCTTGATCAATAGTATTTTTGTCACTTACTTTCTATTATAGTTTATAATATGTTAGTTATTCACAAATAAAAATTGGCAAGTGTTTGGTGTATAGATCTGCCAAAACCCGAAGCTACCTGTGATTGCACACACACCGACTCTTGTCAAAAAGTTTTGGGAATTGGTTAAAAAGCATTTACACCATTGTTGTTTGGTAAACAACTTTCTACAAAACTTGAATTTGTAAAATACATTCTTATTCACTACTATTCCATCACCAAAATTTAATGCCATGTGGAGTAAATGGAAGCATTGAGATGAGATGGCCTACTGCATTAAAAGACCAAGTGACACTCTTTGGATTAAATTGCTCTTTCATTTTTGTGGTTGTTCACTCAGGTAAAGTCGTAAATCCAAATTAGATTGGTTCTGTTGGGTGACCGACCCTTACCTGAATTGTAAAACGTTGATGTAAATGCTGTAAGCTTCTTGCCTACTTAAACTAAGTGCTGTTAAAAATACAGTTATTGGTTATTTTTTATAATATAAAACATAACATTTAACACTATTTGTTTCATTATGTCTGTGAATTAATATCATACTCCGTGCGACTAACGATGCTTTAGTCTGAACATAATTTCGAACTAAGTCATCTATATTTTGGCCACAGTAGCGTGAAATTTATAAGTTTTACGTCCCATGAATTAGCTAGGAGCTTTGACCAGTTAATACACATTTGAATGAAACATTCAAACTACTTGTGGTTTAATATGTATGTGTAATGATGTTTGTAGTCCAAAGCCCATGTATACTACAAAAACAAACAGGAGAAAAGTCTTCCCAAACAAAATATGTCACAATCCTACATCTTTATCAGTTCAAACCAATGACTTTGAATATTATCCCTGGTTGTGGAAAGTTTTGTTCATTGTGGGACAATAGTGGACAATAGTTCTGTTATCATTGTTAAAATTATATCAAGTCTATGCTTACGTTAATACATCTGTCGGAAAATCCATATTATCATATTTACTGGAACACCTTGTGCATTTTTCTATTCGTTCCTGTCTATTGACATGAATCTTATAAAGCATGTAATTCTAGCTTTGTACATGAGAAAAAAGAAAAGATCATGGATGCACAGAAAAGGTTAGGAAACAAGTCAGTTTGTACTTCAAATCTTCAATATATAGCAAACAGCAAGTATACTTGCATAATTTAAGGGTGTTCACCTATTGTCTTATATATACAAATATTTGGCTAATCTGAAGCACATTAATATTTGGTTTTATAGGTAATGTGTTGCAAACCCTTGATCAAGATTATACCAATGAGATTCACAAGCTGGAGCCTGCAGAGTTACCATCTTTCAGCCTGTCTAAAGTTGCCAATTCTACGAATAATTTCTCGATCAACAATAAGCTCGGACAAGGTAGATTTGGTCCAGTTTTCAAGGTAGTAAATTAATCTTTTAGGTGTCGATCTTGTTTATCAATTGTGTTGGTTCCGGGGTTCTATATTGATGACTCAAACGTATGTAGAACTTTATCAATACTACATGAGGTGGTGATAAACTGGATGAACTACCGAGTTCTCGAGGTTTTCAAGACACTACATATAATAATTCTATAGTAGCATTATTATTTATAGCAATCGGGTATACTAAAAGAGAGTGTTTTTGGATGATTGGATGATCAAAAACGCTGGAATGATGGTAATATATATAGGGAGACTCGTGACCATTCAAATAGTGACAATGGTTCTTTTATAGCGACGACTTAGCGACAGGAAATCCGTCACTATAGGATACGTCCTCAAACAGTCGCGATGGTTCACTCAGTGATGCCTGTTTAACAGATACAACCGCCACTGTTGGATCGTAAACTTGATTTAGTCCAATAAAGATTGGACTATCCATAAAAGCCCAAGCCCGTGATCAAGAAGCTTCTAGAATGACGAAGAATGGTATGGAAGCTTCTAGAAAGTCGTAGAATGGTATGGAAGCTTCTAGAAAGTCGTAAAGCTTCTAGAATGATGAAGAATGGGATGGAAGCTTCAAGAAAGTCGTAGAATGGTATGGAAGCTTCTAGAATGTTGTAGTAGATGATGACTACAAGAAGTATCTAGAATATGATAGAAATATCTAGGTAAACTTATCTAGTAGTATCTAGAACTAGATATGTTGGTAAAGATAATGATGTATCAAGAATGATATAGAATTAAGATTAGGATGATGATGTTAGTAATTATCCATGGAAAACATTTGGGTTCTAGAACCTTCCATGGAGAAGTATAAATAGGTGTAGGGTAATACATTTGTAAGGAACCACATGAAGCAAAGTTAAGGAATAAAAGTTCCATTGTGAAAGCTCTCTAAGTATTCCTCTCTTCGTAAGCCTAAAAGGCCCTCGTGTTTTCCAACAAAGTGGTATCAGAGCTTGAAGATCGAGATGACAAGTGCAATGAACTCGTTCCAATTTCCTCGTCTTACCAAAGACAACTATGGTAGTTGGTGCATTCGAATGAAGGTGTTACTCGGTTCACATGATGTGTGGGAGATAGTCGAGAAAGGTGTTGAGAAAGTTGATGATGAAAGTTCATTGAATGCCGCCCAAAGGGTGGAGTTGCAAAAGGCAAGAAAGAAGGATCAAAGTGCTCTTACACTCATCTATCAATGTCTTGATGATGCGATGTTTGAGAAAGTTGCAAATGCAACCACTTCTAAGGAAGCGTGGGAGATCCTTCAAAATGATTTCAAAGGAATTGACAAGGTGAAAAAGGTACGTCTTCAAACTCTTAGAGGAGAGTTCGAAAAGCTCCAAATGGAGGAATCCGAAACCATTTCGGATTATTTCACTCGTGTCTTGACCATTTCAAATGAAATGAAGAGAAATGGTGAAAGCTTAAGTGACACAAGGGTGATAGAAAAGATTCTTCGCTCTTTGCCACCAAGCTTTGATTACATTGTTGTGGCCATAGAGGAGTCAAAAGACATAGACTCTATGACCATTGATCAACTCATGGGATCTTTACAAGCCCATGAAGAGAAGTTGAAGAAAAGAAGGGGGAAAGAACCCTTAGAGCAAGCTTTATACTCAAAGGTCTCTTTCAAAGAAAGAGAAAAGAGCTTTCTAAATGGAAAGGAGCAAGGATGAGGACGCGGTACTTTTCGAGGTCTTGGTGGTTTCCAAGGCCGAGGACGAGGAAGAGGAAGAGAAGATGCCAACAAAGAAGATGAAAACCAAAGGTTTTCATATCGAAGAGGTCGTGGGAGAGGCTTTCAATCTCAAAGAGGAGGTAAGCCCCATATACAATGTTACAATTGTCGCAAATATGGTCATTATGCCAATGAGTGTAGTAGCTCAAGACAAGTGGAAGAAAAAGCTAATCTTGTGGAGGTAGAAGACAAAGATGAGCTTACTTTGCTAATAGCAAGACATGACGAACAAGAAGAAAGGATAGAGCCATGGCATATAGATTCCGCTGCAAGTAACCATATGACGGGTGAAGAAGACTTGTTCGTGGAGATGGAGGAAAGCAAAGGTAATGTCACCTTTGGAGATGAATCAAAGGCACCGGTGAAAGGAAAAGATATCTATTGAACCGGTGTCCGTCAAAGAGTTTAGATAACAAGACTCCACAAGAAGCATGGAATGGGATGAAGCCTACCGTCTCTCACCTAAGGGTATTCGGAAGTATAGCGTATGTTCACGTTCCAAGCCAAAGGCGATCCAAGCTTGATGATAGAAGTGAGAAGCATGTGTTCGTTGGCTATGACAAGCAGTCAAAAGGTTATAAGCTCTATAATCCAATCACGGGGAAGGTGGTAGTGAGTAGAGACATAGAGTTCGATGAAGAAGAAGCATGTGATTGGAGCATTAAGGAAAATGAAAGGTATGACTTTCTTCATATCACTGACGAAGAAGAGACAAGTGAATCAAGTGAAGAAGTCCAACAACCTCAAAGTCCAACTCCAACCCAAGACTCACCTTCAAGTTTAAGTGAATGAGAACCAAAGACAAGAAGTTTGAATGAGCTCTATGAGGTAACTAAGGAAATACCCCTTCTTTGTTTATATGTTTGACTGTGAACCTTTAGTTTTTGAGGAGGCTATGAAAAGTAAGAAATGGAGACAAGCCATGGACGAGGAGATAAAGTCAATAGTGAAGAATGATACGTGGGAGTTGACGACCCTTCCAAAAGGCCAAAAGGCTATTGGAGTCAAGTGGTTATACAAGGCCAAGAAAAACGCCAAAGGCGAAGTGGATAAGTACAAGGCAAGGCTTGTGGCTAAAGGGTACAAAAAAGAAGCATGGTATCGACTATGAAGAGGAAGGATGTAAGAATGATACATGCGAGGTCCGAAAACCAAGTTGTAGATATCTTCATCAAGCCGCTCAAAGAGCGAGATTTCTCAAGACTAAGGATGATGCTTGGAGTCGGGAAATCAAGTTTAAAGGGGGGTGTTGGATCGTAAACTTGATTTAGTCCAATAAAGATTGGACTATCCATAAAATCCCAAGCCCGTGATCAAAAAGCTTCTAGAATGACGAAGAATGGTATGGAAGCTTCTAGAAAGTCGTAGAATGGTATGGAAGCTTCTAGAAAGTCGTAAAGCTTCTAGAATGATGAAGAATGGGATGGAAGCTTCAAGAAAGTCGTAGAATGGTATGGAAGCTTCTAGAATGTTGTAGTAGATGATGACTACAAGAAGTATCTAGAATATGATAGAAATATCTAGGTAAACTTATCTAGTAGTATCTAGAACTAGATATGTTGGTAATGATAATGATGTATCAAGAATGATCTAGAATTAAGATTAGGATGATGATGTTAGTAATTATCCATGGAAAATATTTGGGTTCTAGAACCTGTTGACATAAATAATGCCTAAAAACATTATTAACATGTTATCAATATCTTTATGTTTTGATTATCACAAAATATAAATTCATAGAACTAAAACTTATGACATAAACAAGTATTTAGTGATTAATATTTCTCTTTACATCCAAATCACTTAAGGTATGAATAAACAAAGTGTTTAGTGTATCTTATAATCAAAGGAAAGTTTAATTAAGCATTACAAAGTTTATTTAATTATATAAACATATTATATATTTTTGAAAAACACTTTTGGTAATAAAGAAAAATGTTTTATTCATACTAAATATATGAATTCAAATTTTTAACCAAAATCAGTTAGTTTTTCACCAAATAAACTTTCCCCACTAAAAGACAAAGAATCTGGCCGTTTCAGCTGGGCGGCCCCCTTAATTATAAAGGGCGGTCCCCTTAATTTTAAGGGGGCCGGCCATGATTTAAGGGGACCGGCCACGCTCCTTTGTCAGATTCTGTTGCCTATAAATACCACCTTAAACCTGAATTTTTTCCTCACCTTTTGCACTACTAAACTTTCTGATCTAGATCCAATTCTTCATTCTTTTATCCTTTGATCATAAGTATATAAATTATTTGTTTCAAAGTGATCCAACCTTCATCCTCTCAAGTGCAAGAGAAGAATACTTCTATCTCTCAAGGCAAGAAGTATTACAACTTGTTGTGATCTCCACATCCAAGTTGTTGGTGTATCATCAAAGATCTTTTACATTATTCTTTGTGAAGATTATTGTGAATATTTGATTGTAGATAGTTGTGTTAGATATTGATTGTGTGATTAGATAGTAGCTTGGTGTGAAGAAGATAAGCTAGGTATTAGATTGGTGTGAAGAAGATAGGTGTGGAGTAGTTAGTTGTGAAATAGATAGATTTGAAGAAGTTGTGTAGAAGGTGTGACTTAGGTGTGACATAGTTGTGGTGTGAAAAGCGGTGTGTAGATTGGTGTGTACGGTTTTCTCCGCCATAAGGGAGCTTGTTGATATAGTGAAGAAAACTCCCGAGTTAGGTGCTCGGGGAGTGGGGTAGGGCAAGGAAGGTGTCCTTGTAGCCGAACCACTATAAATCTCTTGTCTCGCGGTTCGATCTTTCCATCTCTTACTTATTTCATTACTTATCATTATTATACTTTGTGTTGTATTTATTGTTTATATCGTACAAGACTTGAGATCACATATTTTCGAATCTAAGTTTTTAAAAGCTAAGCAAAACTCTAAACTAATTTTTTATAACTAAGTAAAAAGACGTAAAACTATTCAACCCCCCTTTCTAGTTTTCCACAATTGGTATCAAGAGCCACGTCTAGCAAGATTTTTAAAATATATTGTATTTTAAAACTTGTAACGATCTATGGAATCTGAAAAATATTTAGAAGGGAAATCTATGCAAAGACCACCACTATTTGAAAGTGATGGATTTTTATATTGGAAAAATAGATTCGAAACGTATGTGAAATCAAAAGATCTTGATCTTTGGCATATTATTACCTTTGGTGATTTTCCTCCTATTCAATATAATGTTGAAACTAAAATGAATGAAATTGTATCTTTTGAAAAACAAAATGATGATTTGAAAAAGAAATTAGCAAAAAATAATGAGGCTAAAATGGTAATTTATAATGCGTTACCACGCAAAGAATATGAAAGAATTTTTATGTGTAAAACCGCCAAAGAAATTTGGGATTCTTTACTAATCACTCACCAAGGTAATAGCCAAGTCAAAGATAATAAAATAGATCTTCTTGTACAACAATATGAACAATTTATGATTCCGGAAGAGGAATCAATTGATAATGCTTTTGTTAAGTTTAACACTATCATCACAAGTTTAAAAGCACTTGATGAGACATTTTCTAGTAAAAATTGTGTTAGGAAATTTCTTAGGGCATTGCATCCAAAATGGCGAGCTAAGGTCACGGCAATCGAAGAATCAAAAAACTTGATGACGTTATCTCTAGATGAACTAATTGGCAACTTGAAGGTTCATGAAGAAATCATAAGAAGAGATTCGGAAACGGTCAAAGTCAAGAAAGAACAAACCAAATCAATTGCTCTAAAAGCCAAAAAGGAACCTAGTGATGATGATGATTCAAGTGACGAAAGTGAAGACGAAGAATATGCAATGGCCGTAAGAGAATTCAAGAAGTTCTTCAAGAGACGAGGAAGATTCACTAGATCATCACGAGACGAAAGAAAAGCATTCCAAAGGAATAGAAGTGACAACTACGGGAAGAGAAAATGCTTTAGATGTGGAAGTCCAAATCATTTCGTTGGCGAATGTCTAAAGCCACCGGGTTACGAAAGTCAATGTGCTTTTGTTAGTGGAACATGGAGTGATAGTGACAAAGAAGAAGTTGAAAAGCCAAGAGACGAAAAGTGTTTCATGGCAAAAGAAATCGACGAAATATGTTTAGGAATTGACTTGGAACCTGACTAATGGATCAAAGATAGCGGATGTTCGAGGCATATGACGGGGAATCGCAATCTATTCTCTACATACAAGGCATACAATGGAGGTAACGTTATTTTCGGTAGTGACTTACGTGGAAAAATCATTGGCAAAGGTACGATCTCTCAAGACTCACTTACTATTGAAAATGTAGAGCATGTAGATAAGTTAACATATAACTTGCTTAGTGTAGGACAAATATGTGATAATAAATGTAGAGTCACATTTACCGAAGATGATAACGAAATAGTTAAAGATGGAAAAATTATAGGTAGAGGAATTAGAAAAGGTGGCATATATGTTATGAAACTAGGAAACAAACCTGAGGATAGGATATGCCTAACGACCCTAGATGAAAACTCTACACTATGGCATAGGAGATTAGGACATGCTAATATGCAACAAATACAATCGTTGGCCTCTAAGGAATTAGTTAGAAATTTTCCTAATCTAAAATATGACAAGCATTTTTGTGATGCATGTAAAATTGGAAAACAAGCTCATGCTAGTCACAAAGCCAAGAGTATAGTATCCACTACTAGATGCCTAGAATTATTACATATGGATCTTTTTGGTCCATCCGCCGTGCGGAGCTATGGAGGAAACAAATATACCTTAGTAATAGTAGATGACTACTCACGATACACGTGGACTAGGTTTTTAAGTGACAAGACCCAAGCCTTTGAAAAATTCGAAATATTTAGTAGAATGATTCAAAATAAATTAGGATGCTCAATAGTTGCCATTAGGACGGACCATGGTAGGGAATTTGATAACGAAGTACAATTCGGAAAATATTGCGAGTTAAATGGAATATCTCACAATTTCTCTGCTCCTTGTACTCCTCAATCAAATGGCGTAGTAGAAAGAAAAAATAGGTCACTACAAGAAATGAGTAGAACTATGTTAAATGAACAATCCATCCCACAAAAATTTTGGTGTCACGCCGTAGATACATCAACTTATATTTTAAATAGGGTATCAATTAGAAGAATTCTAGGAAAAACTCCTTATGAGTTATTAAGAGGTAGAAAACCAAACTTAAGCTACTTTAAGGTATTTGGAAGTAAATGCTATATATTAAACACTAAGGACTATCTTACTAAGTTTGATCCAAAATCATATGAAGGAATATTTTTAGGATACTCACAAAATAGCAAAGCATATATAATACTTAACAAACACTCCATGAAAGTAGAGGAATCACTAAAGGTAACATTTGATGAAACACCACCACCTCCTAAAACATTACCTTTAGAAGATGATGATTTAATCGAAGATGAAGCTATTGAGGTTAGTAAAACAAAACCCATAGGAAATGATAATGTAGACATTCACTTAGAAAATAACGAAACTAGTAATATTAAAGAATCTAGATCTCATCCATTAGATAATATAATAGGACATCTTAACCAAAGAACCCTTAGGTCACAAGCCCAAGATAAAAATAATTTCTTTTGTTTCCTCTCAGCAATAGAACCTAAGAATATTAGCGAGGCTTTAAAGGATGAAAGTTGGGTTATAGCTATGCAAGAAGAATTAAATCAATTTAAGGCGAATGATGTTTGGGAATTAGTTCCAAATCCAAAGGATATGACCATCATAGGAACCAAATGGGTAAATAGGAACAAGTTAGACGAGAATGGAATAGTTATTAGGAATAAAGCTAGGTTAGTTGCCCAAGGTTATAATCAACAAGAAGGAATTGATTATGACGAAACTTATGCCCCTGTAGCTAGACTAGAATCGATTAGGATATTACTTGCCTATGCTTGCGCCCTAGATTTTAAGTTATTCCAAATGGATGTGAAAAGTGCATTCCTTAACGGTTTTATCAATGAGGAGGTATATGTGGCACAACCTCCAGGATTCATTGACTTCGCAAAACCTGATTATGTTTATAAGTTAAAGAAAGCTTTGTATGGACTCAAACAAGCTCCCAAAGCTTGGTATGATCGATTAAAAGCTTTTCTTATTAAACATGATTATTCCATGGGAATGGTAGATAACACTCTTTTCACTAAAAGGAAAGACCTAAATCTCATCGTTGTCCAAATATATGTTGATGACATTATATTTGGATCGACTTGTCAAGACATGTGTGATGAATTTGCCAAAATCATGCATGATGAGTTTGAGATGAGTATGATGGGTGAACTTAACTTCTTCCTAGGATTACAAATAAAACAATTAGAAGATGGAATATTTTTTAACCAATCTAAGTACATTAAGGAAATGCTTAAGAAGTTTGGCCTAGAAGACTCAAAACCCATGAAAACTCCCATGTCTACGGAGGTAAAGCTCACAAAGGATGATGAAGGTGAGTCCGTAGATAACACCAAGTATAGAGGAATGATAGGAAGTTTACTATACTTGACGGCAAGTAGACCCGACATCATGTTTAGTGTCTGCCTTTGTGCCCGTTTTCAAGAGGATCCCAAAACCTCTCACCTAGAAGCGGTTAAGCGTATCTTCCGATACGTTAAAGGCACTATACACTTAGGATTATGGTATCCTAAGGAATCCGACATAGAAACCATTGTCTATGCGGATTCGGATCATGCGGGAGACTACGTAGATAGAAAGAGCACTAGCGGTATTTGCACGTTTATGGGATGTTGTCTAACATCTTGGTTTTCGAAGAAGCAAACCGCTCTTGCTATTTCTACCACCGAAGCCGAATATGTAAGCGCCGGAAGGGCATGTCAACAAGCACTATGGATGAACCAAGCTCTCGTAGACTATGGCATTAGGTTAGAAAATGTCCCCATTATGTGCGATAACAAAGGTGCGATAGATTTAAGTAAAAATCCGGTGCAACATTCTAAGACTAAGCACATAGAAATACGTCACCATTTTCTTAGGGATAATGTACAAAAAGGAAATATATCTATAGAAAAGGTTGCATCGAAAGACAACATTGCGGATATATTCACAAAACCCCTTAAGCGTGAATTATTCAACCACTTGCGTTTAGGATTAGGAATGATGGAACAAGTTGACTAAATTATATTGAATTATTTCAAATTTATACTTGCATGAAATTCATTTTTATTTCATTTTACCTATTCTGAGTCTAGGAATCTATTTTGCACAAAACTAAAGATTGAGAAAAGTTATTTTCTTTGCATAAACCGTTCTCTAAAACTCAATCAATTTTCTCTAAAAATTATTCTCACAATCTAGGAACCCCATGAAAATCATTTTCCTTGCATTGTTGACTAATCCTAAAAACATTCTATTTCAAAATCATGCATAAATTCTCACATAAATTGTCAAGATATATAATCTAATATATGTCTTTGACATTCATGATCGAGCAAAAATTGAATCAAGGAGATTATTTGGATTGCTTCTTAGGATCGTTATTTCTTTTTGCTTCTAGGAGTCGAAACAATCACAACTCCACATTTGTTGCATATAGACACTCACTAGGATAAATTCATTAATAATAGTGTCATCTTGATCCATCATTAGTTATTCTCTCACTAATTATCCTTGCCTTTAATCTAGGATAGATGCCTTAGGAAGCTTAATTGTGCTTACCTTTATTTGCTTTCTCTTGCTTGTTATATGTTGATTATTTGCTCTTGTGTTTATGTGTTTTTGCATGCATGCTATATCTTGATTAGATTAGACTCTATATTGCCTAAGAGACTTGAACTTGCTTGAATTCTAATCCAAACACATAACCTTTCTGCAAATTTTCTGCCAAAAACCCAATTCTGGCAACTTGGAAATCACCAGATGGGTGGCCGCCTTAATTCTGTAAGGCGGCCCCTTTAATCATTAAGGGGACCGCCCCCTAATTAAGGGGACCGGCCATCTGATGGTCGGGGTTTACAGAATCTTTTCTGCTTTTTAGCCCATTTCAACCTACATTTCCCATTTTTCACCAACACATTTTGTCCTAATCCTCCAAACAAACCTTATCCATCCTTAAACACACAAACCTTACACTATAAATATCCCCAATCCTCAAAGCTCTTCATTCATCCCATCATGAACTCTCCAAACAAACCAAAATCAAAAGCCTCAAGGCTAGCAAGGATGACGGAAAAACCCGTTTGGCGAAGAAAAAGCCCTCGAAACAAATCCATCATCATAAATGAAGTTGGAAATCATTCCTCACCACCAACTTCTTATTTCCCAAACTTTGCATCAAACCAACAAAATCACTCATTTGATCCACTTTACAAACCATACAACATTGGCCAAACATCTTCCTTCAAGCCAAACTACACCTCTCAACCTCCAACAACTTATCATGATCCATGCAAGTTTGATCAACCATCAAACTACAATTCCAACTACACAAACCCAACTCATCCATACCAAACCTATGATCCCCTCCACATTGCCACGGAAAAACAAAAGTTCCGTGATGAAATAAACCAAATCCATGATCTTAGTGATCTCCTTGCTATGCATCTTGCACAACGCAACAAAGGGCTACCTCCATCATCACCCTATGCAAATTGCCTTCCCCACTCTCTTAACTTGGATCAAGTTACAAATCACACTCACTTTTGCCCTTATTGCATATTCCTTCAAAAACAACTCCTCTACTTGAGTGAAGATATTTCTTGGATTGAATATCTTCTCACTCGCAATCATCCAATACCACCCTTAACACGATACAACATCGTGAGATCCACTTCTTCCGTTCCACACTCCACTCCATATCCATCTCAATCAAACATCTAAGCTTTATGCTTATGTTTCTCTTCAAGCAAATAAAATAATCAACCATGGGTTGCAAGCAAGTCCAAGTGCTCTCTTAGGCAAAATAGGACTATGTCTTTTCTTTTGTGTTATTTTTTTTAATATGCTCCAAGCATATTGAATGTTGTAATGTTTATCATTCCTACAATGCTTGAATGAATCTATGTTTAGTTGCATAATTGTTGCTTTGCATATATGTGTATCTTGCTCTCTTCAAATATTTTTATAGCAAAGATCTCCATTGCTCATTCCCTTGGTGCTCTCAAATAAGGGGGAGCATACATTAAGGGGGAGCTTTCTACCCGTTTAAACTTCCCTCGCGGAGCTTACTCGGCTTAACCTTTTTAATTAATACAAAAAGGGGGAGAAGAGAAATATAAACTACATAATACTTGTCTAAAAACAAGTTTTAGATATATTGAGTTTAAGGTTTTGTAATAATCAAAAAGGGGGAGATTGTTGACATAAATAATGCCTAAAAAAACATTATTAACATGTTATCAATATCTCTATGTTTTGATTATCACAAAATATAAACTCATAGAACTAAAACATATGACATAAACAAGTATTTAGTGATTAATATTTCTCTTTACATCCAAATCACTTAAGGTATGAATAAACAAAGTGTTTAGTGTATCTTATGATCAAAGGAAAGTTTAATTAAGCATTACAAAGTTTATTTAATTATATAAACATATTATATATTTTTGAAAAACACTTTTGGTAATAAAGAAAAATGTTTTATTCATACTAAATATATGAATTCAAATTTTTAACCAAAATCAGTTAGTTTTTCACCAAATAAACTTTCCCCACTAAAAGACAAAGAATCTGGCCATTTCAGCTGGGCGGCCCCTTAATTATAAAGGGCGGTCCCCTTAATTTTAAGGGGGCCAGCCATGATTTAAGGGGACCGGCCACGCTCCTTTGTCAGATTCTGTTGCCTATAAGTACCACCTTAAACCTGAATTTTTTCCTCACCTTTTGCACTACTAAACTTTCTGATCTAGATCCAATTCTTCATTCTTTTATCCTTTGATCATAAGTATATAAATTCTTTGTTTCAAAGTGATCCAACCTTCATCCTCTCAAGTGCAAGAGAAGAATACTTCTATCTCTCAAGACAAGAAGTATTACAACTTGTTGTGATCTCCACATCCAAGTTGTTGGTGTATCATCAAAGATCTTTTACATTATTCTTTGTGAAGATTGTTGTGAATATTTGATTGTAGATAGTTGTGTTAGATATTGATTGTGTGATTAGATAGTAGCTTGGTGTGAAGAAGATAAGCTAGGTATTAGATTGGTGTGAAGAAGATAGGTGTGGAGTAGTTAGTTGTGAAATAGATAGATTTGAAGAAGTTGTGTAGAAGGTGTGACTTAGGTGTGACATAGTTGTGGTGTGAAAAGCGGTGTGTAGATTGGTGTGTACGGTTTTCTCCGCCATAAGGGAGCTTGTTGATATAGTGAAGAAAACTCTCGAGTTAGGTGCTCGGGGAGTGGAGTAGGGCAAGGAAGGTGTCCTTGTAGCCGAACCACTATAAATCTCTTGTCTCGCGGTTCGATCTTTCCATCTCTTACTTATTTCATTACTTATCATTATTATACTTTGTGTTGTATTTATTGTTTATATCGTACAAGACTTGAGATCACATATTTTCGAATCTAAGTTTTTAAAAGCTAAGCAAAACTCTAAACTAATTTTTTATGACTAAGTAAAAAGACGTAAAACTATTCAACCCCCCCTTCTAGTTTTCCACAGAACCTTCCATGGAGAAGTATAAATAGGTGTAGGGTAATGCATTTGTAAGGAACCACATGAAGCAAAGTTAAGGAATAAAAGTTCCATTGTGAAAACTCTCTAAGTATTCCTCTCTTCGTAAGCCTAAAAGGCCCTCGTGTTTTCCAACAGCCACCATTTCGATTAAGGGTGTCTTTGGGTTGGTGATGGTTCCTTAGCAACGGTCTTGTGACAGAAAAACTGTCGCTAATCTCCTTTTCGTGGCAAAGACCAAATGATGAGGCGAAAAATGATCCGTTTTTAGGGGGTCATTTAAGCCCGAATCCGAATTTATTTGATCAAATATTGCCCTAAATCGTTCCTTTTGTGATTTTAGGTACTTGGAGAGTGAATTCTGGAAAAGAAGCCATTTTGGACGTTTTTGGAGCATAAAAGTGAAGAAAACGGCAAAGTCTCAAATTTCTATGCTGGGAACAGTGCATGAAGGCGTCAAGAGTTGCTCTTGACGGCGTCAGAGTCCCAAGAATAAAATACCGTGGTTGATGACGGCGTCACATAGGCCGTCAGAAATAGATCAAGGCCGTCCGAGGAAGTATTTGGCGGCGAGATGACGGCGTCACACCATTGCTCTTGACGTCGTCACCCTTATTTTCCTATATATAGTTTTCTAGTTTTTTCATTAAAAAGAGAGAAGTTTTGGAGAAACCCTAAAGACGAATTTGGTGCAACTTTTACAGGTTTTTTAAGGGTTCCAAACCCTTGATACCCTGCATTGTAATTGAGATAAGTGTTCTTCTAATTCAATCAATATGTCTATGTGTTGGTTGTCTATATCTTGTTCTTGTCTCAATTCCATTATGCTAGGCTAGATCTCCTTTGTGTTTGCTTAGATCTAATGAAACCTAGATATTGATTATGTGTTGATTACTTGTTTATTCTTGTTTTGGATGAATGATTTTATATGTTAGGCTTAAGAAAACTGGCAGATCTCCAAATGGTAACATGCTTGAACGTCTTAAGAAACATGAACCGAGGCGTACTAGGTCTTTATTGGTTGTATTTAATGCATGAGCCACTGTTTATAATCCCTATAGTTGTGCTGGGTCATGGTGTATGAGGAGATAAGAGCTCATAGAATTGGGGAGTTATGTATGCCACCCCATGAATGGTATTAAGGAATACAATCCGTCATCCATACAATTATAACAAGTAATTAACGTGTAAAAGATATCTAGGGAGTAGTGAAGTCTAAGTAAACACATTTTCTCCAATTACTGCTCACAACCTTAGTATAATTAGTTTATTTTCATTTTTTGTATTTTATTTTGATTGCATCTTAGTTTTGGGTTAGTTGAATAGCAACTAATTCCGCCCACTCTTCCAAAACCCGAGATTTTACTTGCTTTCTAAAAAAAAATATAAAAACACAAAAATAATCATCCCTCATCTTTAGAACTAGTATTTAGGCTTTCTAATCCTAGCGACACTATTCCTAAGCTGAACGATCAATCCCCCGGTACTTGTCACTATACTATACTACAACGATCAGGTACACTGCCTGGTGAGGGTTGTAAGCTTCTCGAGATCCCTCGAGAGGTAAAGCCTGTTGCGATTCCCACGCATCAAGTTTTTGGCGCCGCTGCCGGGGAATAGTTATTGTCTAGGTTAGGACTTCTTTTTATTAGGTCTACTTGCTAGATTCCTTTCTAGTAAGATTTTTATTTTTATTTTTAGGTCTAGTCTATCTAATTTCTTTGTGCCTTTGTTAGTAAATTAAACTCATTGACTATTCCGTTGACCATTATGGAAAACGCGAATCCACCCCTTTCCCCTAGTGAAGTGGCTGTGTTACGTGAACGAATTGAGAGTGAGATTAGGGAGCTTAGAGAGCTTAATAGGTTGATTAAGATTGAACTCGAACATACATTTAGTGACCTAGTAACCGCCTTGTATTCAAATAAGGACCTAGGGCCTAATGACTTTGTGAATATTGTTGAGAGACTAGAAGAGGAGGAAATGGATCCGAAGCTTAACGACTACTTTAATCTATACCCCACTAAGGAGGAGATTGCATATTATAATAATCTTATTGATAACCCGCGATCTCCTTTCACCATAATTGAACCTAAGATCAAGAGAGGCGATCCTAAGAATGCTAAAATACCATGTATGATTGGATATAGGCACATTAGCAGTGCTTACATTGACTTCAAATCTCCAATCAACATTATGTCCTCAACGGTTTATAATGATATAGTGGAAACAAGACTTGAACCTAGAAGGGATCCCAGTACCCCGGTGGAGTTTGTAACTTTGTCGGGAGAGTTAAAGGTTTACGTGTCTTTGTTGGAAATTTCACTTTTGTCACCGACTTTATGATTGTGGAGGATCTTGCTAATGTTATTGATTGTCGATTATCCAATGTTGTGTTTGGCAAACCATTTGTTGAGGAGTCTAAGTTAGAATATGATGAGGTAGAAGGCACGATCCGATTTGCAAGTAACACCGATAGTATCACTTATAGGATGCCCAATAGGATGAAAGAATTTCACTTTATATCTCGTTTTGATAAGGACAACGTTGGTGCTTTTGAGGATATTGATGAGAAGGATAAGAAAAAGGGCATGGATTATGTATGGGAAAAAAGGAGTCTTTACTACAAAGATTGCTTGGCCCTTGGACCAAAGTATAAAGTGGATGAAGAATTTACCCAAATGATTATGGGGGCAATTGAGAAAAAGATGATTGGTTTCTACAAGGAATATCTACAATCGGAGAGTGGAACCAATGATGAGATCACGTAGTAACCCATGGCCTTGAGTCTAGCTACAAGACTCGTAAATAAAGAAAAGCGCTTCTTGGGAGGCAACCCATGTTTTGTGTGATTTTATTTGTTTGATTGTTATTTGCTTCCGTATGCACGTTTTATTTTTATTGTTGGTTGATCATGTTTCTAAATTAAAATGTGGAAATACTTTACTATGTTGTTTGGCCTAGTCTTAACTCCAACCTAAAAGTATTTTTGCAAAAGATAAGTGTAAGGGGAAACCCCAAATATGTTTTTAAGAAACAAACCGATCATGATTCTCCACAATATTAAATGAGCATGTATATTCGTATTTGTTAGAGTCAAATGCTTGTATTGAGTCATAATGAAGTTTTGCAGGATTTTCCAGGAAGTAGGACCAAGTTTTTCCAGAAATTTTCCGGAAACTTAACATAAGAATTTCTGCAGGTCCATTCTGACGGCGTCAGAGTTTTACTCTTGACGGCGTCAGAAGTTAAAATCTGGAAATTTTACCGGTTTTGTTTTTCTAACGGAGTCTTATGGTTTTTGTGAATTATTAAGTTTTATAATCTCCAAGAAATCTGCAAACTTCATTCCACAAGCATTATATCTTACTTTGTTTTCTAGGATTTAGTAACTTATATAGGATGCCGCCGATTTTACGCGAGGTTGTCTTGTCTATTGTTGTCAGGATTTACAGGTTATGTATGACAAGGAGATGATTTATATTCTGGAAGGGAAGCTTTGATTGTTCATTTCCTTGGAGGAAGATCTAACCTGGCCAACCTATAATCCATACCGAGCGAATCAGGGGAGTATTTGATTTCATTCTCTTTACTTTTTCACTTTTACATTCTTTACTTGAACATTGGGGACAATGTTCATCTTAAGTGTAAGGGGAGGGTAAAAAGATGATACCTTACATATGCACTTTCGCTTGAGTTTGTTTTGTTTGATAGTAGATGTGTAATAAAACTATGAGAAATACTTGTTAGTGTAATTTTAGCGCCAAATTTAAAATTTTTTACAACATTTAAGAGTGAAACTTTAGCCATAGCAAGCGTCTCATGGATAGGAGGTTGTATGACTAGCACATAACCGTATATTCAGAAAAATTTTCCACCCAAAGATGTGAGGTTCGCCTTTAGATTTGATAGGAAAAGCATTCATTATTAGTGCTTATGAGTGTACCGATAGCATTTAGATTCTAGAACTTGCGTTAGTGATGCATCCCGAGACCGCTAGTGAGACTACATTCGTGTGGTAGGATTTACTACATGATAAGAGGCATTAGGATCACCCTTGTGTTAAACCCGTATCATAATTACTTAACCATTTAAGTCATATTACTTGGCTAGTTAAGTCAACTAATTTTTCCCACACCCTTAGCGTTGTACTCATTTTTAGTACACGATACCCCTAGTACACCCCTCCGAGCCTATCTTTTTGTTTCTAACTTTAAGCATTTTACTTAAAGGAAGAATTTGTTACACCCCACTTAAATGTACACCCAAATCGTCTTAGCCTTCCGTGTATGCGCTCATCTTTAGTGCATTATTATTATTTGTTAAACCCTAAGTTAACTTTCTAATTGATTACATGGTTGCTAAGTCGAGTCATATCATTGTACATATTGTTTTGGGACGATTGGGACTCATGGGTAAGTACTTATTTTATGGAGTAATGGGGAAGAACATCATTTATTACCCCCATATGTACGTTAATCTTAAAAGTACTCCAAGTGTTTTGATTTTCTTAATTCGAGTCATTAGAATAGTTGAATGTAAAGTATGTAAAGATTCAAGTGTAAGGGGAACATTCATACCCCTATGATGTATTATTTTGGATAGTAGGGTAAGAGTGTATGCAAAAAAAAAAAAAAAAAAAAAAAAAAAAAATCGAAAAAATTAAAAAAGATAAAAATAAAAAATAAATAAATAGAAAAGAAAAAGAGAAAAAACATACGGACTACCATCCCGTTTCATTCTATGTTCATTTTATGTTTTTAGTTATTTTTCATTTGTTAGCTTAAGTCGAGTCTAGTCTTGGCTTAGCAACGCCATCTTGTATATGTAATTAACCAAGATTGTTAACTCGCCACCAGTAAAACTTCCTTTATCCAACAAAACCGTGTAATTCATATCCCTATACCTAACGTTACAACCCTTTAAAAGACCTCTTTGATAGTTTATCCTAGGTGCTTACGCCATGTGGTGGAGGTTTGATCCTTTCCCAAGCCTATGGTAATCTATTTTGCTATGACAGGTAGTGAGAGATATCTTCCATTTCCATAATGTTATATTACTTTATTACACCCGAGAGATGTGAGTATCTAAACACTATTTGTGAGGTGCTTGTGTATGACCTCCGTGCTTGTCTATTGGTCTTTAGTGGAACGATTATTTGTTGTAATTACTTTTATATTAGTGTTAAATGACCCCTAACTTGTCTTTTGAGTAGAATAAAAGCGCATTTGCTTGAGGACAAGCAAATCTCAAGTGTAAGGGTATATGATGAGGTGAAAAATGATCCGTTTTTAGGGGGTCATTTAAGCCCGAATCCGAATTTATTTGATCAAATATTGCCCTAAATCGTTCCTTTTGTGATTTTAGGTACTTGGAGAGTGAATTCTGGAAAAGAAGCCATTTTGGACGTTTTTGGAGCATAAAAGTGAAGAAAACGGCAAAGTCTCAAATTTCTATGCTGGGAACAGTGCATGAAGGCGTCAAGAGTTGCTCTTGACGGCGTCAGAGTCCCAAGAATAAAATACCGTGGTTGATGACGGCGTCACATAGGCCGTCAGAAATAGATCAAGGCCGTCCGAGGAAGTATTTGGCGGCGAGATGACGGCGTCACACCATTGCTCTTGACGTCGTCACCCTTATTTTCCTATATATAGTTTTCTAGTTTTTTCATTAAAAAGAGAGAAGTTTTGGAGAAACCCTAAAGACGAATTTGGTGCAACTTTTACAGGTTTTTCAAGGGTTCCAAACCCTTGATACCCTGCATTGTAATTGAGATAAGTGTTCTTCTAATTCAATCAATATGTCTATGTGTTGGTTGTCTATATCTTGTTCTTGTCTCAATTCCATTATGCTAGGCTAGATCTCCTTTGTGTTTGCTTAGATCTAATGAAACCTAGATATTGATTATGTGTTGATTACTTGTTTATTCTTGTTTTGGATGAATGATTTTATATGTTAGGCTTAAGAAAACTGGCAGATCTCCAAATGGTAACATGCTTGAACGTCTTAAGAAACATGAACCGAGGCGTACTAGGTCTTTATTGGTTGTATTTAATGCATGAGCCACTGTTTATAATCCCTATAGTTGTGCTGGGTCATGGTGTATGAGGAGATAAGAGCTCATAGAATTGGGGAGTTATGTATGCCACCCCATGAATGGTATTAAAGAATACAATCCGTCATCCATACAATTATAACAAGTAATTAACGTGTAAAAGATATCTAGGGAGTAGTGAAGTCTAAGTAAACACATTTTCTCCAATTACTGCTCACAACCTTAGTATAATTAGTTTATTTTCATTTTTTGTATTTTATTTTGATTGCATCTTAGTTTTGGGTTAGTTGAATAGCAACTAATTCCGCCCACTCTTCCAAAACCCGAGATTTTACTTGCTTTCTAAAAAAAATATAAAAACACAAAAATAATCATCCCTCACCTTTAGAACTAGTATTTAGGCTTTCTAATCCTAGCGACACTATTCCTAAGCTGAACGATCAATCCCCCGGTACTTGTCACTATACTATACTACAACGATCAGGTACACTGCCTGGTGAGGGTTGTAAGCTTCTCGAGATCCCTCGAGAGGTAAAGCCTGTTGCGATTCCCACGCATCACCAAAACACAACAAACATCTCTTTTCCTTCCTAAGATTCAACCCAAATGACTAATGTATCTTTTGAAAATAATTACCCAACAAATTTTAGATAAGAACAAATCAGAATTACTATCCACAACAATTTTCTATGTTTGGTCATTAAAACAAATTCGAACTTCCACTTTCTGGTTAAGTTTAAATCAAAATATATCAATGTGGGGTTAAGTTTTATCAAAATAAACCAGTAAAAGATATCGATAGGTCATTTCCCTGTTTGTTATGTGATGGGTATCTTATGTATGTTTGTTATGTGAAACTATTTAATATTACTTTCACACAATCTATAATCTTTAGGGTTTGCTGGAAGGACAAGAAATAGCTGTGAAGCGACTGTCAAAAACTTCCAGCCAAGGGTTTGACGAGTTCGAAAATGAAGTAAGATGTATCACCAAACTTCAGCACAGGAATCTTGTGAAGCTTTTGGGGTACTGTACACAAGGAGATGAATTCATGTTAATTTATGAGTACATGCCAAACAAAAGCCTCGACTCATTTATATTTGGTCTGATTCTCTTTAGATAATTTTAATCAAAGATTTCTAATTCAATATATAATTACCATGAGCATATTTCACATTTTAGATAATCTTAATGCAGATGAAGCGAAAAGTATTATGCTTGACTGGTCTCGTCGCTTCCACATTATCCGTGGAATTGCTCGAGGGCTTCTTTATCTGCATCAAGATTCCCACCTTCGTATTATTCATAGAGATCTAAAAGCTGGAAACATTTTGCTTGATCTTGACATGAATCCCAAAATATCTGACTTTGGTTTGGCCAGAAGGTTTCGAGGACATGAGAGTGAAGCAAATACAAACAAGGTCGTTGGGACTTTGTAAGCATCTTTAACCCTATAAACTTTATATTCAGACTGTTGAATTCATGTACTTACATCCCATACCCTGCTCCTGCGGGATTTAAGAATTCATATACTTATATGCAATAACATCAGGGGCTACATATCTCCTGAGTATGCAGCACATGGGCTCTTCTCAGTTAAATCCGATGTATTCAGCTTTGGGGTTTTGTTGCTAGAGATAGTGAGTGGGAAGAAAAACCGTGGATTTTCTCATCTGGAGCATAACAGTAACCTTCTTGTACATGTAAGTTTGGACAATCGTCCAGTTTTCTGTTTTACTAAAGATTTGATATATTGATGCTTATGGCCATAGTTATGGGTATGTTTGGAAAAATTGTCTGCAACTATTATGATTTGTTGTGAGTTGAAGCTATTAGGGGTGAGTTGTAGCTGTGGTAGCTGATTTTTGATTAAAAGAGTAAATGATGTATAAGGACACACGCATAAAAAGCTCCAAAACGTAAACACAATTATTCAAGGGTAAAATGGTAATTTTGCATTGTTAGAAGGAGGTGATTTGCACACTCACCGTACAAGTTATTAAAGGAGGATGTAAATATGGCACAACTGTCTGATGCGGTACTTGGAGTGTCCCAATAAAAAAAAAGTGTGCAAATCAATTCCCTTGTTAAAAGCTCCGGCTTGTATTGAAATCTATCAAAGTAGCTTTTTTTGTTTTTTTTTTTCGGAAACCAAAAATGAAGACTTTCATCCAACAAGGAGTATTTGTTTTTTTAATGAGTGGTTATCTTACAAACAGAAGTCGGCACTCATATTGAATTTTTTTTAATAGCTAGCCGCGTGCCAAACATACCCTTGTATAATGTATTACTGGGTCCTACGAGATTTCTCAAATACTATTTTCCTTGTTGATAATATGACTCAGGCATGGAGACTCTATAGGTCAGGCAAGTCTCTGGAGCTGGTTAATGCACCTTTATACGACTCACGTGCTGACTTTGAAGTAATTCGAGCCATACATATTGGTTTGTTATGTGTGCAAAATCTTGCAGAAGATAGACCAACTATGTCGTTAGTGGTATCAGTGTTGCATGGTGATGGTGTATTATTACCACCTCCAAAACAACCTGCCTTCTTCTCAGAGAAAAGCCCAGCTGAACTGAGCTCAATTCCTTCAATGGTATCACCTGTTTCTGTCAATAATGTCACCATAACAATCTTAGATGCTCGTTAGAGAAAAATAAATTAGAACCCATTTTTTTTTGTTGATACGCATATAGTATTTTCCTTTTTGAATCCCATGCAGCTCATTTTTAGTTGCGATGATAAATAATGGTAAATATGTTTAGCAACAAGCATATAGTTTGTTTGTTGCAAATTCACTTTATCAGATGGTGTAATGTCACTGTTGTTGGAAAGTTATGCAGTTAAATTATATCTATTTCTTTTATTTATTAGTTTCTTTTAATTTAAGTGGATACCTATTTAGGTCACTACTATGAAACATCAAACTTATACTTTGTTACGAGCAGCGCGCATATTGATTGTTGCAAGTTCCTTTTAAGTATTTGGATTTATTGACAAGTAAATCTAATACCTCTCATCAAACTTAAGTTACCACAGCTAGTTTGCTACATATTGTTTATCTATTGTAAAAATGTTAAGCTTCATTCTCAGATGATAAATTCGTTATGCTCTTAGCAAAGTATATGAATTCTTTTTGCTCTTTAAATGGAAGTCAGTATGCAATGCTGTATCTTTTAGGTTGAGGGACTAACATTGGCAGTAGCTGGAAGCCAAGTAGTTAAGATGAAAGCTTGATTATAGAGCAGAGAACATGTGCATTGGACAAAAACGAAGCATTATATTCTCTGTTTAATTGCACAAGAATAACAAACTGCTTTTGGAAATAAACTAGAGGCCAATGCAAGAGTAATCAGCGCCTAAGCTTACCATCTGTTTTCAAGATGGTCGGTTGTGCTGGGTGGGTAACGAGTCAAAATGGGTTAGTTTTGAAACATGCAATTTTTATTACATGGCCAAACGGTTCCAGGTGAGTTAGTCGACCAGCAAATACTTTTTGTCCATTTGATATTACTAGTAATAACTAATGCATCTGTTTGATAAACATTTTTGTAGTTTTTGTGTCCCAAAATACGTAAACACCTTGTTATTTTGTTTTGAGCAAATAGGTTTTATTTTTGAATTACAACCGATCAAAACATATTATATACTACTAGAAAGGTGCCCGCGCGATGCGGGGGCGGATTGTTAGGGTGAAGAGGAGGGAGGTGGGGTGGTGGAAAGTGGTTGTTGGGGTGGTTGTTGAGGTGGTTATAAATTGTTGGGGGTAGTTGTTGAAGTGATTATAAATTGTTGGGGGTGATTGTTAGGGGTGGTTGTTTCCATAATTAGTAAGTAAAAGTCTGAATTTTTAAGCCTTTCTAATTATAGAATAGTCCCAAATACATTATATAGTAGTATAGATATAATAGAGCTTCGATCATGACGTTAATTTTGCGTCACCTTTTCCACTGCACTAGCCCAGCCCGCCAATATATAATGATTTAACTAACGGGTTAACTTTGAGCCCAAAATATGTTGCTAACAGGCTCTGAAAAATTTTCGCACCTTATATCAAGGCTGTCAAGATCGCGATCCCACGCAGGATCGTTTTTGTCTTTGCAAGATCGAGATCGTAGGATCGGATCGCGATCCTACGATCCTACCAATTTGTCATATTTTGTAAACAAATGATATACGAATCAAACTGTTTTACATTTCTATTCAAAGTCAAAGATAAAGTCATATAATATCCTCTTGAAAATGACAAAGTTCAAATTTCAAACACCAAAGTAATAGTAAAACACATAAAAAGTCAAGTTTCAATCGTTACATTAATGATTTAATGGAATAATATTACATAACATAGGTCCTGAATGTCTCAAAACATACGAGCCATCGACATGATTTCAAGAAAACAAACGTTTATAAGTGGCATTCCAAAACATACCCTTTGATTAGTTTAATCACAGTGAAGTAAAGTAAATTAAACTACTGAACACTTTTAAACTATAATTTTAGGAAAGTAAAAAACTATATAATCAATTTAGAAAATGAAACAATAGTGATTTACTCATTAGACATTAGTAAAACACACGTTTATTTATTTATTTTTTGCCTAAGCAAGTGGGATGTACTTAAAAGATATAAAAAAAAGGTGAACTCGGATCGCGTGTCGATCCTACGATCTCACATGCGATCCTACGATCTTACTTACGATCCTACCTCAGATGCGATCCTACCACGATCCTACACGATTTTGACTCGCGTGCATGTAAGATCGTACGATCTTACGTGTAAACTCGCGAGTTTGACAGCCTTGCCTTATATCCTGTATTGGTACTTTCAAAGAGGGGTAGTAAAAAAAGGAAACCTAAAAAACACACCCCGAACTTTTTAATATTATAACTTTTTTATATAAGAAAATTTATTTGCCAAATATCTAACAGATACCTATTCGGTTTCTTGAATAAAAAAAAATACTGGCAAAAAGCTCTCTCGATAACGAACAGAACAAGCCCAATATTGATATACTTTTGACGTACCTACGGTTTTATAAAAAAATGTTGAAGTTTATTATATACATATAGTTTATAAATAAAAGAACTTTCAAAATGCATCCTTAACCTATCAAATAACTTTAAAATTATCCTAATTTTTTTAAAAACTATAACTGTCAAAATTAGCCCCCCGCAACATTCATTCCAATAAAGACGTCGTACGAAAACTACAAATATAGCTTCACACAATATTTGTTCCAAACAAATACAACACGTACCGGCAAAAAACATACCACGATCTTACAATGAGAAGCCCCACCCAAACATTATTCGTAAATAATTATCTTAAAAATTCTTTGAAAATTCCCGCTGCAACGCAGTTGGTGCCTTCTCACTTGTTTTAGATAAAAATAAAGAGATTTGATTGGTTAAAGTATATAATCTTTGTGGTTTTACAAAGAGTGATCCATTGGACCAATATCCCTTTGGCGCCTCCAAATATTTATAAAGTGTATAACCCTCTCCACATCAGGCCCACTATAATTTATTTTTCTTTTCTTTGTTTTGTTTTGGTGTGTCAAAAAACGAAGGTTAGTATTGGGATTTTATTAAGCTATTTACGAAAGCGAAGGTTTTTTTTTTTTTTTTTTTTTTTTTTTGGGCGGTTTGTAAGCATTAGCTATTTACTCGTTGCTTTTTGTTAACAATATTTTATAAAATATTACTCCAAAGATTTGAAACATGAATCTGGTATGAAAATGAGAATAATAAAAATAATCTAAAAACAAAATGTGTCTAAGAATAATGAGTTTGTTAATAAAGTGAGCATAATCACAATGAAATTAATTTGTTGTATATAGCAACTTTCTCAAAATAATCTCTTTTAGCATGTCAAGTCTTTTGTGTTTAAAAGGCTAAATATAAAATATGTACAGTAAAACTTCTATGAATTAATATTCGATAAATTAATAACCTCAATAAAATTAATAATTTGTCCAGTCCCAACTTGGGACCAGTACAAATTTGAACGCCAATCGATAAAATAATAAGATAATAATTTTTTTGAAACCCCAGTGTATATATATATATTAGGCCCAACAAAACTATAAATTAATAATTACTAAAAATTCCATATATATATATATATATATATATATATATATATATATATATATATATATATATATATATGTGTGTGTGTGTGTGTGTGTGTGTGTGTGTGTGTGTGAGAGAGAGTGAGAGAGAGATGCACTTCAAAATCCTAAGATTGTTTAATAAAAAATTAATTCATTGTCACTTGTTATTTTTTGTTAAATTTCAAATCTATATTGAGTTTATCTCAAAATCTCCTTATTACAATAAAGTGTTGGTGTGTTATCTTCTCGTATTGCAATAAAAGTGTTAATTTTATTTTTATAAAGTGTAAATATGAATTCATAAAATTTTAATTGGAACTTGTTTTTCAAATTTATTTTTCATCACTAACAGTATACAATGTAAATAGTATATTACACTTGAAAATTTTAAGGTCATATGTAAAACATCTTTAAATTAATAAACTATTAATTTATCGATATAATAATATCTCGTTAAATTAATAAAATATCACGGTCTCAAAAACATTAATTTATAAAGGTTTTACTGTAATTGACGCACAAACCTCTTAAATCCATAAGAGTGTCCTATCACTATCAAAGAGGGTGGAAATCTAATTACTGGGCTTGTGGTGTTCGATTTTCTTTCAAATGGGCTGAAATAATGAGTGGCATTTGCCAGTTGACACTTGACATCATTAAATAAGTGTAAGCCGACCAAGCATATCGTGTCTTGAGGCTAGGGGTGTTCACGGATCGGGTAATATCCACCGTAACTGAAAACCGAAACCGAACTGAATCAAGAAAAACTTAATCGAATTTATAACCGAACCGAATTGGTCAAAACCGAACTGAACCGAACTAAATATTTGGTTAGTGGTTTGGATATGGTTTTGGGAATGAAAGCCAAAAACCGAATTCATATAAATATATATTTTTCTGTGTATTTTCGTTTATAGGGGTTCGGTTTTTGGTTATTCGATTCGGTTTTCGGTTCAGTTGAATCAAATTTGAATTCGGTTCGGTTCGATTTTCGGTTTGAATTAGAATTTTTTTAACCGAACTAACCGAACCGAATAAACCGAATAACCCAATAATCAAACCGATGAACACCCTACTTGAAGGGCGTTTGTTTTTTCCGAACTAACCGAACCGAATAAACCTAAAGTTGGAATTATTAATCAAATTCTTAATAGCTTTTTTTCCAAATAAAGATACTATGTTCATTCATCCAACTTATAAATAATTTCAAATGCATCAAGTACTCGACTAACTAAAGAAAATCTCCCAATCATAAACAGGCACGATGAATGATTTTCATGACTGTTTTTTGACTAAGAGTGTTGATGGAGACTTGGACCAAACCACATAAAGTGATTGAAAATGTTAGGTTATTGATGTAGCCACTTCTGTCAAAAGATCAAATAATATATCTGGTATGTTAATAATGAGATTTTACCCATTTTGACTAAAAAGCTTTTCTACTCAGGTAAGCCGCCGCTTCAGTTTTAAGAAGATTCAAAGTTCAGTTGTTCGTCTAACAACAATCAATACTTGCGAAACTGATTTTGCAGTAGACTCACCTGCTTACGTTATCGACCAAGACAAAAAAAATTTCAACGAAGATTTACACTTTTTATACCAAAAACCAAGCCACTGCAATGATATATAAGAATTCTAGCGCAATGTTACTATATTATATTACCTTTTTCTTTCTAAGTCTAGGAAATTCTAGCGCAGTAGACACCATCGCCATGTATCAAAACATCAAGGATGGTGAGACCATTGTGTCAGGGAACAACAGATTTCAACTAGGTTTCTTTAGCCCAGGAAATTCAAAAAATCGATACTTGGGGATATGGTTTAAGAACACCTCACCACATACAGTTGTATGGGTTGCGAACCGCGAAACGCCACTTACAAATAGCATGGGCATTGTCAAGTTGGACCGCCAAGGGATTCTGTCTATAATTGATGGGGGTGGGACAGTCATTTGGTCATCCAACTCCTCACGATCTGGCACACATGTCAATTCCAAAGCAAAACTATTAGGTAATGGCAATCTAGTAATTATGGAAGAAAACAATGTCGTTTGGCAAAGTTTTGATTACCCTGGAGATACATTCATATCCGAAATGAAATTGGGGAAGGACTTCATAACAGGAAGAGAGATGTACCTGACATCATGGAGGAGTGCGGATGATCCTTCTGTAGGTGAATATACAATTAGGTTCCAAATGGTCAAGGGTAAATATATACAAGTATATATTAGGAAAAATTCTGTTATTCAAACAAGGATCGGGCCATATGATGGTATAGAGTTTGCTGGCTTACCAAGCTATAGACGTAAATTGTACATAGTTGATTTGGTAATCAATCAGAAGGAGATGTATTACGCCTATACTTCTAATAGCATAACATTCTCTTTAAGGTCGTTAGTGACTCCTAGTGGGAAGCTTGAGATCTGGCAACTAAATAAGCACAACAAAGAATGGATGCAGGATCTCGCCTTACCCGTGGATTATTGTGACAACTACGGACTATGTGGACCATATGGAAGCTGTAGTACTGCCAGTTTTCCTAATTGCGCATGCCTGAAAGGGTTTGAACCAATAAATTCACAGGATCTGAATCCAGACAATTGGACTGCCGGATGTAGACGGAGTAGAGCTTTGGATTGTGGGCCTGGTGAGGGATTCCTCAAGTTAGTAAGCATGAAATTGCCAGACACACATAATGCTCTGTTTGATGACAACATGAGCCTCCAGGAATGCAAGGTAGCTTGCAAAGATAACTGTTCTTGCACTGCCTATGCAAATCCAAACATGACTGCAGGAGGAGTTGGATGCTTGCGATGGTTTGGTGATTTAATTGACACCCGAGTTTACTCACTAAACGGACAAGATCTTTATCTTAGACTTGCGGCCTCTGAATTCTTAGGTAAGCTAATATATGTACCTAACAAATCAATTTATATTGATGAAGATACAATCTGATATATAGTGTGAGGCCCTTTTTTAATCCGTTAATTGTTTATAGTACTGTTAGCTTGAAATTGACAATTTTATTTATTTCTATCTGATTTTTTATGTGATGAAATTTTGAGACCATACATATAGGAAGACGCCATATTAAGCTTTCAGGAATTTAAGTATATAGCAAATGTACTATGTTGATTTGCTTGATGATTTAACTTATTTTTTGAGTTGTTTCAAGCTTATCGCACTTCTTGCAAAAGTATACCACTTATCGTTACTCATCAAGTGAAGGCATTGCAGTCTCCCAGTCTAGATATAAAAAAGGAAAAAAATTACTGATCATGGTTATATCAACTTCATCAGCTCTAGTGCTTCTGATTGCACTGGTTTACGCGTGTAGAATGAAAAAGAAAATGCCCCACTTGACAGGAAGAGGTAACATGTAAATGAGAAACTATATGCTTATAGTTTACAGCATTTTATGAATATTACCATGACCTTTCTAGCAGGAAAGAAGTATGCAATTGGTAAAAAGAACACAACTGTTCACATGGAAGATCTCGATGAGCTACCTTTCTATAGCATACTTGAAATTGCTAGGCAACAGATAACTTCAGTATCCACAATAAGATAGGACAAGGTGGTTTTGGGGCTGTTTACAAGGTAAGTTACTGATACCTTAATATGATGTGTTTTATATCATGCATGAACACAAACTGGATAGTAATAGATACTTACCATCACTATCGTATAATTGAACTATAACCTTGATATATTAGGGTGTGTTGGAAGATGGGCGAGAAGTAGCCGTGAAGCGGCTTGCTGAAACATCCCAGCAAGGGCTCAATGAATTTAAGAATGAAGTCATTTGTATTGCAAAACTTCAGCATCGGAATCTCGTGAAGCTTCTAGGATACTGCATTCATGGAAATGAAATGATTCTTATTTATGAATTCATGGCTAATAAAAGCTTGGACACATTTATATTTGGTCTGATTCACTACAATCTCACTGATATTACTATCATACTTCACGTAGTAATCCTGTTACTATATTGCCAAATTAAGGATAATCAATGTGCATTGACTATTAAGTAGTTATCTTTCCACAGACGAGGACAAAAGTTCAATGCTTCAGTGGCCTCAACGATTTCATATTATCAATGGGATGGCTCGGGGTATTCTATATCTACATCAAGATTCTCGCCTTCAGATAATCCACAGAGATCTCAAGGCAGGTAACATCTTGCTGGACAGTGACATGAACCCCAAAATCTCTGACTTTGGCCTTGCTAGGAAGTTTGTTGGATCCGATACCACTGCTAAGACAAAGAAAGTGGTGGGCACATAGTAAGAATTGGAAACTATGGTTTAATTTATTTGATTAATTTTGTCACCATTTTCTCTAAAACCTGAAGAATAGTTATCAAATCTATTCGGTTTAACTTTTTTGCAGTGGTTACATATCCCCGGAGTATGCAGTACATGGGCAATTTTCTATAAAGTCGGATGTATTTAGCTTTGGCGTTCTGATTTTGGAGATAGTGAGTGGTAAAAAAAACACTGGATTCATTCATGCAGATCACAGTGACAACCTTCTTGGACATGTATGGTGAACAGATAGAGTAGATTTTCCAAACCAAAACTAGTTTTTCTTTTACTTCACTGTTTATCTATACTTATCACTATGTACAGTATGATACAGGCATGGAGACTCTACAAATCAAATAGGTCCATTGAACTCATGAATACATCTTTACATGGCTCATGCATTGTCTCTGAAGTACTAAGGTCAATTCATGTTGGGCTACTATGTGTGCAACATAATGCAAATGATAGACCAACTATGTTGTCAGTGGTTCTTATGCTGGTTAGTGAGGGTGAGTTACCTCAACCTAACCAGCCTGCTTTTTTCACTGGAGAGAGCAATCGGAAATCTCAATCTGTATCATCAGCAGATGAATACATGATAACACAACTGTATGCTCGATAGTAAGCCTGTGTTTATGTCAAAGTTATATACAGAACTTATAACAATTTCAAAGTATATGTTTTCTGATGTATACATTCATGTAGCGTGAATGAAATTAGTTTGCCCTATGTTTGTGCAATGAAGGTTTGGATTTTGAGTCCCCACTTTGGCACATGGAATTGTATTTCAGTAGACAAGAATATCTGGGTTGATAAAAGGGATAACATATCGGGAGACCACGCAACTTTTATGTTTTTCTCATATACGTACGTCACTTATTTTTTGAACGTAACTTATAGGCCACCAAACTATACATTCGTCTTCGTTCAAATCAATTCCAGTCAAATTTAATCCGAAAAATTATCAAACAACAAGAATGAACCTAATACTAATATATTAAACATAATACTAACATATTAAACTAATATGAATAAAAAATAAGTCGTGAAATTTTAGTTTTATCCATCTAAAGTACTTTCAATAATATAAAATTGACACATAAATTAAGGGTATAACTGCTATTTCACATCAAAATTTTCATTCGTATTATACTTTGATAAGTTAGATGTTGGTTCCTTATTTATATTTTATAGTCTTCAGGCATATTTGGTGTAAACGTAAACAAACATATAGTTGGGCAGCCTATAAGTTCTTTTTGATAAATGAGTGGCTTATATGTTACAAGTTGAAAACTTTGGTGCCTTCGCATACATTATCCCTTTTATTTTCTTTTTAAAACTTTCCTGAAAAAATGGGGCATTTTCACTAACTAAACACACCCATAGGATTTTATTAAGTAAAAAAATAATATAAAATAAATAAATAAATACATAAATAAATAAATAAATAATTACTTCATAAATAAAACCATACGTTGGATCCGACCCTCTTCATGTTATAATCATGAATAATCTTAAAATTCATAAAAATTTTCCACTATTAGACTCGAGGTAATAAGAACATCACCACTCGGCTTTTTCCTATGTGGCACCCCTTCAATGCGTTGTTCTTTATTAGACAGATCATTCAAGAAGCGTCGTCTCAGATTTTGTTGATAAGTCGGTCGGTCAGACGACAGACTTGTGTAGAAAGAAAAATAAGTTTTTTTGAATGTGTGTAAGTATATTGTAAGGTATATTTATGTTATTGAAATAAATACTCTTGCAAACTTATGAAACTCAGGGGTTTGTTTGGTGACATTTATATTACTGTTTTAGACTAATATTACTTTGAGTTGTGTTTGTATTGTTTGTGTTTGTGCAGGGTGCAAAGTGTAACATATGTGTATATAAGCTCGCATCCAGAGCTAGGGTTTCATAACTTCAGCTTTTATCTCTCACAATCAAAACACGCAGTCATAAACTCTCTCTCAAAGTTGTATTATTTCTTTCATTATTTCTGGGTTTCTTTCATAGTTTAGTTAGCAGATCATCTTGATCTGCAGGTTTTAGGTTTAGTTTAGTTTGGTGATAGTGTGTGAGTTGATTGTAGCAGATTGCACTCATTAGGAGGACAATCTTATTTTGGTTCTTGTATTGTACTGGCTTGCATCCATTTGGGGACAAGTCTTCAGTGTTTATAGTTGTAATAAAAGAAAGATCACCAAGAGGTAGTTGGTTGGGTGATTACATAGTTGTTTCTGTGCCATTTTAACATGGTATCAGAGCCCTAGGTTGTAATCGGTTGGCTTCTTGGTGGCTCTTGGTTTTAGGGTTTGTGTTGATTCAATGATTTCTGTGTTGGATCTTGTTGATTCTTGGGTTAATTGGTGAGTTTAGGCTTCAATTTAAGAATTAGGGTTTTTTTCTTGAAACCCTAATTTTTGGGGGTTTTTTTGGTTTCTGGTTGATTAAGGGTGTTTGGAAGTGGTTAATTGTAGAATTGACGGTTTATTGTGGTTTCTTGGCACTGTATTGTTGAAACCCTAATTGGATATTTGGGGTTTCTTGCTGATCTGGTGGTTCTGTGGTTTGGGCTTGGTTCTTGGTTTCAATAGCTCTAGACTAAGTGAATCTAGAGCTGTTGTACTGTCTTCTGCTGCCTTCCTGGCCATTTTTTAGCACTATAAGTTGGTTTCTTCTCTTAAGAATCGATTATTTTAGTAAGAGTAGGTGCAAACGGGCAAATTAACACCTTGACCTGCCAACTTGATTGGTACGGAAACCTGCTCTGGTCTGTCCCAGTCTACTCTGCTGGATAATTGGACTTTCTTGGGTGTGAGTTTGGTTTGGAAGTTGAATAGTATTGAGTTTGTTATCTCTGTTAGTTGGTTATTGTTTGTTTCTTGTTTGATTATTTGTTTAGTTGGTTATTCTGTTTTTGTTCCTGTTTACTGTTTCTTGTTCTTGTGTGATTTTTTTTATTTTTTTTTTTATTTTTATTTATTTATTTTTTTTTTGTCACTATGGCTATTATGATAAGTAGTGTGGAAAACTAGAAGGGGAGGGGGGGGGTTGAATAGTTTTACGTCCGTTTTAAAATTTATAAAAACAAGTTTGTTTTAAAAACTTCGATTCTAGTTTATGTGATCTCAATACTTGCACTATATGAACAATTATATAGTTACTAACTAACTAAGCTAATATTGTATAAGTAAATAAGTAAGTAATGAAAAGAGTTGGAAAGATCAAACCACAACACAAGGATTTATAGTGGTTCGGCTACAAGGTCACCTTCCTTGCTCCTACTCCACTCCCCGAGTCACCTACTCGAGAGTTTTCTTCACTATGTCAACAAACTCCCTTATGGCGGAGGAAACCTTACACACCAATGTACACACCACAACTTCGTCACACCTTGATCACAACTTCTTCACACCAATCTACTTCACCACTTACTACTTCACACCTATCTACTTCACACCAATATTCTTCACACCAATCTTCTTCACAACTACACTACTTCACTACTAAGCAACTTCTTCTCCCTACACAACTTCTATATCTCCTAAACTACTTATTACAAGCACAATCACAACTTCACAAATAATATACACAACTACTCTTCAATACTTCTTGAACTTAGTTGTAGAAGGAGTATTCTTCTTTTGCACTTTGGATGGGGATGGATGAGAAGGGATTAAATCACTTGAAACAAGGATTAGTAATCTAATGATCAAAGGGTTTTGGAAGATGTTTAGAGAGTTTTAGATCTGAAATTTTCGTGCAAAAGGTGGGGAAAAATTCCAGATTTAAGGTGGTATTTATAGGAGAAAAATTCTGACAGATTCTGACACAAGAGCCTGGCCGGTCCCCTTAATTCATGGCCGGTCCCCTTAATTTTAAGGGAACCGCCCCTTATAATTAAGGGGTCGCCCAGCTGTAACGGCCAGAAAATATGTCTTTTAGTGGGGAAAGTTTATTTGGTAAAAAACTAACTGATTTTGGTTAAAAATTTGAATTCATATATTTAGTATGATTAAAACATTTTTCTTTATTACCAAAAGTGTTTTTCAAAAATATATAATATGCTTATATAATTAAATAAACTTTGTAATAATTAATTAAATACCCCTTTGATCATGAGATGTATTAAGCAATTGTTTATTCATACCTTAAGTGATTAAGTTGGATATAATGATATAAACTAGCTTAATACTTGTTTACGTAGTAATCTTACGTTTGATGATTTTACATTTTGTGATCGCCAAAACATAGAGATATCGAAAAATATCAAAAACGTTTTTATGCATTGTTTATGTCAACAATCTCCCCCTTTTTGATGATTACAAAATCTAAACTCATTAAGCGGAAAATTAGTATATATACAAGTATTATTGTGAGTTTATATCAATTCTCCCCCTTTTTGTTAGCATCAAAAAGGTTATCCCGATATAATTGGAGCTCCCCCTTGATGTATACTCCCCCTCGTTTCGAGGTCACAAAGGAATCGAGATATGGAATTCTTGCAAAAAATATTTAGTAGACAAGCAACACACATATATATAGCATGCAAGAATAGAAACTAAACATAACCATAATCATTGATAGAATTAAAAGGTTACAACAAGCATTACATCAACAAGTAGTGCAAATAATAAAAGCCTTGAAGGCTTACAATCATAACTAAAATAAACCAAAGCTCTAACATGAAGGTCCTCTCTAGAGCTTGCCATCCAAAATGGTCTAAGACAATTTTATTTGCAAAATACCAAGCATGTTTAATTGGGTGGAATAGATGGTGAACATGGAGATGGTGATGGTGGAGGAGTGTTTGTTGTTGGTGGTGGTGGAGTTGTAGTAGTGGTGGTTGGTAGTCGATGCAACAAGTTTTCAATGTGTGAAAACATGTATTGTATCTCATCTCTTAGACCGAACACAATTGTTTGGTTGTGGATGCAACAAAGGCAAGTGTCACCATGAGCTTCAAGTAAGCTCCATGGGACGGGGTTATAGGTTGGTGGATTTATAGGGGATGATGAGAAGTGTGCATCAAGAGGTGTTAATTGTGATAATGAGAGGGTTAATGCAAGAGTTGTGTTTTCAATGGTAGGTTGTGGTAGTTGAACTATTGGTGGAGGAGACAAGTGGCACTACTACACAAAAGGCTATAAACACCCCCAAATAGAGACTGGTTATATAAAACCCTATTCCTATGATAAAAAAACTAGCGGGAATGGAAGGAACTGAGATAGGTTATCTTGAAAAAAACCAGTTTTCATAATACAAAACGCATAAAAACTGGATTTGTGGCTAAAAACCGGTCTTTTTACACAATCAAAGACACTTGTGTTTAGGTAATAATAACATGTCTTTACGTATTTATAATAAAGACACCATTTTTATAAAACAAAGATTTAGAGATTTCATGTTTTAACGATATTTGTGATTTTTAAGGAAATGCATTAAAATGATTTTCTCCCAAAGTTATATTTCCCTCTCCACATTTTCACAAGTCCCGCCCCAAACTTTTCCCCAAAAATCAAATTGTCCCTCTATACATTTTCACAGACCTCAAAATTCATTATTGTTTTCCAATCACCCATACAACCTACATAGGCATGTCGCAAATCACTATCCCCATCTGAAGTCAGTTCTTCACAAATCAGGTTACTTTATTGTATTTTACTTTCGATTTGATCATCAATTTGATGTGTTCATGGGTCAATTTCATGTTTTAGTGATTTTTCAATTATGGTTTATGAACTTGCAAAACGTAGCAGTAAAGTGTAAGCTGAATTATATGCTTGATTTTCAATGTCAATGGTTGTGAATGATTCTCATTACTTGCTGAATTTTGGGTGTTTGTATGTATGTTAATTGCTTCGAATATGTCGTCTCATTACTTGTTGAATTTTGGGGGATTTCATGTATGTTAATGGCTGCGAATATGTCTCATTACTTTGCAAAATTTGAGGTGTTTTGTGCATGTTAATAACTATTTTGGGTGTTTTTGTGTATGTTAGTGGCTGCAAATAGGTCTCTTTATTTACAGAATTTTGGGTTTTTTCGTGTATGCTACTCTCAGTGATGGAACCTTTGTCCCAAATGATATTTGTATTGGTGGTTCTGATCATGCTAGATTTATTTTACTTACTTGTCCGAACATGGGTGGGAAGTCTACTCTTCTTCATCAAGTTTGTTTAGCAGTGATTTTGGCCTAGGTGAGTCCATGTTGTCATGTAACATCTCTAATTTGGCCTTTATTTAGTGATACTTACCATAGTAGTCAGGGCTGTCCTGTGGATTTCGGGGGCCCTGTTCCATTATCGCAAATGAGGCCCCTTTAAACACGAATACTAAAGCATTAAACGACAACAGAACTAATTGTGGATTTTATATAATGTCATCACGTATTCACACATACAAAAATCGTCAATTGGCCAAGTTGTTGTATCTTGTTTTATGCTATCAGTTGGAATATTTAAGCCTTAAACCCTACATTTATCTATTTGTAAGTTGAAACTAGAATTGCCTTGATCAGATAATAAATGTAAAGATAATATATGGAATCATTGACTATAAAAAGAATGATTTTGAAAAAATAATTGCTGCTTAAAATTATTTGGAAATTGAGCATTGCCTAAAGAAAAAACAATACAGGCTCAAGATTTATTGCATTGGACTGTGCTGGGCTCCATAATTACTATACACACTGAGCTAAACTTTGAGGCCCCTATACGAAATTGGGCCCAGTGCAATTGCTCACTTTGCACAGCCCAATATCCGGCCCTGATAGTAGTTCTGTTTCGGGTGGGAGCAAATGTGCCAGCAGAAAGCTTTAAGATGTCCCAGGTTGATCGTATATTTGTTCGGATGGTACAAGAGACCATATTATGGCTGGCCATAGTACACATTTGACCGAGCTTTTGGAAACTACATCTATGCTGGTATGTTTTGCATCATTTGTATGTGAGATGGTAATTTGACCAATCTACCTATAAATAGGTTGATTTGGGTTGTCTAAATGGATAAAGGGGTTAAGCTTTAAGAAATGGGATCAACTAAAATATACTTAGATTATTGTTTAGTAATATAATCCTATTGAACACATAAGTTATTTATAAAACTACCAAATTGGATTAAACAAATGCCCGCTGATTCACCGAACCCGACACCTGTTTAATATTTACCCGTCTTACCCTTTACTTGATTTGGCTTCTTAGCTATTCCACACCTGCCCTTTTTTCCAACTACAGATTGTGTATAGAGAATCTATGTGGCATAGTTTCTTCTCTTCATATCATAACTTGAAAAAGTAGTGTAATATTAAGCTGATGAGTCAAAGAGACTTAAAATAAATTTATACTTTTTCATTTCACTAAAAAGTTATCGATATAACATACCCATTATAATTTTGCTGTCACACATATTTTACACGTAAATTTCTTTAAATAATCTTCCATTTCCAACTTATCTTTTTAAATCAACTATAGTCATTGGTTTTTATAATGATATTTTTTTTATGATTAATAGTCATCAGAAACCCATAGCTCACTTGTGGCATTAGATGAACTTGGACGAGGGACAACCATGTCAGATGGACAAACTATAGCGTATGTTTTATATTACAAAATGATGTTTGGGCAGTTTTTATACCCATTTATATATTCTTTTTATTATCACCAGTTATCATTTATCATACTCCCATCTGTTTGGTTGTAGTGCGTCAGTTCTTGAATACTTGTCAACAAGGTCCAGTGCCGGGGATTATTTTCCACTCACAATCACCACTTAGCGCTGGACTATCAACAAATTCCCAATGTATGCTCTATAGGTGTCTTTCTTATCCATTTGGAACTTTGCCATTTTTAAGCATATAAAATGAAAGTATTTTGGTGATACTGACATCTATGAAATCTTACCACTTGTTTTTGGCAATCTGATACTAGTGAACCAAATGGAAACGTTGAACTTAAAAATCTTTTTTTTGTTGTTGTTGTTGCTGTAGGTTTCCCAGTGTCACATGGCATGCTGAGTTGGAGATGGAGCCAGAGGTCTATAGGAGGTAACGTTTCTTTACAAATTGACACTTGGAGCTTGCCCAAAAAGATATGGTGTCAACGTTGCAAGTCTATCAGGTAAATTCCTTTCTCCTTGTGAATTTGTCGCAAACTATAGTGTCCTGCTGCACTTTTGTTTCTTTGTGCTATATTTGTTCTTTTAATTCTGTTCTATACTATCTATAATGATCTAAGTGAAAAACGTAACACGTCAAAATGCACTTTAGGTCTTTGTGATAATGTGCTTCAAAAGGTAGAAACCAAGTCAGAAGAGTTTAAGACAATGTATGGTAAGAGTAGGAAGCAGTCTAATTAAACTGATAAGTACTGGAAAGACGAGATGATGGTCATTTTGCAGAGCTTAAGGAATTGTCTTGTAGATACACGTTGTTGTTCTTCAGCTGATGGCATATTTGACCTACAAAATAGGGCAAAGATACTTTTGGATCAAGAGTAACATTATTGGCCAACACTTCTATGAGTGTCCACAAGTAAGTTTTGATGACACTAATATGATTACAAGCGCAAAAATATACCAACTGACATTACATTTATAAAATTTTCAACTATTTTGAACAAAACAGTTTGGACCTGCTACCCAACCCACTTAGTTTCCCACCGCTAATATTTATTTAGGATAAACCTAAAATTTTTATAGTTTGCCCATGCTGATGCTAATTAAGTGACAAGTTCTCTTATCCCCTTGCAGCCTTGCTTCTCGCTTAATATTTTAGAATTTTACTCTTGTTAGATTCATTATCTTTACATGTAATAACAACATTCTTTATTATTCCTTTTTTGGTTCACATTAACTACAGGCCAAATGGAGCTTACGGTACTGGTTTCAGGCCGATTACTCATCAGGTAATCTCTAGGCATCTGGACATTGGGTTGCTAATTGTTGCATTTCCCTGCTTGTTGGTAGCTTATCTTTTTTCATAAATTACTCATGATTCTGTTACACTTTCTGATTCCTTTCCAATTCCATCCTTTGTTAATTGCAAATTTGAGGAATTATTGATTTGTATTTCACCTGTCACTTTTTTTTTAATCATGAACCTGAAATCAGAAATAAGATTTTTTTGGCTTATGCCCAAATGAAAAGAATTTGTACCTGTGGTGTTTGAATTGGCTTTCTTTAATTCCATAGCATAATCTATAAAAGACCCTATTAGTTCTATACTTTTGATTTTTTCCTAATCTAAGTACTATAGTATTTTTAACAAAAATTTACCAATTGTCATGCTTGCTAAATCTATAAATGTTGAAGTCCCATATCCAGTGAGTCATGTCACTCATTTCAACTTGTGGGTAAAGGATTATCAATTCTGGAAAATTAAATTAAGTCCAATGCTTGAAGTGATAAACACATAAAAGAATAGTGACTATTGTATATCAAAACAAAGTATAGTACTTATAATGGTAAAAATGACAAAGTAGAAAGCTGCTAGAGTCATTTTTCCCTGTCGTAAATGAGTTATAGGTTCAGTGTGTATGTATGAGATACTTAGTTGGCTAGTTGTGAACTTATGATACTTTTGCATGGTGTAGTCTTCAAACATCTTTAATGGCTAATGTATACTTGAATTTTAGGACCCTCGCATACCAAGAAGGTGTAGAGGAATCGATAGAACCCAAGATCTTCCGGATGGTGAATCTGTTGAATCTAAGATCTTCCAGATGGCTTTATCCAATGGACAATCAATACCATTCCTCGTTTTAAGGTATTATATTTTTTAGATCTCCCTCTTTGTGTCATAATTATGCTTTGCTCACGTAAATCAAATGGAATTTATAGGGATTATCTAAAGCCCCTATATCAAGAGTTCCAACCAAGCGTGTGCTGTCTCAACATCTAAAACAACCTTCCACAATGACGGAGAAGTATGAAAGACCTTAAATGAACCTAACAAGAAGGACAGAGCACCGGAAGAAACCACCAAGAACAAAAAGGCGCTGGGTAGGATTGCTGAAGTTGCTAAACCTAAAGAAGCGAGTAAGCCTATAACTTTTTAGTTTTTGTTGGAAACAATGGTTGAATAGGTTAAACAGAGATTTTATTGTATCTTCAAGATAGCAAATAAAAAGTTTTTTAGAAAGATTTACTGTTTTATATACTTATGTTTACTGTAGGTCACCAAGTTTTAGTCGATGACCTTATTCCTTGACCAATCCATTAATCCTAGGCTAGGAGTCAACATATTTATGATCAAAATTAGTTTGGAAGTACCATTGGAGTGGGTATGCATTTTCTTGATACCATCATGAATTATGACTATCAGAACTTGCAAGTGTAGAACCAATCTTGTGTACTTTCTCTATAGCATCTAGACCCTGGACTATTTTTTAGGTGTGGTCTACGATAATAATATGTAATTATTGACTAGGCATCAACTTGCGCATATGTGATCATGACCATCATGTGTTGTATCCACGACAAGGTTAGTAGTTCCCTGGACTATTTTTTAGATGTGGTCTATGATGATAACAAGTAATTGTTGACTAGGCATCTACTTGCGTATATCTGATCATGACCATCATGTGTTGTATCCACGACAAGTTTAGTAGTCTGGACTTGTGGAGTAATAATAATTATCTTAAATTGTTTTAGAATTAACATTTGTTTCTATAAATTTTAACTTACACATTGTTGGTTATTTCCTTTTTAGTGTAGTTGGTAGTCTGAGGTGGGAATTCGCTACTATAAATCGCGAGCCGTTTGATTGGGAGTGTGGATTTTATGTGATGAAATGGATGCATGACTTTGGGCTAAAGTATGAAAACGACAATTTCCCGAATATAGTAAGTGCTTGTTAAATAACTTTGCAATTTGTTTCTTGCACTGAAAACCATCTTATTTGTTTTTTAGATTGCTGATGTTTTTATTTCATTAATTTACATATAGGTACCTTGGAGTGACGAGCGTCCATTAGAGAACAAAAAGTTGAACTCCATTATTGGTGCATTGTTTACATTGTGGCGTGATTGATCCTATAGCTAGTTATATTGAATTCTAGTGTTTTTCTATATAGTTTGTTGAATTATAGTGGTTCAATTTGGATTTTGTTTATGATTTATGTTTTCCTGAATTGAAGTATATCTTAATTTACTTAGTTGATTTTGACATTTTTGGTGAGTCAAATTGTAAATTATGGAATTTCAAAAAAATTGGAAAATTTCCGATTTATTATTATTTTTTTTAATAAAAAAGATTTACAAGAAGACAGGTTTTGATATAAAAACATATCTTTTACTCTATATAAAGACAGGTTGGATGGTTCTATAAAGACATGTTATGAGAGAATCGGTGCCAATGTCCAATAAAAACATGTGTGTTTACTCTAATATGGAGACCGATTCTTAGGAGAAAACCGGTTTCGATGCTTCTAACAGAGACCGGTTGTGCAACCAGTTTCTATATGTTTCGATCATGGAGATACCCCCCCTTCAGAGAGTGGTCTCAAAACCACTCTTCATGGGCTATTTTGACCGGTTCCTTTGAGATTTTCTGTAGTAGTGTGGGTGTTTATGTAGTCATTTATGGATGAAGTGGATGGTATGGAAGAAGTGGAGGTTCCATTTGTTGATGGTGTTTTGGAAGGTGCATTTGGTGCACTAGGAGATGAGCATTGAGGTGTGTGGTGATGGAGTGGTGTTGTCTTCATTGGTAAGATCAATGAAGAGTTGTTTTGGTGGAATAATGACAAGTTTTTGTTTCTTGACATTGTTTGAGTGGGTGGTTCTTGGTGATGACATGGTGAAAGGATGAGGTTTGATGAAGGTTGAGGATGATGGAATATGAATTAAACATGCATGGGGATTATATAGTATGAAAACATGTTTAGAAATGGAATTAATTTGAAAATAGATGGTTAGATACCAAAAGCAGTTTAGATTTAAAGGGAAATTATAGCTGAGACTAGCAAAAGAAGTTACAAAATGTAAAAGAAAATAGTAAAAAATACTGTATGGGTGGCCGGTCCCCTTAAATTTAAGGGGGCCGCCCCTTATGAATTAAGGGGGCCGACCATCTGACGACCCAGAAATCAAAATTTTTCAAAATTTTTCTGGAAAAACATTATATTCTGTTTTGTTTTTGCAGTATTAGAAAGCATACATGTTATATATATATACATAAACTAATCATGCAAGCATATATATAGATTAAGTGATAAAACATGCAATCATAAGCATATATTAAACATAAATAAGCAAGTTATCATCCTAATCAAATATCCAAACAATTATCCAAGAGAATAACAAGTACTTCCGAATATAATTCGGACAAATAGCACATAAATATCCACGATCAAAAGTCATAAAAATAAATATTGTTCAACAATCATAAGCCATTCTCCATCATCTTCTTTTCTTCCCGAAGATGCCCTTCAACGTCTTCCCGATGGATTTGAAGCCACCTCTAACTTCTTCATGCAAACTCTTTTGTCGTCTAAGCACCTCGGTTGTTCGTTCATGAAGTACTACGTCGGTTTGATCGCTAGGAGATGGGGTTGAATACTCGGGATAGTCGAGATCCTCTAGATTATCAACGAACTCGGAGATCGAAGGGGTACTAGCACCATGGGTGTTTTCCTCCTCATCGTCATCGTCTAGTTGAGAAGATGAACCGTGAAAGCTATGACGACGAGATTTTTCCTTGTCACTTCGAGTTTGTCGAGTTTGTTTTAGAGCGAGAGGACGTAAGGTGGGATAGATGGACTCGTAGATGCTATTGTCAAGATCGGGGTAGTACTCGATAACATGACGATAGAGACGAGTCAGAAACATTCCATATAGAAGATTGGCTTTGGGAGTTTTTCTAGCACACTCAATCCGTTTGATAAAGAAGTAGGCCAAATTGTATGGCTTTTCAATAGCGATACAATACAACATGTGAGCAAGGCACGCCGGGAGATGGTCCCGGTGACCTCCGGTACCGAATGCATTCTCACGAATGAGTTCTTCCCAACGCTTCATGTGGGGGCCTAATTCCTTGAGGAGAAGTTGGTATGAAGAAATTTGGACGTTTTTGGATTTTATTTTTCGGGTTGTAGTGGCACGCTCCACACCAAGGACTTGACGAATTTCGTCGGGATGAGGGATGTCGGAAGAGATATGGACCAAAGGTTGGTCGACAACGATGTAGTGATTCGAGGTCCCACTCGTTTGTAAAAACGGCTTGACCTCTAAAAGGAATTTGAAGGATTTGACCGAATTGCTCGAGAGTTAAAGTGATAAATTCATTTTGGATCATGAAGGAGATAGTGATGGCACCAAGATCATTGGTTTGAACCGTGACTTGGCTATAGAAATCAACTATGAAACGAGGAACGATTGGTTCGTTGATTTCAAAGAGGCAATTGAAGTTGATGCTTGTAAACAAGCGATTAATGTAGTCGGATTGAGCAAAAGCTAGATCTACTACACGTCCCTCATGAACATTTCTATCTTCAATTTGACGATATATACGTCCAATGGAAGGAGATGTAGTAGGGAGTTGGGAAACTTTAGAAATGTAGTTTTTAGTGTAGGAAAGATCTTCGGTAGTCGCTTTTGGCATTTTCACCTAAACACAACAACAATACAAAAGACCAAAATAAATATAAAGAAGAATAAAAGTGTATATATTGTTAAGACTTATGTTGGAACGTAAATATACTTCGACTCTAAGACGATAATCCTAAGAAGTAGTTTACCATGTTCCTAAATATTATTTTTAACTCGTTCTAGATATATTTTACGATGTTTAGTAAGTAGTTATGGACAAATCCAAACGTCCTTTTAAACATCTTAATATATCATGAAATTTACTAGATTTACTTTAGGTTGTAAAACTAACCATTTCTTACGAGTTTCTTATGCATGTGATTAGTTTTCGAAAAAGATGGTTTATGTTTTGACTCAAAAATGTCATTTTTCGTACTAAACCAAACGCTTCCTTAACTAGACATACAAGTATGTCAATATATATATGAATTATATATCTTGACAAGTCCGAATTACAAGTTTTAGGTTTATAATCTTGACAACGTTTTATAAAAATTACAACGACTTAATTTTGACATTATTTGGACATAATCCAAACACCCTCTTATCATGTACAAAAATATTTTTACTTAGTCGAAAAATATAGTTTCATGTTTTACAAGTTATAAAAACATAATGTGATTAGTTTTAACAAGTTTTTATAGCATTATTCAACAATGTGTTTACCAAAAAATTTGAAAAGGAGTGTATGAAATTTTTCAAAAAATTTCGACAAGAGGGTTTGTAATTATTAGTATTTAGTGTCAATTTAACTTCTTATTCCTAAGGGAAGCATTTAGTTATGGAAATTCTAGACCCAATTCAAAAGAAATTATGAATTTTAAAAAGTTATTAAAACATGAATGATCTTGAGTTTGACCAAATCAGATGGAATTAGATGAAATGTGTTAAGAAAAACTTATAATATGTAATGGTGATTGTGTTAGATGAATTTGCCCTTTGCGAATTAACCCGAATTAAGTGAATTAGAGGTTGGTTTTTGAGTTTTTGGGATTTAGAATTCGTCACAGCAGCAGCAGATGGAAGGAATGTTGAAAAAGTGGAGTGTTTGGCAAAAGAAACAAGAGGAAAAACGTATTGGAATAATCAGATGGCCGGCCCCCTTAAACATTAAGGGGGCCGCCCTTTATTAGGCTGCCGGTCCCCTTAAACATTAAGGGGGCCGCCCTCCAAAACTTGATTTTTCGTGGTTTTGGTTTCTGGAAAGAGCAAGAAAATATTTATATATATATATTAGATTTATATTTAATCAAAAATACGTTGGAGAGAATTCGCACGAAAGGAATTACTTGACACTTTTACTTGACATTTCGTCAATTAAAATTTCTTGATCATTTCGGATGAAATTTATCAAGTTGTCAAGTGGACGAGAGAGTTGTGGAAGGCTTATAAGTGTATATATATATATATATATATATATATATATATATATATATATATATATATATAGTATGGGCTTATAAGACGAGAATATAGGAAGGAGACATATGCAATGGAAGACGGGAGTTTGTTTCATCCATAGATTATTCGACTCATTTCTCTACATCAACATGAGTGTCGTTGAACATTGAAGTTCAAGAAGGCAAGTGGGGGGAAAGAATAGGTTCGTAAACGAAAAATTTCTAGTTCTAGAAAGTCAACAAATGAGTTTTCTAGGTTATAAGATCCTAAATATAGCTAAGTGTATATATATATATATATATATATATATATATATATATACATATAGGGTAAGGTTCTAGAGAAAAGTCCACTTTGGTAGAAAAGTGAGAAAAAAAGTTATTAGGGGTTAATTTGAAATATCTCAAACTTCAGGGGTCTGTCTTGAAACATGCCCCCACCACCCACCCACCCCCCCACCCCACCCCCCCACCCCCCCCCCCCCCCCGAAAAAAAAAAATTTTTTCCCGCAAAAAAAAAATTTTTTTTGGGGCCAAAAATTTTAGTGCATCTGGGTTATAAAAATTGGTGCATCATAGTTATAACTGAGATGCACCAATTTTTATACTGAGATGCACTAAAAAAAAAAAGTGCATCTGGGTTATAAAAATTGGTGCATCATAGTTATAACTGAGATGCACCAATTTTTATAACTGAGATGCACTAAAAAAAAAGGTGCATCTGGGTTATAAAATTTTGGCGGGAAAATTTTTGGCCCAAAAAAAAAAATTTTTTTTTTTTGGCCCCAAAAAAAATTTTTTTTGGCGGGAAAAAAAATTTTTTTTTTCGGCGGGGGGGGGGGGGGGGGTGGGTGGGTGGGTGGGGGGTGGGGGGGTAGGGTGCAAATTTGCAAAAAACTCCTTAAAGAATGAAGGAAAATACAATTAGGTCCCTGTAGTTTGGTGTGAAAAAAAGGAGGGGTTGATTTGTACACTTTTCTCACTTTTCTACCAAAGTGGACTTTTTTCATGAACCCACCTCTATACATATATATATATATGTATATATATATATATATACATATATATATATATATATATATATATATATATATATATATATATATATATATATATATATATATATATAAGTATATATATGCATAGATATAAAATATAGAGGAAACTATAAGCCAAACAAAATCACATAAATACTAGAGACTAAACTAAGCATGCATTTCTTGACAAGGAAATAAAAGGAAATGTGTACCTTTCGTCTTCAATGCGTTTTTCTTCAAAGTCTTCGAGGAATAGTACAAACTAGAGGTGACATCTAAAATTTCCAAGTTTGAATGGCGAATATTCTACGTTGCTCCCCATTGTCTCATTTGACCAAAGTTATTTGATCTGAACATGTTTAACATTTGGCTAGGATGCATGAAGGGTGGTAGTATTCCCCAAGAATTGTATCTTTGTTGATAATTCCACATTTGATTACTAGTGTTATTGTAGTTTTGCCTATTTTGGTTTCTTCTTGGTTGAGGTGTTTTAGACCTAGGATGAAAGTTATTTGGTTTTCTAGGTGGTGGAGTTTTAGATCTTGTCTTAGGTTTAGAGGATCCTACTTCGGTTTTTAACGACGGTTTATAAAAATCTTTTACTTCTTCATTGTTTGCAAGAGGTATTTTTCTATCATTAATAAATATATACTTAGGATTAGATTTTACAGGTTTTAGTTCATTATGTTCACTTTCAAATTTGGCATTTTTGATTTCTCTTGTTGAAGCTTCGGTTGAGTTAAATCCTAAGCCGGTTTTATCTCCGGATACTCTTTGAATACTTATTCTTTTACCAAGTGATTGACTACTATTTTCAAATTTATCAAGTTTGCGAATTTCTTCCCTTAGTATTTTGTTTTCATCTTTAAGCTCTTGACATGATTTACATTCTTCAAAAACCTCCTTACCTTTTTCAAGTTGATGTATTTTAATTTTTAGTTCTAGTACTTCATTTTCCAATTGTTTGTTTATGTATTTTAGTGATTTGTTTATAGCCATTACTTGTTGTCCTAGTTTGCATAATCTATTATATTTACTATCTAAATCTTTTTCATCTAATGATAAATTTTCATTACTAAAGTATTCGGTTTCGGAACGTACCTCACTTGATGTCTTAGCCATGAGACACTTTTCTTCCATTGTGGTTTCTTTCTAATCTTCATCGCTATCACTCCACGCTCCTCCAACAAATGCTCTTTGATTTTGATCTCTTGTCATCATTGGACATTTTCAAATGAGGTGATTTGGATCACCACATTTGAAACACTTTCTCTCAATCTTGCTATACTTGTCATCTTTATTCTTTTGAGATGCTCTCCTTTCATCGTGTGGTTGTCTAACGAATCTTCCTCGTCTTTTGAAGAATTTCTTGAAATCTCTTACGGCCATGGCATATTCTTCGTCATCACTTTCGGAAGATGAGCTATCTTCGTTGTTGGATTCCTTTTTAGCTTTCAAGGCGATTGACTTGCTTTGCTCTCGTTTTCCTTCGACCATTTCGGAGTCCTTCTTTATAATTGCTTCGTAGACTTTCAAATTTCCAATTAATTCATCAAGTTGCAACGTTGACAAATTCTTTGATTCTTCAATAGCCGTCACTTTAGCTCGCCATTTTGGGTGAAGAGCCCTAAGAAACTTCCTAACAAAATTCTTACTAGAAAAATTCTCATCAAGTGCTTTTAAACTTGTGATGATAGTGTTAAATCTAGCGAAAGCATTATCAATTGGTTCCTCTTCCGGAATCGTGAATTGCTCATATTGTTGAACAAGTAGATCTATTTTATTATCTTTGACTTGATTATTACCTTGATGAGTTATTAATAAAGAGTTCCAAATTTCTTTTGCGGTTTCACACATAAAGATCATTTCGTACTCTTTACGTGGTAGCGCATTATAAATAACCATTTTTGCTTCATTATTTTTAGCAAGTTTTCTTTTTAAATCATCATTTTGTTTTTCAAAAGGTACGATTTCATCTTTCTTTGTTTCGGGGTTATTTTGAATTGGTAAAAAATCACCATTAGTAATAACATGCCAAAGATCTAGATCTTTTGATTTCACGTAAGTTTCGAATTGATTTTTCCAATATAAAAATCCACCACTTTCAAATAGTGGTGGTCTTTGCATAGATTGTCATTCTAAATATTTTTCAGATTCCATAGATCGTTACAAGTTTTAAAATACAATATATTTTAAAGATCTTGCAAGACGTGTATCTGATACCAATTGTGGAAAACTAGAAGGGGGGTTGAATAGTTTTACGTCCGTTTTAAAATTTATAAAAACAAGTTTGTTTTAAAAACTTCGATTCTAGTTTATGTGATCTCAATACTTTCACTATATGAACAATTATATAGTTACTAACTAACTAAGCTAATATTGTATAAGTAAATAAGTAAGTAATGAAACGAGTTGGAAAGATCAAACCACAATACAAGGATTTATAGTGGTTCGGCTACAAGGTCACCTTCCTTGTTCCTACTCCACACCCTGAGTCACCTACTCGAGAGTTTTCTTCACTATGTCAACAAACTCCCTTATGGCGGAGAAAACCTTACACACCAATGTACACACCACAACTTCGTCACACCTTGATCACAACTTCTTCACACCAATCTACTTCACCACTTACTACTTCACACCTATCTACTTCACACCAATCTTCTTCACAACTACACTACTTCACTACTAAGCAACTTCTTCTCCCTACACAACTTCTATATCTCCTAAACTACTTATTACAAGCACAATCACAACTTCACAAATAATATACACAACTACTCTTCAATACTTCTTGAACTTAGTTGTAGAAGGAGTATTCTTCTTTTGCACTTTGGATGAGGATGGATGAGAAGGGATTAAATCACTTGAAACAAGGATTAGTAATCTAATGATCAAAGGGTTTTGGAAGATGTTTAGAGAGTTTTAGATCTGAAATTTTCGCGCAAAAGGTGGGGAAAAATTTCAGATTTAAGGTGGTATATATAGGAGAAAAATTCTGACAGATTCTAACACAGGAGTCTGGCCGGTCCCCTTAATTCATGACCGGTCCCCTTAATTTTAAGGGGACCGCCCCTTATAATTAAGGGGGCCGCCCAGCTGTAACGGCCAGAAAATCTGTCTTTTAGTGGGGAAAGTTTATTTGGTGAAAAACTAACTGATTTTTGTTAAAAATTTGAATTCATATATTTAGTATGATTAAAACATTTTTCTTTATTACCAAAAGTGTTTTTCAAAAATATATAATATATTTATATAATTAAATAAACTTTGTAATAATTAATTAAATACCCCTTTGATCATTAGATGTATTAAGCACTTGTTTATTCATACCTTAAGTGATTAAGTTGGATATAATGATATAAACTAGCTTAATACTAGTTTACGTAGTAATCTCACGTTTGATGATTTTACATTTTGTGATCGTCAAAATATAGAGATATCAAAAAATATAAATAATATTTTTATGCATTATTTATGTCAACAAGTAGTTTGGATCAGAGTAATCCTCTGCATCTGCATGCTAATGATTCTAATTGTGCTTCTCTTGTTACTATTAAATTGACTGGAGTTGAGAATTACAGAATTTGGGCAAGTGCTGTCAAATTGGCTATTCAAATTAAGAACAAAATGGGTTTTCTTGATGGTAGTTGTACTAGGGCTGATTATAATGCTAGTCCTTTGTTAGAAGCCCAGTGGGATAGGTGTAATGCTGTTGTGATAAATTGGATCTTAACTTCTTTGTCTCAAGATGTGTATCTTGGTCATGTGTTTTTTGATAATGCCTCTGTGGTTTGGAAAGATTTGAAAGATACTTATGATAGAATTGATGGTTCTATTGTGTTTAACTTGCTTCAAAAGATTAATTGTTTTAAACAAGGTGGTTTGCCTGTTTCTGAGTATTATCATAAGTTGAATTCATTGTGGAGAGAGTTTGATATTCTTACTAAGTTGCCTGATTGTACTTGTGAAGCTAGGCTTGAACTTCAAAACCATGGAAAATTGTTGAAACTAATGCAATTTCTTATGGGTCTTGATGACATCTATCAACCCATAAGGAGTAGTCTTTTGACCAGGGAAATTCTTCCTGAGGTCAAGGATGCTTTTGTTATAATTTCTAGGGAAGAATCTCATAGAGGGATTCCTACTACTTCTGTTAAATCTGAAAAACCTCAAGTTTCTGCCTTTGTTTCTAGGACTTTTGATAATAAAAATTCTAATTGGAAAAGAAACACTGGTAATAATAATAATGCTGCTAATAACAGAGGAAATTATGATAGTTTGTTGTGTTCTCATTGTGGGTTAAAGGGGCATAATATAAAGAGGTATTTTGAGATTATTGGGTATTCACCTGGTTTTAAAATAAATCCTAATCTTAAACCTGCAAATGTTTTTAACAAGAGTAATGATTTTAAAAACACCTCTACTGAGTCTAATGTGGCTAAAACTACTATTGGTAATATGTCTCTTAGTAATGAACAAGTTTTAAAGCTCATGAGTCTTATTAATGATAAACCTGGTACATCTGCTCAGTCAAACATGGCAGGTACTGCCTCTTGTTCTTTCTTTAATGGAAGTGTTTTCTTTAATCAAAATTTTTGCAAATTCTTTTGTGCTAATCTGAAATTTAATGGAGTTAGTTATCATTTGGGATGGATAATTGACTCAGGGGCCAATCACCACTTGACTAATTCTGCTTTGAATATGTTTAATTTAGTTGATATTTCTGACTTAAGACTTACTGTTGGTCACCCTAATGGGACTTTAGCTAAAGTTACTCATGTTGGAAATTTGAGACTTAATAGTAATATTGTGATATTTGATGTGTTGGTTGTGCCTGAGTATTGTGTTAGTTTGATGTCTGTTAATAAAATGATTAAAGATAGCAAATTAAGAGTTGGATTTGATGAAACTAAGTGTTATATTCAGGATTTGAGTCAGCAGAATGTGCTCGGGACTGGTAGTGAATATGGGGGTTTATACTTGTTTGATAAGACTGCTGATGTTTCTGTTAATGTGGTTAAAAGTGAGTTTCTCTGTTGTTTTGTTTCTAAGGAAGTTTGGCACAATAGGTTAGGCCATCCTGCTAACCAGGTTTTAAAATTGCTTAAAGGTTCTTTGAATTTAAATAATGTTGATCACAATGGTCCTTGTGAGGTTTGCCATAAGGCAAAACAAACAAGGGATCCTTTTCCTATAAGTGAACACAAATCAAATTTTCTTGGGGATCTCATTCATTTAGATGTGTGGGGGCCTTATAAAGTGGTTAGTAGAGAAGGTTATAGGTATTTTTTGACTGTTGTGGATGACTTTACTAGGTCTGTTTGGGTGTATATGTTGAAAAGAAAAAAATGAAGTTTTTGATATGTTTGTTTCTTATTACAAAATGGTTTCTACACAGTTTGATAAGAAAATCAAAGTGGTTAGGTCTGATAATGGGACTGAGTTTGTTAATCATAAAATGAATGAGTTTTTTTAATGAAAAAGGTGTTATTCATCAAACAAGTTGTGCATATACACCACAACAGAATGGTATTGCTGAAAGGAAACATACACATCTGCTAAATGTAGCTAGAAGTCTTATGTTTCAGGGGGAGGGGGGAGGATTCCTCTTGTTTTTTGGTCTGAATATGTGTTAACTGCTACTTATTTGATCAACAGGTTGCCTTCCTCTGTTTTGAATGGAAAATCTCCTTTTTCTCTTGTGTATGGTAGGGAACCTAGTTTGTCTCATCTTAGGAGTTTTGGGTGTCTTTGTTTTGCTGCAGTTTTTAAAAGTTTAGAAAAGTTTTCTGAAAAATCTGAGAAATATGTTCTTATTGGTTATGCAAGTGGTAATTACAAACTTTTGAGTTTAGAAAACATAGAAATATTTTATTCCAGAGATGTCAAATTTTATGAAACAATTTTTCCTTTAAGAATGAAACAGAGTGTTGTTTCAGAACCTGTTTCTGAGGTAACACACTTAAATTTTTTTGATAACATTGAGTCTGAGTCAAAAACCAAAACTCCTAGTCCCATTCCCAATGATGCAAGCTTAGAAAATATAGAGAGGGAAGGTACATCTGTTGGTAGAGAAGGTAGTCCTTCTAAAACTAGTAAGGTAGTGAACACAAAACAGTGTGCAGAGTCAGAACAGATACAGCACTCTGCAAGTTCACAGCAACTAGATTTAGAAGTGTCTGCCATTCCTTTAGATGATAATAATCAGTCTGAGGGAAACAGTAATATCAATACAGATGGTCCTAGGTTCCAAAATGTGTTTCAAAATGTTTTTAAAAATCAAGCAGAGGAAGGAATATCTAGGAAGTCATCTAGGTTGCCTGCTAAATTGAATGACTTTATTCTTGATAACAAAGTTAAGTATGGTATTGGTAAATTTGCTAATCATTCTGTGTTATTGTTGTTTTGTTTCCAATTTGAATAAGTCTTTTGAACCTTCATCATTTGAAGAAGCATCTAAAAATATTAATTGGAATAATGCTATGAATGAAGAAGTATATGCTTTACATGAGAATGACACTTGGGAGGAGGTTGAACTTACTTTTGGAAGGATACTCATAGGTTCTAAGTGGGTTTTTAAAATCAAGTATAAGGCCAATGGTGAAATTGATAGATACAAAGCTAGATTAGTAGCTAAAGGTTGTTCACAAAAAGAAGGTCTTGATTATGATGAGACTTTCAGTCATGTGGTTAAAATGAGTACTGTTAGATGTCTTATAAGTTTGGTTGTTCAAAATGATTGGAAATTGTTTCAACTTGATGTGAATAATGCTTTTATTTATGGTGATCTGAATGAGGATGTATATATGCTTCCTCCTCCAGGTTATCATACAGAAGGTAACAAAGTTTGCAAGTTAAAAAAATCTTTGTATGGTTTGAAATAAGCTCCTAGACAGTGGAACCAAATATTGACAGAAGCTCTGTTTGAAAATGGTTTTGAACAGTCTCAAAATGATTATTCTTTGTTTATCAAGAAAAAAGGAAGTACAGTTTTGTTTCTTCTGGTTTATGTTGATGATATGGTTATTTGTGGAAATTGGGAAACTGAAATTGAACATTTTAAAAGTTTCTTACAAAACAAGTTTAAGATAAAAGATCTTGGAGAGTTGAAATATTTTTTGGGCATTGAAGTTTTAAAAGCTAGCAATGGGATATGTTTGAATCAAAGGAAGTACTGTTTAGAGTTACTTCATGATTATGGTTTACTTGCTTGCAGGCCTGTTTTAACACCTTTTCCTGAGAATATTGTTTTGAATTATAAAGAAACTGATGATGACAAGTTATTAAAAAATATAACAAGTTATCAAAAGTTAATAGGGAAACTTATATATCTTACTATGACAAGGCCTGACATTGCTTATACTATTCATTGTTTAAGTCAATATATGCATTCTCCTTTACAGTCTCATTATGGTATTGCTTTAAGAGTTTTGAGGTATCTTAAGCTTGCACCAGGAAGTGGTATAGGTATTAAGAAAAATAGTGGCAATTTTGATGTTGTTGCATATTCAGATGCTGATTGGGCAAAATGTCTAGTCACTAGAAGATCAGTGTCTGGCTATTGTGTTTTTGTAAATGGGAATATTGTTTCCTGGAAAAGTAAGAAGCAAAATACCTTATCCAGGTGTTCAGCTAAGGCTGAATACAAGTCTATGGCATCTGTTACTTGTGAGGTAATGTGGATCTTAAGAGATCTAGGAGTTATGGATAATCTTTTGCTAGTAAAATTGTGTTGTGATAATAAGTCTGCTATGCAAATAGCTTCTAATCCAGTTATGCATGAGAAGACTAAGCATTTTGATACTGATGTGCATCTTATTAGAGAAAAGGTTGCATCTGGGTTGATTGAAACTGTGAAAGTTGGTTCTAAAGAACAAACTGCTGATGTGTTGACTAAGGCACTTGGGTCTGCACAACATGCAATCATGGTTAAGAAACTTGGCATGATAAATCTGTTTGCTTCATCAGTTTGAGGGGGGGGGGGTGTTGAAATAAATACTCTTGCAAACTTATGAAACTCAGGAGTTTGTTTGGTAACATTTATATTACTGTTTTAGACTAATATTACTTTGAGTTGTGTTTGTATTGTTTGTGTTTGTGCAGGGTGCAAAGTGTAACATATGTGTATATAAGCTCGCATCCAGAGCTAGGGTTTCATAACTTCAGCTTTTATCTCTCACAATCAAAACACGCAGTCATAAACTCTCTCTCAAAGTTGTATTGTTTCTTTCATTATTTCTGGGTTTCTTTCATAGATTAGTTAGCAGATCATCTTGATCTGCAGGTTTTAGGTTTGGTTTAGTTTGGTGATAGTGTGTGAGTTGATTGTATCAGATTGCACTCATTAGAAGGACAATCTTATTTTGGTTCTTGTATTGTACTGGCTTGCATCCATTTGGGGACAAGTCTCCAGTGTTTATAGTTGTAATAAAAGAAAGATCACCAAGAGGTGGTTGGTTGGGTGATTACATAGTTGTTTCTGTGCCATTTTAACATGGATAAGTATAGTTTATTTGGGTGGTGATGTTAGTTGTATACTTGTATTATTACATTATATTGGTGATGATGTTGGTTGAGGATACAAAAGCGGATGTGACGCTGATCAGTTGGCGGTAACGATAAATGTCACTTACCATCATTCTTATAAACGTAACAGACTTGGACACACTTAGAACTGTGATAAAGATGATTTTTTTTTTTTTTTGGTTTATCAAAACGTGTACAAAAAATATGCGGAATTAACAATTTTGCTGTAGTGAAATATGATGTACACCAAAGACAACTCAGAGCACAAGGTGCAATTCGCCATCTCCCTTCGCCACTCCTAGATGGAGCTCTTCATGGCTAGCCATTGCACCGCCCCCTTCTTCATCCTTCTTCATTTTGTTCTTGCTCGTCTGCACGACGAAGCAAAATTATGACATTTTGTACTTTTTATTTATTTATTTAGTGGAACATAAAATAAATGTGTAAATGATGGCTCTAAATGAGTAAGTTGAGGTTAATTGTTAGTGAGGGGTAGTTGTGAAGAGTATTTAAGGTGATGTGACACCACTGAACCTCAAATAAAGAGCATGAGCTTTTTTTTTTTTTTTTTTTTTTTTTTGAAAGAGCATGAGCTAGCCAGTGCACTTTGTAATGAGACAACATCATACAGTTGCCAAATTGTACAAAGTCAACTAAATGAATTATTGTTTCTATTAACTTGCTACTACCCAAAACCAAATGAATTATTGGGAATACAATATTATCAACTCTCTTATTGATTTAGACATATAAAAGATTGTTTATATTCGCCTTTCACCCAAGAGTTTCGATACACCTTGTTAATGGTTTATTGGCATCTTTATACTGTGTTATTGCATTCTCGAGGTTTTTTTAAGTGAAGATATAAATGATGGTAAATAAGAGAAAGAAAAGAAAGTTATTATTTATTTTATTTCATGTTCTGTTGAAATAAAATAAAACGATAATAAAAAAATGTCGTGTTATCGAGTTTGAAAAAAAAAATGAAAAGGGACATAATTACATTTATACTATTTTAAACATGTTTATTTAATTATAAAAAATGATTAGAGTAAATACCGAAAGTTTTATTGATCATTATCTACTTAATAGTTTTGGGTGTAGTTTTGTTTCCATTCAAATCGGCTCATATTTGGATGGAAAACTTTTGAAGAAAAATGTTATAAATTTGGGGTTTTTGCATATATATCCTTCCGAAAATCCATAATTGCATATATATACAAAGCATGCATAAAAACCACTGTATTATACGTATAAAAAACTTGTACAAAGGATATATATGCAATTAAATTTTGCCTATAAATTTTTATGTAATTTCCTTTGTGTTTTATTTCCTTTCAATTCAACAATAACACAATAAATTTTTAATTTTCTATCATTTCGTTTACCTTCCATCTAAAAAAGAACACGATAAGGGACACGTAACAAGCTTTTGAATAATTGACAAGACTTTTGTCCCAACAATTTTAAATGCTGTGGACCTTGATGCATTAGATTCATTTATGGACTATGGGTTAAACATATTTGTGGGGACTACTCTCATGTATATATTATATATTTCACATGATTTATGATTAATACAGTACTTAATATGGATTTAATGTGCGCCTTATAAAGTTATAATGTAAGTGTGATTAGTTGGAGTGGTTCAAAATATCTGTGGGGATGATATGAATCAAGTAATGTTATTACTTACTTATATTACCTTCGTATTTCTAAAGCTAATAACTTGTAGTTCATTAGACACCATAGCGGTGTATCAAAACTACAAAGATGGTGATATCATTGTCTCAGGGAGTGAACAATTTGAGATGGGTTTCTTTAGCCCAGGCAGGTCGAAGTATCGATATCTGGGGATATGGGTTAAGAACACGTCACCTCATACAGTTGTATGGGTTGCTAACCGGGAAACACCACTTATGGACAACTTGGGCATGCTCAAATTGGACAACCATGGGATTTTGTCTGTTGTTAATAGTAGTCTAATGCCCATCTGGTCATCAAATTCCTCGATATCCAGTGCAAATGTGATTAATCCCATAGCACAACTCTTGGATAGTGGCAATTTGGTAATTAAGGATAGAAAGAATGTCATTTGGCAAAGTTTTGATTACCCTGGAGATACCTTCATAGCAGGAATGAAATTAGGGAAGGACCTTATAACAGGAAGAGAGATGTACCTGACGGCATGGAAAAGTGCCGATGATCCATCCGTAGGTGAGTATACAGTCAGATTTTCAATGAATAAGGGTGAATATATTCAAGTATATATTAGGAAACATTCTGTTATTGATTCAAGGATCGGGCCATATAATGGCATCGTGTTTGCTGGCCTACCAAACTATAAGCCTAACCCAGCTTATGTCTACAACATTGATATGGTTGTCAACGACACTATGATGTATTGCATGTATACTTCTAACAGCACTACATTCGCGTCAAGGTCAATAGCAACTCCGATTGGAAAGTTTGAGACTTGGCAGCTAAATATGCACAACAAAGAATGGATGCCGGATCTCATCTTGCCCATGGATTATTGTGACAGCTATGGACTTTGTGGGCTCTTTGGAAGCTGTAATACTGCCACTTTTCCGAGTTGTTCATGCTTGAAAGGATTTGAACTAAAAAATCCAGAAGGATCAGGTCCTGGTAATTGGACTAGTGGATGTATACGGAGCACAGAATTAGACTGTGGGCCAAGAGAGGGATTTTTAAAGTTTCCAGATATGAAATTGCCAGACACGCAGAATGCTATCTTTAATGGCAACATGAGTCTCCAGGAATGTGAGGTAGCTTGCAAGGATAATTGCTCTTGTGTTGCTTATGCAAATCCAAATGTGGCTCCAGGTGGAGTTGGATGCTTACGATGGTTTGATTATTTGATTGATGTCCGCGTGTACCCACAAAACGGACAAGATCTTTATGTTAGACTGGCTTCCTCTGAATTATTAGGTAAGCAATAATGCATTTCTTATTGATGCTACTGCAATAATTTGTTAAACTATGTTGTTCAGTTGCATTTTCATAATTATGTATGCTACTTTTAGCTTGAAATTAAATTATTTGTAGCTGCGCCGGTTTGTTTTGTATTGAATGCTTTTAAGCTTGATTTTTTAGTTGTTCCAAGATTATGTCAATTGTAGCTAAAACCATACTGATTATCATGACTCATTTAATGAAGGTCATACAGCCTCCCAATCTAGCTTCAACAGAAATTTAGGACTACTCAGCGTGGTCATATCAATTTCAACAGGGGCGATTCTTATGTTTTCCGTGGCATATTCCTGTAAAAAGAAAAAGAAAACACGTCAACTGAAACAAAGAGGTAATTTAAAAAGAAGTTATAAGCTTTTAGGAACAAAAGAGTAGAAATTATCCTTGCAATATACAGTTTGTATGAATGTGAGAAATGGCAGAATCATGCATTCAAGAGAATCTGAATGTATTATTGCAGAAAACAGGTCATTGTTTGGTAAAAAGAGTGCAAGCAGTGTTCATATGGAACATCTTGATGAGCTTCCTTTCTTTAGTCTACATGAAATAGCTGAGGCTACAGATAATTTTAGCATCAACAATAAGATAGGAGAAGGTGGCTTCGGTCCTGTTTATAAGGTAACTTTTTGATACTTAATTTTTATAAGCTTAATTTGAGAGATCAAGATCCTAATTAAACGTGTCGGGAGAGTGGCATAACTATCGAACATCAGCCAATTTGTCACTTATATTTGTTGTTTTTTTGTTTATATAGCAATTTGGGTCTTATGTGCAATCTAAACTGTAACCTTGACATTCTAGGGTGTGCTGGAAGATGGCCGAGAAGTAGCTGTTAAGCGGCTGGCAGAAACATCACAGCAAGGGCTTGATGAATTTAAGAATGAAGTCATTTGTATTGCAAAACTTCAGCACCGGAATCTTGTGAAGCTTTTCGGATACTGCATCTACAAAAATGAAATGATCTTGATTTATGAATACATGGCTAACAAAAGCTTGGACACATTTATATTTGGTTTGACTTGTTACCATCTCATTAACCTTTACTATCATACTTTATGTAGTAATAATGTCGTTGAATTTCTTGCCAAATTAGTGGATAGAGTAACACTCATTGACTGCTCAATTTGTTACATTTCTACAGATGAAAACAGAAGTTCGATGCTTGACTGGTCTCAGCGGTTTAATATTATCAATGGAATGGCTCGAGGTATTTTGTATCTACATCAAGATTCCCGCCTTCAGATCATCCACAGAGATCTAAAGGCAGGTAATATTCTGTTGGATGCTGATATGAACCCAAAAATCACTGACTTTGGCCTCGCAAGAATGTTTGAAGGCTCCGATAGTGCTGCTAAGACAAAAAAAGTGGTGGGAACATAGTGAGAATCTGAAACCATGTTCTTTTAGATTAATATTGCTTCTGTTTTTCTAACTTATAATACTTATTCCATTTAACCTTACCGCAGTGGTTATATCTCTCCCGAGTATGCAGTACATGGGAATTTCTCTATAAAGTCAGATGTATTTAGCTTTGGTGTTTTGACTCTAGAGATAGTGAGTGGTAAGAAAAACAGAGGATTCTTTCATGAAGATCACAGTGACAACCTTCTCGGACATGTACCTTAAACTCAAACCATAACTAGTACTTTTTTGTTATACAAAACCCTTCGTGTATATTTATCACTATGTTTGGTCTTATTCAGGCATGGAGACTTTACAAAGAAAACAGGTCCACTGAACTCATGTGTCCATCTTTACATGACTCCTATGTTGCTGCAGAAGTAGTAAGATCAATACATGTCGGGCTACTATGTGTGCAAAATAATGCAAACGATAGGCCAACAATGATGTCAGTGGTTCTGATGCTGGTGAGTGAAGGAGTGTTACCTCAACCCAAACAGCCTGCTTTCTACACTGGAGAGAGCCATAGTGAATGCCAGTCTGTGTTGTCGGTTGATGAAGACACGATAACACAACTGTATGCTCGATAGCATGCACATGTATCTGTCAAATGTGTATACACTTGCTAGTACTTCTCCTTTATTGTATAGTTTGTAGTTTTTAGAGCAAAAAATTGATTTAAAGCTAGAGATAAATATAAGTGTACGGATTCTTATTATGAGTCGCGGAAAAGTAAATAACTGGTCACCTTTCAATACAACAACAGCAACAACATATCTAATCCCGCCGGAACGGGTATGTGTGCAGGTGTGCTCGGATATAAGTGCATGTCTGATTGAGTGCAACAAGAAGGATATGCAATATATAAAGACATAGAACAAATAAGCATACAAGCATACAAAGCTATAGACCAAAAAACCATCATAGGATCTATGGAGAGTAAAGGCAAAAAGACTTAGAAGCATACCACATGAAAACAAAGTATATAGAAAATAGATTGCGCAAAAGAGACAAAGGGGAATATAAGCATAAACATAAAGGCAAGTATAAACGCAAAACGGGAGGGAACATAAAATAAAAGAAGAACACTCGCAAAGGGGAAGGGCCGGAAAAAAAAAAAGGTTTCAAAACCTAAAAGTGCAGCGAAGTTCTAGGTATGAGCAAACGCTACGGGTATCTATACCTAACGGGCAAATGAAAATAACTATGGCAAACTATCTAAGGAACTCTAAACCTGAAAAGGCAAATGACAAGGCTAAGAAGAGGCGCTTATGAAGGCTAAACGGAAAAGCTACCTCAAAACCGCGAACACCCTAGCTAGTCTAACCGCCTATTCTAATTCTATCTCTCCACCTATTACTATCAGAAGTCATGTCCTCGGACAAGAAAAGCTCCTTCATGTCTTGCTTAAGTCTATCCACCCACCTAATTTTGGTCTACCCTTTCTCCTCAAGACATCAACGATCAAAGCTTCGACTCTCCTTATTGGCGATGTCCGTGATCTCCTCGTGACATGTCCAAACCATCTCAACTTTCCTTCCCTCATCTTGCGGATTATGGTTTCGACTTCAAGTTGTGCTCTAAAAACTCTGTTCAGAATCATGTCTAACATGGTTTTATGACAAGTCCACCTTAGCATTCTCAATTCTACCGCTTTCACTTTGTTTGCTTGAACTTTCATGATTGGCCAACACTCTGACCCGTAGAACATAGCTGGTCTAATTGAAAACCTATATAAATGGCGGTTGTATTTAATTATGTTATATTATGCACATAATCCTACAAAAACAGGTTTATGCTTCAATTAACAAGATAACCATCCTATTCGTGCACGTATCATATGCAAATGGGTTTAATCCAGCTTTCTTTATTTTTAATAAAAAGTTATGCTTTTTAGGTTCTTAGTTTGTAAACCGTGTTTGATTGATTGCATAATATGATACATAAGAGTGTATAGATAACATACTAATGGGACATTGCTACAAATACAATGCAAAGATAAATAACCATTGGGCTAAGCCAATAAATCATCTGCTAATAGCCCCCCCCCCCCCCCCCCCCCCCCCCCCCCCCGTTTGAGCAGGAGAAGAACGAACACTCAAGCCAAAGCGAAACTCATCAAATAACGCATTAGGTAAGCCTTTGGTGAAGATGTCTGCATACTGATATCAAGATGGAACATGGAGAACACGTACATGGCCTGTAGCCACCAAGTCACGAAAAAAGTGAATGTCAATCTCTATATGCTTTGTGTGTTGATGTTGCACGTGATTAGCGTTGAGATAGATAGGACTCACATTATCACAATAAAAAATCATAGCATTTGAAAGCAATGTATGAAGCTCACGTAGTAAGTTACGTAACCAACAAGTCTTGGCAACAACATTGGCAACACCTCTATACTCAGCCTAACACTAGACCGAGAGAGTGTAAATTGGTGTTTAGATGACCAAGAGAGAAGGTTGTTGCCAAGAAAAACACAATAACAGATGTAGACCGACGCGTAGTCGGGCAACCAACCTAATCATCGGAGCATGCAACCAATGATGATATATGTTAATACAAATATCGTCTAATAACGTTATTCATATTTTGCGATCTTTTCTAAATTTTGTTAACGACCATTATAAACTTTATTTTAGCAAAACATAAATATGGTTAAGTCTTTTACTTATAAAGTCACAAGTCTTTCATAAACACAATCTAAATACCACTTATGTAATATATACATTTTACAAAATACACTTTAATAAACTAGTTTAATTTAAAAATGAAAATGTATAATTACATCATGGCATGCATTATCTTTGAGATCTTTGGAAGATTTTGAAGATCATTGGAAGATATCATGAATATCTTGTTTAGATCTTTACGTACTTAAAGAATCCTTAGAAAGATATGGAAATATTTTGGTTAGATTTGATGAAGATTTTTAAAGATTTTTTGACAGGTTCTGGCGGAACCAAAAGGATACACGGATGGAACCCATGATTTGGTTCCGTCCCATCCATGGGTTGCTCCGGCAATTTGCCTATAAATAGCAAGCCACACATTGAGTTTTTCTCATCACTTATAAGCATAAACAACATCATATATTCTCTCATTCATCTTTTCTTATATCTAACTCATTCATATTTCATTTTAGTGAACTTCTTTGTAGCAAGAAGATCAAAGCATTACAAGCTTCAACAAAACATTGCAAGGCTTGTTAGTTTGTCATTGTGTGAATTGTTGTCATTCATACATCATTGTTTGTACCAAACAATCATAAACCCTCTGTAGTGATTGGTTAGTATTTTAGTCCTCAAAATACATAGTGTGACTAGAGTGGTTGTACCATTGTAAAAGAACTTGTCATTTAATTTTGTGTCGGAAATCTTATGTAAGGTTTTCTTCGCCAGATAAAGGAGCTTTTTGATTAGTGAAGGATACTCTCGAGTTGGATACTCGGGGAGTGGAGTAGGGCAAGGAAAAAGAGTCCTTGTAGACCGAACCACTATAAACCCTCGTGTTGTGGTTTGATCATTTCTTTCTTTACTTGCATTTTACTTATTGTTTATTATTTACATTAGTTGAATCACATAAAGTTTTCAAAGTAAATTAAAATTAAAAATGGTAAAACTATTCAACCCCCTTCTAGTTTTCCACAATATATATGACGAATAAAGCTGTAATCCAAAGTCTAAGGTCCCCGAACATAACGTAAGATCCTATTAAGAGCTTAGAAATGTGGCTCTCGATGGTCATGCATAAAAAGACAAACATGCTAAACTCCACAAGATATATCCGGCCTAGTAAAGGTAAGATACTGTAGAGCACCTACAAGATTACGATACAAAGTAGGATCAGAAACAGGATCACCATCAGCTGCAAGTTTGGAGTCCGTGCCAACTGGAGTCTGACATGGATTACAAGTGAGCATATTAGTGCACCTCAATAGCATACTTCGATTGAGAAAGAAACATCCCTGAAGTATTATGTGTTACATAAATGCTCAAAAAATAATTAAGGGACCAAGATCAGTCATGGAAAAATCCGCATGCAATGCAGCAATAACCTGCTGTAGAAGTGTCGATGAAGATGCAGTCAAGACTATATCATCAACATATAATAATAAATAAGCAGTATCCGATCCATGTTGATAAATAAAAAGTGATGAGTCACACTGACTGTGGTGAAACTAGGGGTGGCAATTCGGGTCGGGTTCAGGTTGGCGGGTTCGGGTTGTCAGGTTTGCGGGTCAGAAAACCCCAACCTGAACCTGACCCATTTAAATCATCGGGTCAGCTATGTCAACCCTAACCTATTTACAAGTAACCCGAACCTGACCCATTTAACCCGTATATATAGTTAGGTTGATAGGTTAAATAGGTTATATGGGTTGAATATGTTAAACAGGTTTCGAGTTGACCCATTTAATCCGTCTTATATATAAAACTTAGCACATTACACGAGTTAAATGGGTTAAATGTGTTAGTGGGTCTACCCGTGTAACCCATTTAACCCGTATAATTAAATATAAATAATTTTTAATTAAGAAAAAAAACTTAAACGGGTTGCCGGGTCGACACGTTTATTTTATTCCCAACCCGAACCTTACCTGTTTAATAAACGGGTTAGATATGTAGACACAAACCTGACCCACAATCTATTTAGCTCAACCCGAACCTGTTAATTTTCGTGTCGGTTTTAGGTCGGGTTTCGTGTCGGGTCAGAAATTGCCACCCCTAGGTGAAACCCAACACGGGCAACATAAGCAGCAAACCTCTCAAACCAGGCCCTAGGAGCCTGTTTATGCCTATACAATGATCTCTGCAAAAGAAAAACATGATCAGGATGCCGAGGATCCTAAACGCCAGGAGGCTGATGCATATAAACAGTCTCAGATAAATAACCATGTAGAAAAATATTCTTGACATCAAGCTGATGAACAGGACAATGTCGAGAAATTGCACGACTCAGGACTGTACGAATGGTGGTTGGTTTAACAACCGGGTTAAAAGTCTCATCCACATCAATACATGTAAGTTGTGTACTGCCATTCGCCACAAGGCGAGCTTTGTAGCTACTAATACTATCTATATTATGTTTGTGTAAAAAAAAAGCCACATAGAATGAACAATGTTCGCGTCCTGTGGTCGACGCACAATAATCTAAGTATTACTTTAATTAATGCATTATATTCATCTATCATATCACTGTGCCAGTTTGGGTCTCAAAACGCCTTGGTGTATGACTTACGAAGATGTGAAATGGAAGGCACTGTAGAACCATAGAAGGGAGTAAATACGGTATTTTCGACTTCTTTGAAGTTTATTAACTTTAAGTCTTAAAGATCAACAAGTCATTATGCAACAATACTTATAACCACAATCACAACCAAAATATATAAAGCGAGTTGATAGACACCACGATATATATTGGTTCAGGATGGGGGTTTATACCATCCGTACATCTAGTTGTGAATCCATGACACAATACTATTCACTAAGTATAATCCTTTTGGTGGACTGTAAATCGTTACAACTTCACTCCACCGATATGCACAAAGATCGGTGCTCACTAAGAAGAGCTACTCCTAATGGTATTTCTCCCTCGGAAACCGCCCAAAAGAATCTCATGATTAGTCTTCCCACTAAGACCACAAAAAACTTCCCCCGAATGTGTCAAACCCCAATTAGATCTCCACCGATCTAGGCTTGGTCACCAAGACACAAGACTTCCCTTACAACCAAATCGAATGAATGAATATTTCATTGTTTAATCAAGTCATAACCTAACCTAGAGACTCGATTATAATAGAAAGGGCATAGAGAAGAAGACCCTCAACACAATTCACAAGAGTGGATTAGGTTCTTGTGAATCTTCCCTTGTGGAGAATGTGTTCTTTCAAAGACTATAAGAGAGAAAGATTAAGAACACAAGATAAAAGACTTAAAGGGTAGAGAGAAAAGAAATTAGAGATGAAAGAATGAATGGCAAGGGGTTATGAATACAATAGGCAAGGTGGGGGTATTTATATGCCAAAATCCCAAATGTTAGAAAAATATGTATGAGCCTGGCGCGCTGGCCTCGTGCTGGAGCGCGACCAGCGCGCCAGAATCCTGACCTTGCTAAATACCCGGCCTTGCTAAACCCCCAATTATACTTCACACTTTGACCTTTCTACTATTCTCATACTCAAGGTCAATCAACTAAAATAACCATTTGTTAAAATCATTTTGTGAAGTGTTTAAAAGAATGTTTTGGGGAGTTATCCTATTATCAAAAAAGGAAAGAGAGAGGGATAATTGGATAACGGTATTTTGGGTATTCCTCACATGACATAGATAGAAAGTAAGAATATGCCAAAATAATATTTCTTTCTTGGAAAACAAGTGTGGATGTTAAGAGTTAGAGAAAAAGAGGGGGAATATTGGAATTTCAAATTCAAATTGCGGAAGTCGGTTAGAATCTAAACATGGTTAGTTTGAGGGAGTTGGCATGGTTAGATAAAAGGGAATATGCCAAGAATATTTTATTTCTTGGAGAATCCTGACCTTGCTAAATACCCGGCCTTGCTAAACCCCCAATTATACTTCACACTTTGACCTTTCTACTATTCTCATACTCAAGGTCAATCAACTAAAATAACCATTTGTTAAAATCATTTTGTGAAGTGTTTAAAAGAATGTTTTGGGGAGTTATCCTATTATCAAAAAAGGAAAGAGAGAGGGATAATTGGATAACGGTATTTTGAGTATTCCTCACATGACATAGACAGAAAGTAAGAATATGCCAAAATAATATTTCTTTCTTGGAAAACAAGTGTGGATGTTAAGAGTTAGAGAAAAAGAGGGGGAATATTGGAATTTCAAATTCAAATTGTGGAGGTCGGTTAGAATCTAAACATGGTTAGTTTGAGGGAGTTGGCATGGTTAGATAGAAGGGAATATGTCAAGAATATTTTATTTCTTGGAGAGGAAGGGTGAGAGGTGAGTTGGCATAGATGTGATGGAAAGCCTTGGACTTGATTTCAATTTCAAAATACCCATGTGATGAATTAGGGAGGTGAGTTGTATAGATGTGAGAGTGATGTGATGTGGATCCTTTGGCTTGGATTCAAATTTCAAATTTGAATGTTGGGAGAGAGTGTGAGTTGCCAAAGTGTGTAAGGGACGAAAGCAGAGGTGTGTGTGTGAGTGTGAGATTTGAATTTGAATTGTAGAGAGAGTGTGTGTGAGTGAGAGTGAGAAGTGTGTTAAGGAAGCTTTGAGCGTGTATGAGTGATGACATCAAATAAGTATATATTATTGTCATCATTTATCCTATTTATTTGACTTATTTTATATTATTATCTATGAGAATCGATACTTAATTGTTTACTTTAGTAAGTCTCAGGTAAAAACAAGCAATTGGTGAAAGTTAGTGATTTTGGACGAAATATAAAGCAAAATGATCAAGATTGGAAAAGTCTACTGAAAGATGATTCAAAGACCATTGCCTGACTTTGAAGAATGCACCGCATCTAATTTATCTAATGCGCCGCATATGAAACTTTGCTCAACGAAGAAGAACCAACTTGTTTTAGCTCAGATACGCCGCATCACAGTTCTGACATACGGCGCATCACTTTCCAGACTTCACCAAATACAATCCAAGATACTGAAGGACATGCACCGCATTGCATTGAAGATACCAGCATCTGAAGACGGTTTACAAATATTCCATAATATATTAATCTTGGACCCCACACGAAGTTAAGTCAATGCACCGCATCTACTTATTAGATGCGCCACATCGATCCCTATGACAGAAACTATAAATACCCCAAGATACAGCTGGATTTTGTGTACCATAAACCCTAGAACGAAAAAGAGAAACCCAAAGAAGAAGAATATAGACGGAAAGGCAACACAAGACATACCACATTGAAGATTTCATAGCAGTAAGAAGGTCCTGAATGTGTTTTAACTTAATTAAGTAGTTTTATTTTATTGTAATAGTATACTTTTAATCCATCAGGATTGATAGGCTTGTGACCGCCATATTATTCCTCTTAAAATTTCTTTCCCATCAATTAAAGTTTATTTGATGTTTTTTTTTAGTTTTTGTTATATGTTCTTTGATAACCTCTGTGTCTAGTAGTAGCAAGCTTGGGCCGCCATACCCCTCTTACGATTACGTCACTAGCATTATAAGTTAGTGTAAGCCTGTAAAAATGATAAATAATTCTTAGACATAAGTGATCATTAAGGGTTTACTCGCCTAGTCAAGATACCAATGAGAGAGAATAGTTTACGATACTCATCATATAAAACTGGCAATAAAACAAGTGACAAGCTACTTAATCATTAGTCAGGCCTTCTATCTGTATTTGACTATTTGTTATCTATCTGTGTACATATTCACCATTCGTTGTATTCTTGCTCAATAGTTTTAGTTCATTTAATCAAACCAATTCATTCCAGTCTCTCAGACTGAAAACCCCATGTGTTAGATTAGATTGTAAATCTAACTTAGATATTAAAATACTGATGAACATTCTAGGTATTAACGGTTAGATAACCGTGCGAAAACAAAAGAACTATAGATGTTAGGTTATTCCCCATTCAACACTTTCACATCTAACATATAAATTATTGTCATTGTTGGGAATTACAGATTTGAAGATTACAAAACCTACAAGCAAGAATGAAGAAAGAAGAAACAATGAGGGCCTAATATGAAATAGATAGCTTTCATAGTAAGCTAGGGTTTGTAACCTCCCTCTATTATATAAAGAGGGTAGGCGTCTAGGTTACATGCATCTCATTCATAGCTAGTCTATCCAATGAGAGTCTAGAAAACGCATAGAGCGTGTAGTAGTGTAGTAGTAGTAGTAGTTTTTATATTCAATAAAGAAAACCTTATTAGTAATGTTGATTATGTTCTTGTTATATTCCGCTGTGCAATCAATATTACTAATCCTAGAAGAGCTTCAACGATCTTCTACAGTCATCACTTCCTTTATGATCATAGGATATGTAGAAACGATAGCATGAGATAATAATAGGCTTAACCAATCCTCTTGAGCATGAGATCTTTAATAAACATCTTTTCAAATATATGATTAATGATATTTGTTGTCAAAAATCTAATATCTCTAAAAATATGCAAAAAAAAACCTCACATTTTGGAAAATAGTTGTTCAAATAACTATCCCACTTTTAAATAACATGTTTTCACTATCAATATCCACAATTTTGTTTTGATCAAAACCAAAGATTGGGAAAATATTCTTTACCTTTCATTCACACATTTTTAAGTAAAACCCAATCTATTTTATTCAAATAACTCTCACATCTAAGTGAAAACCTACTTTCAAACATTGTTGAATAATGCTAAAAACGTCTCTTTTAAATCATGCATGGTGATCTCATATTTGACATTTATATTTATATAAATGACACTTATAAGTGAACTAGATCAAATCAAGAGGACCATGGTTTGTCTATTAAGACTTTGTTTGTAACAAGTCTAGAAATCCATGCTATCATAACTACCCACTTATTGCACATTCATACACATTAGGATTAATCCTCCTAGTTATGTAGTTATGAAATATTTGATGTTGCTTATTGTTTCCTAGCACTTATATTTTACTTGCTTGATGAGTATGTTTACATGGTAGATGAAATTTCTTGTTTACTTAACCTCTTTGGTTAACATGTTTTGGCTACATAATTGCCTACATAATTAGTACTCCCTCCGTCCCATTTTTATTGTCCATGTTACCATTTTTGGATGTCCCAATTTAATTGTCCACTACTAAATATAGATAGGAAAGTTTGATTGAGTTTACCATATTGCCCTTGATTGAAATTATTATTACAAACTTTAATGAATAACCTAATTAATTACTTAAGGGTAAAATTGTCATTCTGTTAAAAAGTAAGAAAGAGAAAGCTGTAATAAATGCACTTTTCTTAAACTGTATGTTTCTTGTCGGGGGACAATAATTTTGGGACGGAGGGAGTATATGCTTAATTGGCTCAAAGAGTTGGACTTGTTTGCAACAAAAAACACAACCTTTCTGCAATTCACTACCAAAAACCCTTTTCTGGCAATCTAGGAATCACCAGATGGGCGGCCCCCTTAAATCATAAGGCGGTCCCCTTAATTATTAAGGGGTCCGGCCTCCAATTAAGGGGAGCGGTCATCTGATGGTCGAAGGTGTTGTTTTATTTTCTACTTTTTAGCCCATTTCATCCTACACTTCCCAAAATTCACAAACCTATTCTATCCTAAACCTTCCATCAAAGTTTATCCATCCTTGATCCTACATTATAAACAATCTCATCCTCTCAATCTCCACTCATCTCATCATTTCCTCTCCCATTAAACCAAAACCACCAAGAAACCCGTTTAGAGAAGAAAGCCTAACTTCCATTAAAATCCCATCAAACCAAATGATGTTGTCAAACATCCAACACCAAATTCCTCCTATGTCTTCAACATTACATACCTAACACCTTACTCTCCTTACCACCAACATTACATATCGACAACCTTTACTCACCCATATCCTTCTAGATTACACTCAAACCTCATTTTCTTTACACACTCAAACCTCATATCCTTCTACCTTGCACTCAAATATCAAAACCTTTACACACTCAAACCTCATAACCTTTACTCACCTCAACCTCAAATTTTGTCTCCTAGTGCACCTAATGCATCATCTATAACACCCTCCTACCAAGAAATCCCTTCCATGAACATCGCTCTTTCACTCTCACCAATCAAATCACTTGATACTCATTTCCCATCTTCACCAATAACTCCACCTAGTCATCCTCACAAAAATATTCAACCATATAAAAATTCCCTACACTCTACAAAGTGTGTCATCACCACTACAACTTAACTCATGAAGGTCAAACCATATTTCATGATACACAAACCTCATGCTCACTCAAATGAACCTGTTCACAAACCTCATCATAATAACCAAACATCCATCCTTGTTCCCAAAAATACATCTTCATCTCACCCACATAAGCCATATGAAGAGCATGTTCAATCTCAAAACAACAATCTCAATCTCATTCTTAACACCTCACATTTTGTTCAACCTACCAATCCACCATCCAAAACATCCTCCACTCATAAAACATCCTATTCTTCCATAACTTCATTCTCATCCATTCATGATTACCCAAACTCACAAATATCTCCACCACCAAGAGTATCACCATCACCTCCTACCAACACACATGTTATCCCTATGTTGGATGTCCAATCATCCATCCCTAATAACAACCACACTCCACCACCATCACCTTCCTCCGAACACTTGAATTTCATTGAAGAACTCAAGGAAGCCCATGAGCTTTGTGCTCTTTTTGCCTTACACCTTGCTTAATGCAACTTGGAACAACTTTCCTCTAGCTCTCCTTCATCACCCCACAACTTGAATCAAGTTGAAAAACATGTCAAGAATTGACCTTGTTGCATCTTTCTCCTAAAAACCATTGCATTCAATAAACACTTCACTTGGATTGAATATCTTCTCACTAGATCACATCCAATACCCTCAGTTGAACAACATCCAAAACCTTAATCAACCTCTTCCGCTACAAACTCTCCACCACCAAACACTCCAACATTCATTACCCAAACATATACCTCCATTAATCCAACAACCTTACCCTAACTCAACCATCTTCATTCCAAACACTCCATCATCAACCATCTAAGCATACTATATGCTTATGATTTTCACTTTCAAATACGAATCAACCAACCTTTTGTTACAAGCAAGTCCGATGGCTCTCTTTGGCAAATTAGGATCTTTAACATAATCACTTTGAATTAATTTTTATGTATCCTTAATATTTGTTTGTTATGCTTGTTATTTGTATATTGCATATTCTTCTATATATGCTTGTGCTTTTAATATTTTTCTTGCGAGCATTCCATATCTCGATTCCTTGGTGCTATCGAACGAGGGGGGGCACACATCAAGGGGGAGCTTTCATCCCGTCTAACTTCATTTATGAAGCTAGCCGGCATAACCTTTTTGATTCTAAAAAAAGGGGGAGAAGTGAATATAAACTCACTAAATACATGTCTAAAAATTAATTTTTAGACTTGATGAGTTTAGGTTTTGTAATCATCAAAAAGAGGGAGATTGTTGATATAAATAATGTCTAAAAACATTATTAACATTTATCAATATCTCTATGTTTTGATAATCACAAAACGTAAACTCATTGAACTACAAATTATGACGTAAACAAGTATTTAGTCGTAAATATTCACTTTAGCATCCAAATCACTTAAGGTATGAATAAACAAAGTATCTAATGCATTTTATGATCAAAGGAATTTTTATTTTTACAAACCTTACATTTTTTAAAGTGGGACAAACATTTTAAACTTATACAAAATATTTTTGTATTTATAAGAAATGTTTTATTAAAAATAAATATTTTGAATTCAAATTTCTACCCAAAAAATGGCTACATTCTTCAGGAAAAACCTTCCTCACAAAAAGAAAAAAAAATCTGAAGAAAAAATATTTTTTATTAGGCGGCCCCCTTAATTAATTAAGGGGACCGACTAGTGAATTAAGGGGACCGGCACCCTAATTAAGGGGACCGCCCACACTCCCAAACAGTATTTTTTTCATTCCACATATTTTTCTCACCTTTTGCACCCCAAAACTTTCTATTCTAGATCTCATTTCTATTCTCTAAAATCCTTTGATCATATATACATAAATCTTTGTTTCAAAGTGATCCAAGCCTCAACTTTTCAAGTGCAAGAGAAGAATACTTCAATCTACCAAGAAAAGAAGTATTACAACTTGTTGTGATCTCCACTTCCAAGTTGCTAGAGCATCATCCATTATATCTATTTCTTTGTGTAACTAGTTGTGAATATTTGATAGAAGATAGATTAGCAAGGTGTGTAGATAGAGAGATTGTGTAGTAGATAGTTGTGAAGTAGAGAAGTTGGGAAGTAGAGAAGTTGGGAAGTAGATAGTTGTGAAGAAGATTGTTGTGAAGTAGATAGTTGTGAAGATAGATAGGTGTGAAGAAGTAGTTTTGTGATTAAGTAGTGACTAGGTGTGAAGAAGTTGTGTAGAAGGTGTGAATAAGTTGTGACGAAGTTGTGGTGTGTATATTGGTGTGTATGGTTTTCTCCGCCATTAGGGAGCTTGTTGACATAGTGAAGAAAACTCTCGAGTATGTGACTCAGGGAGTGGAGTAGGGCAAGGAAGGTGTCCTTGTAGCCGAACCACTATAAATGCTTTGTCTGGCGGTTTGATCTTTCCATCTCTTACTTATTATCTTGCTTATATTGCTATTACTTTCATAGACGTAGACGTATATATATATATATATATATATATATATATATATATATATATATACTAGCTTTCGAAGCCCGCCCGATGGGCGAGCATGCTTTGTAATTTATATTTTAATTTAGTTATGTACGGATATTAGTGATCTTTTAGAATTATAAGTTATTTATTAATAAGGAGACGTTTACGACATTTATTTTATTTTGATAATACTTGCCAATATTAATTCATATTTAAGGATGGGGATGTTACGTTAAATATTTTCAAAATTTTATGTATTTTTTCGTACATTGCCGTGCCAAAAGCGCCGCCCGTTGGGCGAGCATGACTTATAATTATTGTTGACATATTTTTGTATAGCTTAAGAATGGTTGAAAAAAGTGGAGATAATAAGTATAAACGTACCAGTTTTTATATTACTTGAGTTTATCTAATCGGGGCCATGAGGTTCAACCTTTATCGGAAGATAGACTATACAATGATAAGTAATCTAACATGTCAAGAATCATCATAATTGAAGCATATTTAATCCTAAACCATGGCAAACTCCATTCAACTCATGTTGTTTGACATCAGGTATATGACATGTGCATGTGTGTTTTATGTCGAACCTATGTGGTTCGAGTAAAAATGGCTGGAAATGTGTCGAATGAATAAAGTAAGTAACAGTTAATGAATTACAAACATCGTAAAATAACTCATGTTGTTTGACATCACGTATATGACATGTGCACGTGTGTTTTATGTCGGACCTATGTGGTTCGAGTAAAAATGGCTGGAAATGTGTCCAATGAATAAATTAAATAACAGTTAATGAATTACAAACATTGTAAAAGTAGAAACAATTACGAAAGCTGAAACACGCATATCATTTCATAATTAGAGTGCATGCTTATATACTAAAGTGTCTTTTGGTGATCTTAATTATATTAGACACTTGATGAAACTGAAAACTTGTAGCAGACAATCATTGAATCGAGCAAAGCTTTGCAATGAATAGCCCCAGTTAAAGAAAACTACTATGCTAAACTCTCTTCAGGTACATACCTTAATCTTCAAAAGAATTATTTCTAATGCCTCATGTTGAATTTTCTGAAAATATCGAATAACAACCCTAAAAATCAATAGTCATCATAACTTATATAAATAGGCAATAAAGATTTTGAAATAATTTTTTTTAATTTGAAGTCAAATATCAATATTTGACATCGACACCTCGTTCTTGAGGTGTAAAGGCACGAAAGACCATCTGAAACTTCTATCGCTGCTGCTACATGTGTTATTCTTGTAGGAATGGTTATCCTGATTCATAAATTGCATCAATAACAGTGATAAATGAGTGCTACTGTATTTTGAGTATATGATGTCCAAAAATAAACCTGTAAGGAAGGAGTGAGTCTACAATGTAGTGACCAAATTTTGGTGATTCAAAAACACATTTTATTTTTCTACATTGTTGAATCTGGTAGCATAAATGGATACCTCGAGAGTTTTTCTATTTCCAACAACAAATGAGGATGCTTCAACAATTCAGTCTTGACTTCTTTGAATTGTTGGTCAAAAAGACCAACTTCTTCCCCTATATTAGAATCTCACAAGGAAATGCATGGATCAAATATCATTATTATCATAAATTTAAAGGGGTGTTTGGGATTGGATTGACAAAATGTTCTCGCGTTGTTTCAGAAAAACTTATAGATGATCAGAGTGCGTCCACGTTTGTCCTGAGTAACCCGTCCTTTGTAAAATCTTTAGCAGACCCATTTTGACCCTTACTAAACAGTGGTCTAAAATAAAAAGAGGAACACGTGAACTTTTGGCGCATTGCTATAGCAGGATCATAAACATCGTTGTAGATACCGCTTTGAACAGTTTCGTTACTTATGTCTCGAAGACCATTTAATGATTGTATGGTATTGACCAATATAACTATCCTGTTGCTTCTCACATCAGGTATAACTTGAAAATTATACAGACCCTACAAATCAAATAACAGCAACTGTCAGCAATTTGGCATGTTCAGAAACACTTTAAACCCCTTTTTAGAGCATTTTAATCATAGTATCTGATGGCTACCTATCTTAAAAATTCATTTTCTAACTCGAAAAAGGAAATTAAATCAAATTCCAAATTTAAACAAAACTCTCAGAAACATCAGCATGAAGTAGTTCTGTATATGGTAGAAAAACCACACAAATCTTTGACAATTGTGTTTACTTTGATACGTTTGCCAAAAATGGATGATTTTGGTTTTATATAATACCTAAGACAGAAACGGGTCAAATGGGTCAGATTGCGTCTGAAGTGACCCTAAGTCTTTTCGTAAGCATACAGACTAATCTATCCGTTACCAATAAACAACAGTTTATATTTTCAGAAAATTGCTACTTGTGAGCTAACGACGAAAGGAATGTTCGTTTTGGTGAGCTGCATAAATAGAGAAATGGTAACTTAGTATCTAAAAGACAACAAATTTGGCACCCAAGAAACTACTAAATATATAGCAAAAGTAGCAGCCATGTAACAGTGACGGGGATTTTTTAGGTAAGAAATACTACCCGTTGAATTAGAAGTTGCAAATCCTAAAGCTGGTGGCGCCTTTTACTTCATGATTCTCAAATATACCCAAATCAGAATCCACGAGTTTGGCGACATTGCTATCTGATTGTGCTTGTCCCTGATCAGACTTTTCATGGCTAGCATCCTCTTCTAAAGGCATAACCTTTTCCGTGCTGACGCAGTTTCTACACTCGGGGTTTCAGATTTTCCGACGGTTAGAGAATCAAGCTTCTCTTGTAAACACACAAGCTCCTTTTGCAACTAATTTTCTAGTGTTCCGTACAACTGGATTCAGACCCTGAATAGTGTCTAGCTTTAGTAGAAGGCTCATTATGGTCTCTCCGATAATCAATTTTTGTTTTTCATCGATGCGTATAGTAGAGGAGGAGGATTCCAAATCCTGAATACGCTTCTTCAGCTCGCCAACCTGTTTCCTAACTCCACTGATTTGCTTTAGCTTCATTAATGGCTGTGATTTCCTCACTTCAAATCCACGATATGCAGACTGTATGATCAAAGCTGCTTTAGTTTCAAAAAGCAATTTCTTCTTCTTTGTCACTCCGTAAACCATTCCCTTACCACATTGATTCCCTTCAGCCTTTGTTGCATCCTCACAAGGATCAGCAGGACGATCTTTTTATACCTTCTTAACATCGTCAGACAATCACCATCTGGCCGACTCCTTGTAATTCACAAAATAAACTATATGATGTCAAACTTCAATTGCATAGGCTAATATTAAAAAAAACACTACTAACAGTTGATATATACATATCAAACTTCAATTGTATGATGCATAATTCACAAAAAAATAACCTTGATGTCCTTATCAAGTAATAAACTATTGTTCTTGCAGCCCTACTAAAAATTATTAGAAAAAACCATCCCATGCTGAGGTGTAAACATGCACTATTAGGATAAAGAGGATGCAAAGCACTAACTTTATGCAAACAATAGTCTAAGAGCATGAAAATTCAAGTTTGGAACAAATGGCAAGTCCAAAGGTAGTAACAAAGTTTAAAACTAACCAACCCCAAGACCGCAAATGAAATTCTATTCATTCATTGTACTAAAAAAAAAAGTCAAACTAATTTTTGTTGCAAAAATGAATTTTCATTGGTGCACAATAGGTGTTAAGACTCATTTAAAATAAACTTGCCCATGGGACACTTTCAATACATCCTTATTGTGTCATATTAATGAAAAGCTACGATATACATGGTTTGTTACATTTAAAAACCACAAATTCTTGTAGCCCATATGCAATTAATCAACCTAACACACCAACACGTTAATTTAAGAGGGTGTTTGCCATAAACAACTTATAGTTTATGGATAATAAGCTTATATTTTGCTTTTATTATTTTCGAAATAGAACCGTCGATCATTTGAATCCAAGTTTAAAACTATTTTATAATGATTGTATTAAGAGTAGAAATTTGCAGCCATCTAAAAATTTAAAAACACAGAATTCAAGATCACTTGGTCACTCACAATGTCATAAGCTTTCTCCCTCTCGACATGTTGAGTTGTTGTAACTTGAGAATTGAGCAGTTTTCTGGTACTTTGCATCAGCTAACATCAGCTTTGTTCCCATCTTACCTGCCCTCTTAATCAACCATTAAAGTGACCCGTGGTTGCATATTGCAATGGTTTAAAAGGGCGTTGGAATTGCTTATTTGAAAGACAGTACACCCATGCTGGCCATTTTAACGTTGCCATCAAGTCAAAAAACCGGATTATTATCTACAATACGCTTCACATATCTGTTCAAAGGTTGCCGCTCTTTTGACTTTGATCCAAGCATTGTATGTTATGCTTCCATATATCTCCGTGTGTCCTCCAAATTGTATTTGCGTATAAGGTAGCATGTGTTAAACTTGGTCAAGGAGTCAAAAGAAGCTTAATTGCTCAAATTTTCAGCACCCAATGTTACATCCCTATAATTAAAAATAATAATAATAATAAAAAAAAAAAAAAAAATCTCGAAACTAACATGAAAATAGAAGTATACTAAAGTGTCCTCAAAAGATTAAGCCACACATCTTGCTACTCTACTAACCATTCAAATCTAGCTTCTGTTGCAGCGTTGTTAATTTCTTTTTGGAACTCTTTAACGTTTAAATAATGTTGAAATAGTTGTATATGATTTGCAATTAGTATTACCAATTATACGGAGTTCACTATTTTTTTATGCTATTTGCAGGGTGTTTTGGTAAGCTCATGCCTAAAAGCTTATGTACATTTGAATAGTCTCAATCCAAAGGATTATTCTTATTAGCTTATCTATCCACATAAAATATGTAAGCCTTTTTAAATAAGCTTAGTCAAACACATTGAAAATGCTAAATACTTATTTCAAAATGCAAAAACCCATTACACACCTAAACTATACGTAACCGAACACCTTCCTACTACAGTGGTTAATGATATCAATAAAAATATCTACAGTTTGAAACTTAGATCAATATTTGAATTGAGTAATATGTGCAAATTTAATTTAACAAAGTTTCTTGGTAAGGACTGCTGGCCATCATGTAAAGCGACGGAGTGATTATCATAAATATTGTACCTGATATATGGGATTCCTCTTTTAAGGAATTGAGTGAAACGGCACCTTTTTGAACGGCTGTTAGTATTCTTGGGTAGCTGAAGAATAGGATGACCCAGAAGTGCCAAATCCCTGTATTTTTTTCAATATTCACTTTCTGATGATAATGCGTATCGTGATATGATCTTGTGATAGCACCTGACCTGTATCACAGTGACATGAAACATTCCATATGACGACAGCAACCATAATTTGAAGAATATTTGTTAAATACTAAACAAACCTGATATGGTAACAGAATATTTGTTACATTCGCCATCATTTCTAACGACATCACCGTTTCTTGTGCCACCTTGATCTTTCCCATTTACTTATCTTCTAAACACCATTAACTCCTCTCTCAAAGACATGATTGCTGAAAAAAACATTAAAAAAATACAGTCAACCATTTCATCAAATACATGTATCGGTCCCTGATCAAGTTGTCCAATAAGTTAGGTCACGACTTCTGATTTTATTATTACCATTTGCATAAAAAGTGCATACCTGTTTAGTTTTCTGAGACATTGGATTTATTAGGTGTCTCATTTGCATCCTCTTGCTTCCTCCTAACTAAAGTGAACACCAAAATAATAAGATAAATAATACTTGATAACCCGACAAAAAGAGTATTAGTTTATTACAATAGCATCCATGTCCGACCTTCTGGACATCAGCAAGTTTTTTCTTGGTCAGATAACATCTATACCAAGAATAATTGTGGGTACTTTCGATACAATAGGAATCGAATGTGAATGCTCAATTGCGCCCATTGAATCCAACCCTTTATGATTGTAGCCGATAAGCCTTCAACCTTAGACAGGTTGTTAGAATATTAAGCTAAATAGCGTCGATTGTGTGATACCAAATCTATGTAATAGAGCATATTGCCAGTAATTAACAAACGAAACAATGATAATATATGTTGAATGATACCCTATTAACTTAAAAAAAACTGAAAAGTGACAATTAGTGTACTTTTCAATATAATTATTTTCACGTGATGCTGGAGTAGTAGCCGTAAAAGACACTTTTGTTACCTCCATAGCCTGTTTTGGCATCTCGAGGCGCAACTTAAGCCCCATTTCAGCTAATGCAGATAAGAAAAAGAGCCACATGATCATCCTAATTACAACAGATATGTGAATCCTGTATTGCCAATATGAATGTAATCAGATGTATGTACCAGTGTGTACTCCAAAAAAGTACAGGAAACCTGCAATTGAAAAAAGCCAACTATTATGTTGTTTATTAAACATGAAATACCAAAGCAATGAACCAATTAGTACGCACCCATTGTTCCAAATGCCACCTGTGCAGAATGAATTTCTGCAACAACAGGCTGAAGTACATCCATCACATTTCTTTTTTCTTCTGCCATCTTATCATTAATTATACAATCTGCTCATTGAAGCGTTGCTTGACACCGTGTCTGGAATCCTGAATGAATGGCCACCATTGATTAAAAGCACCAGGGCCTTGTATCTGTTCGAGATAAGATGTCTTAGTTGATTAATGACCATTCGTATCGATCAACGATTAAACAGAAGGAACAATCATGGATCAATTACAGTCCATTAATTGATTAGAGATCAAATCATAACATGTGCTAGTTGAGTCATTCAAAAAACATACAACTTATATTATTGCCATTCCCAGACCCTTCACATGAAAACCTCATAAGTTACTATTAAGAATCGTGTATTTACCTTTAGATGGAACCTCGGTCTCCAAGCTACTTATGCTACTTCCATCTCCTCGTTTTCCTTTTACTGTCTTATAAGCATCCTGTTGCAAAGCTAGCTCTCGCTCAGAACCTTGATGTAGGGTCTTATATCCCCATTGACTAACATGGTTGATGATGTGTTTTTCTGCTTTGAGGCATCAACTGCATCTGGGATTGCATCTCCGTTTTCATTACTTACTACAATAATCATATAAATTCTTGTTAATCAACAGATATGTACACAGATGTCACGTCAACAACAGAACAAAGTTATAAAACAAATTTAAAACTATACCTCCCAAATGATTTTCAGGAAGTTTGGCTTGTCTTTTAATTATACCAGCGTTACCGTCTTCCTTCTCACAGTTGTGTCAGCATTTGCTTCCATGTCCGTCTATATGAGAAGCAATGTTATAACACATCTGATTTGTTACTTCATTCAACGGAAACATGTTACTATATAATTCTCTCTACTATAAATTTACACTTCATAGATTACATACCTGAGGTTCCAGCCGCTGTAAGCATTTAATAAGCTACAGATGTGTCTATACCCGGCAGCAACCAAAACAATCATTAAAAAAATAGCAATGCTTGCAATACGAAAACTGAAAGTTGAATAAATATATTCAATAATGAATTCATTCACTGAACCAATCGATAGCAATAATGTTTTTTAAACCAAAAGTACCTTTAGTCATATTCCAAAGAATAAAGAACATAGCTGCGACAGAAACATGAAAACTATACTATCAAATCCATTAAAGAATTAATAACAATATTAAATAACTTCATGAGAGAAACAACAGCATATTTTCATCATTAGGGTTTTCAGAATAAGATAAATACCTTTTTTAGGTGGTTGATTACATTGTACGAAACACCAACCAAATAATCTAAACCTTGTGAACACGAAAAGAAAAAAAGAAAAACCAACCTGTTACTAACACCATTTTTGAGCATTCTGAAACATCTTCAACCATGGGCTCGAGCCTTTCTTTTCAACATCCCAATGCCTTGGATACCGATTAACAGAGGTTTTTAGGGTTTATGAATAAAGTTATAATTTACAAATATGTTAAAGATTATATCCTATTAAAAGATTATGCGTTTTTTTCTCAAATCTCCGCAAGATAATTTCTAAATTTCTCTCCGGAGATAATTTTTTTTAGGCATGACATATTTCTTTTTAATTATTAGTCACAACTTGTGGAGTGATCCATTGGTTGAGGTGTTTAGTTGTGGTAGTAAATCTCAGGGTTCGAATCTTGCCATGACCTATTTTTTAATTAAATTCCGGAATTTCATGACAACTACCGAATTTTACAAAAAAAATTAAATTTTCAAACATCAAACTTTGTTTAATAATAAATTAAATAACGAATTTTAATAAATTAAATAAATTTTAAAAAAATTTAAATAAATTTGAATTAAAAAAAATTACGAATTTTAATAAATTAAATAAATTTTAAAAAAATTTAAATAAATTTGAATTAAAAAAAAATTGCTTACATGGCAACAATGTGATGACATGTCACATAATGAATTACTGGGCAATGAGGTGGCGTTTATGTGGCATTATCTACGTGTAATGCCTCCTGTTATATATATATATATATATATATATATATATATATATATATATATATATATATATATATATATATATGTATATATATATATATAGTTGCTCATATAGTGCTAGTGTTGATTTCACTTTAAGATCAAACAAAAGTTTCATTCACAAAACAAAGTCTTTACAATCAAAATAAAAAGATAACATACATATAATTGATCATTTTGATCAAGTATAGTTTTCATACAACATATAATTAAGGATTACATAATAAACGTTTACTTACTTATCTCTCGTATATAGCTATAATTGTTTATATTATGCATGTGTTGATTTCACATACTTAGCTTACATTATTATTATTGTTCATACTTAGATACAGTTGTTCATATTGTTCAAGATTTGAGTTCACATAAGATTGAATCAAAGTTTTAAAAGTAAACAAGGTTTTCTAACTAAACTAAGTTTTCATAAATAAAATTAAAAAAACGTAAAACTATTCAACCCCCCATTCTAGTTTTCCACAAGTCTGCCCACCTCTTACTGGTAAGAGTAAGAGGGAGTAAGAGGGCTAGTAAGATTTTTTTTTTCTTCTTCTTAAAACAAACACACCCTAACATTATTATTTGTTCCAATGGTATTCCCACGTCCTTGATAGTTTGTACCACGATTGGAATTTGCGCCAGTATTATGCACACGATTAGAATCGCGTACGTATCTATAAGCGTCACCCCAACGACAAAATCCACAAGTGAAACTGCGACAAACTTGAATTTCAAAGTTACGTGAATTGGTATGATTATCACGCGAGTTATGATTGTTTTGTCCTCGAGAAGATGTAGGCTCGGCCAAAAGAATTTGAGGTGCCGAGGAAGATGTGTTGGTGGACAAGGGCTGTGGTTTGGAGTTTAGTCGCATCTCCTCAGTGGCGACCATGAACACAGTTTTTTTTTTTTTTTTTTTTTTTTTTTTTTTTTTCGCGCTCTTGAATTTTTGTTTTGGTTTTAGCTGATTTAGTCTTAATTTTCCATCATGTTTTCTATAATTTAGTTTAGTTAATTTAAGATTTGGATTAATGTATGTGATGTTTGTTGCTTACAACTTTTTTTTTTCCCGAAATTGTTTTTTTGGTAATTCTTTGGTTTGATTGTTCATGTTTTTGGAACAACTTTTTTTTTCCTGAATTTTTAGTTCGATTTATGATACTTTTGGATCATAATGTAATTTTTAAATAAAAAAATTCAAAATTCCTAACTAAGTACGAATCATTCCATATTACTCTATTTCAATTCAAATAATCTGGAAAAAAAACTGGCTTTAAAACAACTTACTAGACGAGTACCCGCGCCTAGTGGCTGCGGTGTTTAGTTTTGACAAAATTTTAACGACGAATATATTTTTTTTATTGAAAAATTGAATTCAATCGAGTACTCGCGCCTAGCGGCAGTTGTGTCTATTTTCGACCAAAGTTTGACGGCCGATATTTTTTTATTGACAAACTGTATTTTTAGTGTTACATAATCTTATTGAAATGAATGTTTTTCTCATAGCTTGGTTGCATTGTTTTTTGAAAATATCAATCTTTGTGTGAAAGTGCCCTTTTCGATATTATTGTTTCAACTTGCATTTGTCAATAAAAAATTATAGTAACGAGACAGCATGGCCCGTGCGATGCACGGGCTTCGATTACCATGAAGTAGCATTAGTCTGGCAACAGTTAATTAGGTGTGTTAACATTAGTCGCGAAATTTAAAGTGTTAAACTAAAAAAAAATTGTTTTATTAAGCTTTTACAAATATAAATGTTTCATATGAAATATACTCAAAGATGTGTTTGACCATTAGTACACGTGGTTGTAAGTAGTAAGTGCACGTTTGATTTGCTAAATGTCAAACTTGTGTGACCAAAAAGTCTTGGAACACTTAAATAATAATTAAGTTTAAAGATTTGATAAATTACGTGTTAGTCAGCCAATATGGTTAAATTGATGTCATTATCTCGGCAACGAAAAAGATATATAGGAAAAACTAAAAACATCATTATCATCAATGTAAAGCAAAAACATAAAAGTAGATATATGGACATGAAAAAAGAAAAAAAGAGTTTCCCGAAATTCATTTCTTATCAAATCAAAATGTGTTAATGGGCCAAGTCTATATTATTAAAACTCGTTTATCTTACATAATAAAAGGCCCATTATACATAAGGGTGGTGATATCCACGCTTTCCTTATATTTGTTATCCAAACCCTCCCTAATATGTAGGGTACTTTGTGTTTTTTTTTGTTTTTTTCCCTTTTATGTCGTTTTGTGGGTTTTTTTTTTTTTTTTTTTTTTTTTTTTTTTTTTTTTTTTTTTTAATAGAAAGGAGTATGCATGTATAATAATGTAATGTATATGTATAATGTTTGGTATATTTGTGTTTAATAATGTTTTGTATAATAGCACGTTAAATATTACCACATTAAATAACTGCAACAACGTATATATATAATGTTTTGTATGATAGCACGTTAAATATTACCACATTAAATAACTGCAACAACAACTGTTATTATTAAATTAAACGACAACATTATACATATTATTTAAAAACAACAACATCTACGACATATGAAGATTATTCATCTCATTTAAAAGATCATGGAGCCGGGCACTTGACTGACAAGCGTGATCCTCAGGATTCCTTGCCATTTCTAACTCCATTTCCAGCGCCTTTATTCTTGCCTTCAACAACTTGGTCTCATTTTTTGTAGCAACGCAGTTTGAGCAATGCGTTGAAGAAGAGGGTTGATTAAAATGCTCTGCTTCAAATTCATCTTTCCACGCGAAGTATCGACACCCATAGTCTTTTGTACCTGGCTGATACATGTTAAGAAAATAATAAGAAATGTATTTTTAACAAACAAATTATTTACATAACTAAGCAAACGTATGATTATTTAGCACTGAAAGAGGACATGCATAAAACAGTCGCCCACGACTACCATCTTGCTAGGATTTCCGTTCTATAATAAATCCTCTATTACATCGGCACCAGAAAGGATTTCTTTGGCTCATCTGACCAAAGAATTTGCATAATAATTTACATCAGCAATCAATAATGTTATTACTAATTTAAACAAGGTAATAATAACTGGTGCAGAACTAACACTCTACAAAAAAACAGACTTTTAAGTTTCAAACAATTAACATTTAAACGATGTTGAATAATCATTTACAACATATGATTCACTATGTTTTGTCGGTATCTCTATTATTTACAACATAAATCAGTAATCATTTACAATGGTTTTGTCGGTGTCTCTATTATTTACAACATAAATCAATGAACCATTAGTCGATGTTGATACAAAGTTTCCCATTCGGCTGCAACTGGCTCTCTGAAATGCCTCCATTGTGGGTGGATATAGGGTAGTGGAAAATCTCTGTCGAGCGTCAGTACAATGTAGTGAGCACCCACACAGGCAATCACAAGGGGGTCGGTTCCTTGTGATGAGTTTGGCCTGGTAAAAAGCGGAAAACATGTGTTCCAACCTTGCTGGGATATAAATACAACAGGTCGGTGAATGCTTGAAGGGATAACCAGCCCCGTGAGTGGCATCACCATCCAGTGATCGTTAGGTGCAGGTCCATTGAACCAGTCTATTATATACCAAAGTCGGTCAAAGTCATGTTGCTGCCATATATCTATGTAAGTTTGCCTATGATAATCTAACTCTTGCAATAACATACGTCTGACTTCGTCCCACCTATTTTCGTTTTGAACAAGACTGTGGGCAACGCACCGAAACCCACAATTTCCATCACCCTCAACATTATGTATGCTTATTACGAGTGGACGGAAAATATATGGAATATGCTTAATAAACGCATTGCTCACACTATCTCCAACATAAAATCTGTGGCGTAGACTATCACCCGTGTAAGAGCTATGTCTTGCAGGTTCTTTCCGCATGTTCGGCACTTTTGTAGATCTTGAATTTTTACTTCTTCGGTGATCTACGATTGGTACTTCATCAAAGTCAGGGACTTCATTCAAGTCAGGGACTTCATTCAAGTCCGGCTCTTGTGTAGCCTTGCCCTTTTTGTCCTTTGCGCTCGGACGTCCACGGGTATTTTTTTGAATAGCTGGTTCACGGGTGTCAACAAATTCAGGTTGGAATATCTCTCTCAACTTCGTTAACATATTTTTCTTGACAAACGACGTTGATTTGCTAAAAATATTCTTGAATTGTTGCACGCCATCGTTAAATGAAGTATCATCATCATCATCACCAGCTTCACTGGAAGAGCCATCTTCAGGCGGAGGCCTATTGATAACAGGCCACGGAACAGATAGGGTTCTCCAAAAAATAGGAATTTCATCCAGTGAAATGGGGCGTCCTGAATTCAGTAAAAGCGACTTATGTAAATTACTGATAATAATGGGGGAAACAACTTGATAGTTATAAATTTAATATACTTACCATGATATACATAGTATTGCATGATGTGAAAGCATGGTAGTCCGTGAATTGACAGCAACTTATGGCTACATTTGTCTGGTGTGATCGACAGTTGGAGTTCTCTGTACATGAGAGTGAAAGCATGTTTGGAAACTTTATACCACAATTCTTCAAATAGATCAACATTACAATGATTTAGTTTCTCGTTCATGCTTCTATTAAAACTCTCTTTTATCCCAGTTTCTTGCAAAATGAGAATCTTATCGATTGACCATAACAACCTGTCTAATTTGGATTGTGTGCCGTCCAAATATAATTTCAACAACGCGTGGTGAGCCTCAACTCTGCACGTTGTTGTCTGGCCTTAAGAGCGATATTGGTCGGTAATATACGAGACAAACTTGGGTGCGTATTGTCGCAGCCACGTGTTATACAGATACTCAGCGATATCTGCAAAAAAACAGTGAATTAATAAAAGGTCATTCAGGTGCTTTTTTATTAAAATAATTAAAAACAATTAATTAATAATTAAGTACCCGGATGGTTGACCAATTGCTGTTGTAGGCGTTGATAATGTTGCCTGAACGATTCGAATGTCGGAGCTTTAACCATCCAATCCCATCGGTGTTTAACAGACTCATACTCTTTTTGGTCACTGAATTTATTTTTGCAAAACTTAAGTAGATTTTGCTGTATATGCCATCAACAGAGTAAATGGTGAGCGTCAGGAAATTCTGCTTCGCATGCGCCAACCAACGCTAAATCTCTGTCAGTGACGATAACACGTGGGTAATATCGTTCGTCTATGACATCCTTCACACGTTGCAATACCCATTGAAATTTATCCCCTTGTTCATTGTTTAAAAAGCTATATGCCATTGAAAATGTTTTATTTGTTGAAGTTACTCCAACAATTTCCAACAACGGCAATTTAAACATAGTGGTATTGTATGTGGAGTCCATCAACATGATTTCAGGGAATGTACACCATATAGCATACGACGGTGGGTGCACAAAAAATAGCTCCTCAAGCTCGTTTGTATGCTCATTTACCCTCAGGTACCATGTATACCCTGATTCTTGCAAATGCGAGTAAAGGACTTGAATTGGAGTTCTATCACCTACTCTGTTTCTCTGGATCTTATTTCGTGCGTTATATATAGTTCTAACGCTAGACACGTTATCCGGATTACGACCCTGTATTGTCGAAAGTATAATACGTGGTCGTACGGTGTAATCTGTCAATTCTTTGACCAAACCGAACTCATCATCCTTTAATCGCATTGCATATGGTATACCATGCAACGACTCTAGCAAATCATGATTATGCGTATCATCCTTCACCCTCAAAATCCAATTATTTTTTGTTTCATGATATTTTGCCACCAATTTGAATGTCCAAATTTGTTTTAGAGGTACTGGTTTTCCGTTTTCCAGCACCTTCAGGTTTATAAATCCCACTCTTTGAACACCTGTAATTTATTTCGTACAAATAACCCTTTTCTGTTTTGGTTCTGCCTTTAACAATGACAAAACCGAGCCCACGAGCTATATTTTGCACCCAAGCCGTTAGTTGCTCGTCAGAACAGAACGTTTTTTTTATAACATTTTTATAACATTTTTTTACAAAATTTACAACTTTTTAACATTTTTATAACATTTTTTTTATAACTTTTTAACATTTTTATAACTTTTTAACATTTACAAACATAACATTTTTTTTTATAATTTTTTAACATTTTTATAACTTATAATTACTACTTTTTACAACATTTATAACTTTACTTAACATTTTTTTTAACTTTACATTTTTTTTTACTTTACATTTTTTTTAACTAAACTTTACATTTTTTTAAAACTTTTTTTAACTAAACTTTACTTAACAAAAAAAAAAAAAAAAAAAAAAAAAAAAAAAGTAAATACGCAAAAAACGCGTTTTTATACCCCGTGTATAAAAACGTTTTCTCTCTCTCTTTTCTCACACATGTGTGTGTGTGAAACGCGTTTATCTCTCTCTCTTTTCTCTCTCTTTATTTTTAGATCTAAAAACTTACTTGTTTGTTGTGATGGATTTGTTGTGATGGATTTGTGATATACTGATATGTGATACTATGTTATGATTTGTGATACTATCTGTCTTTTCTTTCTCTCTTTTCTGTAGTTTTTTTGTTACGTAGGTGATTATGTGATATTATGTGGTGGGTGATTATGTGATACGTTGGTGGGTTGGTGGTTCTGTGGTGGGTTGGTGATAGTTTGTGATGATTTATTGATAGATCTGTGACTTTTATGGTTTCAAAAAAATTAGGGTTTCAAAATATTTTTGGGGTTTTTACAAATTCGTTTGATTTATTACAATTAAACATTCTTAATCGAAAGATAAGTTATCTAATTGAGCCGATCTATAATTTTTTTTGAAACGCCTAATTTATGTGGTGGATCTGTGTTGGGTTGGTGGTTCTGTGGTGGGTTGGTGGTTCTGTGGTGGGTTGGTGATTGTTTGTGATGATTTATTGATAGATCTGTGACTTTTATGGTTTCAAAAAAATTAGGGTTTCAAAATATTTTTGGGGTTTTTACAAATTCGTTTGATTTATTATAATTAAACATTCTTAATTGTTAGATAAGTTATCTAATTGAGCTGATCTATAAATTTTTTTTGAAACGCCTAATTTATGTGGTGGATCTGTGTTGGATTGGTGGTTCTGTGGTGGGTTGGTAGTTATGTGGTGGGTTGGTGATTGTTTGTTGATGAGGCAAAAAATGAACCACTTTTAGGGGGTCATTTAAACCCGGAATTCAATTTATTTGATCAAATATTGCCCTAAATCGTTCCTTTTGTGATTTTAGGTACTTTGGGAGAGAAATCTGGAAAAGGAAGCAATTCGGACGTTTTTGGAGCATAAAAGTGAAGAAAACGCCAAAGTCTTAATTTTCCTTGCTGGGAACAGTAGGTGACGGCGTCAAGAAGAAATTTCTGACGGCGTCAAGAGTAATTTCCATGACGACACAGTACAGAATTGACGGCGTCACAAGGTAGGGCGTCAAGATTAAAATGCATGACGGCCTGAAAAATGCTAACACATGACGGCGTCAAAAGTAGATCAAGGCAGTCCGAGAAGTATTTTGGCGGCGAGATGACGGCGTCACAAATTTGTTCTTGACGCCGTCATACCCTATTTCCTATATATAGTTTTCTAATTTTCACATTAAAGAGAGAGAAGTTTTGGAGAAACCCTAAGTACGAACTTGGTACGAATTTTACAGGTTTTTCAAGGGTTCTAAGCCCTTGATCCCTTTCATGTGTAATTGAGATAAGTATTCTTTTAATTCAATCAATATGTCTATGTGTTGGTTGTCTATATCTTGTTCTTGTCTTAATTCCATCATGCTAGGCTAGATCTATCTTGTGTTTGCTTGGATCTAATAAAACCTAGATGTTAATTATGTGTTGATTACTTGTTTATGGTTGTATTGGATGAATGATTTCGATGTTAGGCTTAAGAAAACTGGCAGACTTCCAAATGGTAACATGCTTGAACGTCTTAGGAAACATGAACTGACGTGCACTAGGTTTTATTGGTTGTATTTAATGCATGAGTAAATTCTAATGATCCCATGTTAGGAGCTTCTTAGCCGGCTCGACATAGGAGTGAAGTAGGCACTCATAGGATTGGGGAATTAAGTGCGCCACCCCATGAATGGTATTAAGGAATACAATCCGTCATCCTCGCAACTATAACAAGTAATTAACGTGTAAGAGATATCTAGGGAGTAGTGAAATCTAAGTAAACACATTTTCTCCACTTATTGCTCACAACTTTAGTATAATTTAGTTTATTTTCATTTCTAGTATTTTATTTTGATTGCATCTTTAGTATTGGGTTAGTTGACTAGCAACTAATTCCGCCCAAATCCTTCAAACCCGAGATTTTTAATTGCTTTCTAAAAAATATAAAAATACAAAAATAATCTTCCCTCACCTTTAGAACTAGTATTTAGGTTTTCTAATCCTAGCGACACTATTCCTAGCTGAACGATCAATCCCCCGGTACTTGTCACTATACTATACTACAACGATCAAGTACACTGCCTGGTGAGGGTTGTAAGCTTCTCAAGATCCCTTGAGAGGTAAAGCCTGGTGCGATTCCCACGTATCAAGTTTTTGGCGCCGCAGCCCAGGGAATAGTTATTGTCTAGGTTAGAATCTCTTTTTATTAGGTCTACTTGCTAGATTCCTTTCTAGTGAGATTTTATTTTTATTTTTAGGTTTTCTTTAGTCTATCTTATTTCTTCGTGTTTTTGTTTGTACTAGTGTGGTCTTTATGGAATCAGAGAGTCGCCGTTTAGAAATTAGCAAGAGGCTTATTGCGCATAAAAGAAAAAAGAGAGAAGCTAACACATTTAAGAAATTCATTAAGCCTCTCCAAATGAAAATTGAGTTTACAAACTTCGATCCAACCCCGGATGAATTGAGTTACCACAGGTTCCTCTTACAACATCCTTGCCCCTCAAAATATAGAAAGACACCATGGATTAGGAGGCATAACTTCAGGAACATAAAAATTCCTTGCATGATTGGGTACATGTCTAGAGAGCATACATACATTGACTTAAAAGCACCCATGAATATCATGTCTAGGCTCTATTACAATTGGATAATGAACGAAAGGTTAAGCCCTAGAAAAGACCCTTACAATTCTAATAGGCTTTGTAACTTTGTCAGGAGAGTTAAAGGGGTACACATTGTTAATACAAATATCTCCTAAAAACGTTATTTATATTTTACGATCTTCGCTAAGTTTTGTTAATGACAAATGTAAACTTTTGTTTCTAAGTAAAACATAATCTTAGTTTTAAAGACTTGCATAAACTAGACTTTTGCTACATTTTACATTTCATAAAACACAACACAAGTTTATTTCTTAAATTAGAAATTGTCACATCACATTTATGGCAAGTTTTGTCATTATGCATTTATGGAAAGAAATGTGTTTGACTAACTTTGTTGTTGCTTGCAAGCTTTCTATTTGACTTGTTATTATGAGATGTGACATTGTTTGGTTGCTAGGAGTAATGAGACAAGACCTTGTTTGGTTTGCAAGATTTATTGCAAAACCAACTGCAAGCCCGGCGGTACCCTAGAGGTACACGGGCAGAACCCTTCTCAGGGGTCCGCCTGATCCGCCAGACCTGCAGAAGGTTTTGGCTATAAATATTGAGCCACAAGTTGAATTTTGGCTCATCACTTGACATTACATTTTACACACACATTCATTCTTTCATCTAACCTCCTAACATTTCATATGTGAAGTTTCTTTTTGTAGCAAAGAGATTCACGAGCTTACTAAAAGTAACAAGTATTCAACACAACATTGCAAGACTTGTTAGCTTAGCATTGTGTAGACTTGTGTAGTTTACACTTCATTTGATTGTGTATTTTCAGTAGTGATCGGTTAGTATTTTAGTCCTCAAAATACAAAGAGTGTTGTACCCTAGTAAAAGAACTAACGGGAGTGGTTGTGCCCTTGTAAAAGAACTCGAAATTTAGCTTTGTGTCGGTAAAAGTATAAGCGACGTGTAAGGTTTTCTCCGCCGGTGAAAGGAGCTTGTTGACGAGTGAAAGAAACTCTCGAGTTGGATACTCGGGGCGTGGACGTAGGGCAAGGAAAAAGAGTCCTTGTAGCCGAACCACGATAAATACTCGTGTTGTGGTTTGATCGTTTCTTTCATTTACTTGCATGTTATATATTGTGTTTGTGCTTATATCTTTGATCAAACGGAAAGTTTCAAAGCTAACTTAACAAGTTAAAAAGATTTTAATCGGTAAACTATTCAACCCCCTTTCTAGTTTTCCACAATTGGCATCAAGAGCTACGTTACTCAAGCTTTTAAAATATATTGTTTTTAAAACTTGAAACGATCCATGGATTTTGAAAATTACAAAGAAGGGCAATCTATGCAAAGACCACCACTCCTTGAAGCAAATGGTTTTATATATTGGAAAAACTGTTTTGAAACTTACGTGAAATCTAAAGATATAGATTTGTGGTATATAATTATTGATGGTGATAACGTAGTTACTAACATCAAAGATGATGATCAAAAGAAATTAATAGGTAAAAATAATGAAGCAAAAATGATGCTTTACAATGCTTTGCCTAAGAAAGAATACGAAAGAGTCTTTTTGTGTAAAACCGCCAAAGATATTTGGCAATCTTTAATCGTCACTCATCAAGGAAACTCACAAGTTAATGATAACAAAATTGATTTTCTTGTTCAACAATATGAACAATTTGTTATTTCCGAAGATGAAATTATTGATAATGCTTTTGCTAGATTTAATACTATTATTACTTCACTTAAAGCACTTGACGAATCTTTTTGTAGTAAGAACTTTGTCAGGAAATTTCTTAGAGCACTCCATCCAAAGTGGAGAGCAAAAGTGACGGCAATTGAAGAATCCAAAGATCTTTCAAGCATGTCACTTGATGAGCTAATTGGAAACCTCAAAGTTCACGAAATAGTAATGGAAAAAGATTCGGAACTAGTTAGAGGCAAGAAAGAAAAAGTTAAGTCCATTGCCTTGAAAGCTAGAATCCAATCAAGTGATGATGAAGAATCTACTTCGGATAGTGATGATGAGGAATATGCTATGGCCGTGAGAGACTTCAAGAAGTTCTTTTATAGGCGAGGGAAGTTTGTAAGGCAACCTAAAGATGAAAAGAAAACTTTCCGAAAAGATCGTGATGATAAGAAATGAAAGGTTGAAAGAAAGTGTTATAGGTGTGGAGACACAAGTCATCTTGTAGGAGAATGTCCAAAACCACCCAAGAGCAAACCTCAACAAGCTTTTGTGGGTGGTGCTTGGAGTGACTATGAAGGAGATGACGATGAGCCAAAGAATGATGATGTTGCTCTCATGGCTCACAACTCAAATGAGGTACTCTCCGACTCATCTTACTCCTCTATTTATGATGATACTTTACAAAATGAATATAACAAACTTTGTGAGTTAAGCTTAAAAATCATAAACAAAAATAAATTTTTGAAAACTAAAAAGGAGTTTTTAGAAAATGAAGTTTATGAGTTAAAAGAAAAAGCTAAGAGATTAGAAAAGGGTAAAGGTATTGACACCTCATGCAAATCATGTGAAGAACTTAAACTTGAAGTTGAGAAACTTAAAATTACTCAAAATGATCTAATCAAACAAACCACAAAGTTCAAAAAGTTCGATAAGAGCATTTCATGTGCGGATGAAATTATGAAACTTCAAAAGTCACCTTTTGATAAAACAGGTCTAGGTTTCAGGAAAGTAGAAATCATTAAGGGTCAAACGAAACAAGAAAAGAATGCACATGAAAAAAACAAAATTGCTACAGCAGCCCGCGGACCAGACGGAACCCAAATTAGGGTTCCGCCCGTTGGCCCCGAGGGTTCCGCCAGGTTTGCTGCAGCAGTAACTCCATCCACATCGGATCGTTCAAAATTTGTTAAAGTTACATATAAAAATGGAACAAAACCTGCCTTTAGAACTGGAGTAGGACTTAGTAAAAATGAATTTAGAGCTAAGACTACTCAACCAAGACCTAAGACTCCAATTCCCAAACGCCCCTTTCCAAAGAGCAACTTCAATGCTCGACCAAACTACCAACAAGTTTGGAATCAAAACACTCCTGGACATTACCAAAATTCAAACTACATGCCATGGAACCCTTATGCTCTATTTTCTTATTTGGAACAAATTAATGGTATGCTTAACCAAAATGGACCCATGAGAAATTGGGGACCAAATGTTTGAGTGTTTTTCATAAAATAGGTGTGCCTCAAAGTTTGTTTAGATCCGGATGAATGGATTAAAGATAGCGGTTGTTCAAGGCACATGACGGGTAATAAAAGCCTCTTCTCAACATATCACAAATGTGATGGAGGTAATGTTACGTTTGGTAGTAATGCTAAGAGCAAAATCATCGGAAAAGGTACAATCTCTCATGACTCCCTTTCTATAGATGATGTTGCTCATGTTGATAACTTAGGATTTAATCTTCTTAGTATTAGTCAACTTTGTCGTAATAAGTATAATGTCCTTTTTAGTGAAAACGGTAGTAAAATACTTAAAGATGGTATAACCGTAGCCAAAGGTGTCCTTAAGAACAACGTATACGTCCTGAAGTTGGATTCAACATCTAGAGACAAACTTTGTCTTACCTCATTAGATGAATCTTCAACTTTATGGCATAGACGTTTAGGACACGCTAACATGAGACTAATCCAAAACCTCTCTTCCAAAGACTTAGTTCAAAACCTACCTAAGTTGAAATATGACCAACACTTTTGTGATGCTTGCAAAGTCGGTAAACAAGTCCATGGTAGCCATAAGGCTAAAAACTTGGTTTCTACATCTAGGTGTCTAGAACTTTTACATATGGATTTATTTGGTCCATCCGCCATACAAAGTTATAGAGGCAACTTCTACACTTTGGTCATAGTTGATGATTACTCAAGATATACTTGGACAAAATTTTTGAAAAGTAAAAATGAAGCTTTTGATAAATTTGAGATTCTAAGTAAGAAAATTCAAAATCAAGTAGGGTCTAATATTGTGTCCATTAGAACGGATCACGGTCATGAATTTGATAATGAATTTCAATTTGGTAAATTTTGTGATAATAATGGAATAACTCATAACTTTTCGGCTCCACGTACTCCTCAATCTAATGGTGTAGTAGAACGTAAAAACCGGACATTGCAAGAGATGAGTAGAACAATGCTTAATGAACAAAACATTTCACAAAAGTTTTGGTGTAATGTCGTCGACACTTCAACGTACATTTTAAATCGAGTCCTAATTAGACCATTTTTGAATAAAACTCCTTATGAACTATATAAAGGTAAAAAGCCTACATTCGGATACTTTAGAGTGTTTGGGAGTAAATGTTTCATTCTTAACACCAAGGATTATATCACCAAATTTGACCCAAAGTCTTATGAAGGTGTATTTCTTGGATATTCACAAAATAGTAAAGCTTACATTGTTTTGAACAAAGAAACCTTAAGAGTCGAGGAATCGTTAAACGTAACATTTGACGAAAGTCCACCTCCCTCTAAGACATCACCTTTGGTAGATGATGACTTAGTTGAAAGCCAAGCAATTGAATGTCAAGAAAACTTAGGTAATGACAAGGAAGATAAACTATTAAACAAAGAACTTGTCAATGTCAAAGAATCTAAAAGTCATCCATTAGACGGTGTCATAGACAACATTAACGAAAGAACACTTAGATCAAAAGTTCAAAATGAAAGCAACTACTTTTGTTTCGTGTCAACCATTGAACCGAAAAACATTAATGAAGCCATTAAAGATGAATCTTGGGTAATTGCAATGCAAGAAGAATTAAACCAATTTGTTAGGAATGATGTATGGACATTAGTTCCTCAACCAAAGAGTCAAACAATAATTGGAACAAAATGGGTCTTTCATAATAAAATGGATGAAAATGGAATTGTGTCTAGAAACAAAGCTAGGCTAGTAGCACAAAGATATAATCAACAAGAAGGCATTGATTACGATGAAACTTTTGCTCCGGTAGCTAGGCTCGAGTCAATTAGAATATTACTTGCTTATGCGTGTGCACACAATTTTAAACTTTTTCAAATGGACGTCAAAAGTGTATTTCTAAACGGAGTCATTAATGAAGAAGTGTATGTTGCTCAACCACCGGGCTTCATCGATTTTGAAAAACCAAATCATGTTTACAAACTTAAAAAGGCTCTTTACGGACTTAAGCAAGCTCCAAAAGCATGGTATGATCGACTTAAAACATTCCTAGTTGACCATAAGTATACCATGGGCTTAGTTGATAATACTCTCTTCACTAAGAAGAAAGATTCACATATTATCATAGTCCAAATCTATATTGATGACATTATATCCGGATCAACTTGTCAAGAATTATGTGTGGATTTCTCAAAAATCATGCATGACGAGTTTGAAATGAGTATGATAGGAGAACTCAACTTTTTCCTAGGACTTCAAATCAAACAACTAGAAGATGGTATCTTCTTTAACCAATCTAAATATATTAAGGATAAGCTTAAGAAATTTGGACTATAAGATTCGAAACCTATTAAAACTCCCATGTCCACGGAAACTAAACTCACCAAGGATGAGGAAAGTGAATCCGTAGATAGCACTAAATATAGAGGTATGATTGGTAGTCTACTTTACCTAACGGCTAGTAGACCCGATATTATGTTTAGTGTTTGTCTATGTGCTCGTTTTCAAGAAGATCCTAAAACTACCCATCTCGAAGCCGTAAAAATGATTTTTAGGTATATTAAGGGAACTACACATTTAGGTTTATGGTATCCCAAAGGAACAGGAATAGACACCATAGTGTATGCCAACTCGGATCATGCCGGTGACTATGTCGATAGAAAAAGCACAAGTGGTATTTGTACTTTTGTTGGACATTGTCTCACCTCATGGTTCTCTAAGAAGCAAACGGCTCTTGCTATCTCAACAACGGAAGTCGAGTACGTTTCGGCCGGAAAGGCATGTCAACAAGCTCTTTGGATGAAGCAAGCTCTTGTCGACTACGGAATTCAACTCAACGACATCACAATTCTTTGTGACAACAAAGGTGCCATTGATCTTAGCAAAAACCCGGTTCAACATGTTCGTACCAAACATATTGAAATCCGTCATCATTTCCTTCGTGACAACGTCCAAAAAGGAAATATCTCAATTGAGAAAGTTTCTTCCGAAGATAACATAGCCGACATTCTCACTAAACCTCTTAAACGTGAACCTTTTAACCTTCTTAGACTAGGCTTAGGACTCATGAAACCTACATTGTAGTTCTGGACATTAGACAAAAATCAAAACAAATCCAAAACCATTTTTCTCAGCAGGGTCAGCGAAACCCTCAGCCATAACGGACGGAACCTAACCCAGGGTTCCGCCGTATCCGTCGACCTGCAGAATCACATTCTTTGTTTATATTAAACCAAACACCCATTATCTCATACCACCACTTCCAAACTGCTACTATTCACTTTACCACTCATCCACACCTACGAATTCTTGGTCCTCCATTCATTTACATTGCAAATCAATCATCATTGTAAGTATTCTAAACATGATTACAATCCTGATCTGAGTCTAGGAATTCTATTTTTTTTGCACAAAAACAAAAACTTGGGGTTATGCATTAACTTGAAAAACTCATGCACTAGATTAGGTGTTTAATAAAACTAATCATGTTTCCCATAGTTAGGAATTGCATCTTTTATTAGTATAAACATGTTTGCTAAAACACCCCATGTCAAATCCTTCCAAAAATTTCTCACAAGTAGGACAAATATTTTTTTCGTCTCACATTGAGAATACAAAATCAAAACGTTATGTTTAAAACATCACTTGCATAATGTCTCTTGAATGCTAAAGGGAATACATAACCAATATGTATTTTCGGGTACATTCAAACGAAGCTACATTGAACTAGGAGCGTTTGGGTTATCTTTTGTTTTATAACAAAACTTGCATAAAACGATTTTGAAGCATCAAAATGAGTCAAGATAACCGCACCTCCACATTGTTTTCATATAGGCACACACTAGAACTTCCACATTATAATAGTGGTTTACTTAAACTAAAATGTGAAATTTTGTTGTTCTAGGAATCATCATGCCTCCTCTAACCCACTACGACCACAAGGACACCATTAAGTACCTACCAAAACACCACAAAACCAAAGGCCTTACCGCAAATCAAGTAAACGTTTTCAAAGCCCTAGAAAAACACTATGTCCATGAGGGTAGAACCATTGACCCATCTTTCCTAGAAGGCACAAACCTTTACGCCGATTTTGCCACAATCAACTTTGAGTGTCTTTTGAATATCGACGAGCCTATTTGTCCTAGGTTCATTCTAGAGTTCTATGCATCCTCCGTCCTCTCCACAGATGACTATGGTCATATGTCTATCAACTTTAGGGTTAGCGGTCATCAATACTCCTTCACTCTTGAGGAGTTTGCTCAAATCCTAGGTGTCCCAAACCGTGGTACTTGCCTCTATTCCGACTTGCACTCCCTCTCAACTCTTGACAACCTCCAAGACCGTATCCACCCTTATGACACACCCCTTGTCTCAAAAGATGTACTCCGTGACCACCTCTTTGTTAGGACCACCACCACTAGGAGAACCTGTTCGGGGAATGAGGTCGATAAGGACCCATATGGAATGGAAATGAACGAACTTAAGCCCCAATTCAAGAAATGGGAGGAAGTCCTTAGAGCCAATGTCATTAGCACAATAGGGAACCGTGACCATATCAACCTTTGCCTTTGCTACATGCTCTACTCCTTGTCCGTTAGGCAACCTTTCAACCTTGCCTACTACATGACCAAGAGAATGGTCGACATTCCCGTGCATGGCACAACGGCTATGCCGTATGGAATGCTCTTGACCTGTCTCTTTAGGTTCATCTCACCCATTCCACCAACTTCAAATGGTCTTCGTCTTGACTACACTCTCATTCCACACACCTTTGTTCCACTTAGTGATAAGAGAGTTTACAAAGCCCAAGGAAAATGCCCACATCCTCCTACCTCATCTTCGTCTTCCTCAATGAGTGAAGATGACAATTTGCCAAACTCTAGGCTCCCTCCTCTCGAATACCTTTCTCAACTTCCGGATATTCCTAATGAGTCAGAGGAGTTCAAGCAAACAAAGGGGATGTTTAAGAATCTTGGAAGGTTCCTTGGAAAGCTCAAGAACAAGATCGACCATCAATGAGTGTGGGTGTGTTAGGAGTGTTTGGCACAAGGTGCTATTGAAACAATTTGGTCGTTTAAACAATATTTGTGTTGTATTTGTGTGTTAGTACAATGTTTGATACACTTTGGAACATGTTTTAACTAACAATGATGCAGGGAGACAACTATTGGCAAGTTGTCAAATTTTCAAGTTTATGATATTTTCACTAAGTATAGTGAAATTCTCGACCTCAAGGTCAAAGTCCTATGAAATGCATGTTTGCGTGTCTAATTTTTGCATTGCCTAACCAGAAATGCCCTATCTCTTTGATTTTAGGAGTTTTCGAAAATTTTGAAAATCATCTCGCGGGTCAAAAACGTGGACTGCCACTATTTTCACCCCGGGCGGATATGGCGGTACCCAATATTGGGTTCCGCCAGTGCAATTTCTGAGAATCCCAGAATTTGCCCAACGGACCAGGCGGCACCCTCAGATGGGTTCCGCCTGTGTATTCTGAGGGTGCCGCCAGCTTCCTGCAGAATTTTAGTTTTTATTTTCACAATTTCAACATCCAAACACCAAAATCCAATCCTTTTAGGTAGAAACTCATTACTTGCAATGTGTTTAGCAAAATAGGATACTCCTTCTTCCATAAACTTAACCAAAACCAATTCCCGCCAAAATTCAAATTTAACCATAACAACCTCAAGGACCCCTCAAACATTAAGGAAGGAACCCTTTTAAGGGATCCTTGAAATCCCTCAGATTTTTACTATCACAAATCCACCAAAACCACTAAGCATTTAGTGCAAAACTTGTCTTCTCACTTCACCATTTTCATTGGATTGACTCCCATGACATGACAACCCACAATTAGTTTTCCAAATCATTAGAAACCTCCATTTTTGTATGGACTAACATCAAATCCAAACACTCCTTTCCATAATTCATCAACACTATAAATTAAGCCATCCTCAACACCATCAAATCACACCTTCCTCAACACAATTTCTCAACCTTATAAACCATTTTTCAACCATGACTAAGTCAACAAACACCTCTCAACCATCAAGACCCATCCGGAAAACCGCCCGGATTAGTGTTAAACCACTATGGTCCAATCAACCCATCAGCCTAACCTCCTCATCCTCGGATGAATTCACATCACCCATAAAAAATGAACACTTTTTGAACCTTGCATCTCCATCACCATCACCATCACCCAATCAACCAAATGAGCTCACTCCACCACCAACTAAATCACCTATTGACCCAACTCCACCAAGTGCTCCAACTCAACCATCCAAAACCTCATCACCATCACCATTACCCAAAATTGAGCCAATGGAACTCTTTGGGTCTCCTCCCACATCACCACACCCATTTGTCCAAGATCTTAATGATCTTTCACCAAGACCTACACAACCACCACCTTTTGCAAATCAATCACCAAGGTCAATTCTAGACCTTGATGAGGATCTTAACCTTAACCAACCATCGCAACAAGTGTACCATCCACCCAAACCATTGTTGTTTCACCCCATCTACCATGACATCCATGGTCCTCTATATGGAGAACCAAACTTTGAAAACCATGATCACCCAAATCCACCACACCCTCAACCTCAAACCTTTGAGTCTTTATTTCCTTCTTATGAGGATATCCAAAACATGGTTGAAAACCATCTCCATTAAGCAATGGAATTTCAAACCACATTGCTTGACTCAATACCAAACCCATCATCCACCCAAGAACCACAAACCAACCAACCCTCAAACCAAGAAACCAAAACCAACCCATTTCAACCCACTCATCCCCATGCTTGCTCAAATTGTGAGCAAATGGGTGAAACCATCAAAACATTGCTTAACCAATTCCAAAATGAAACCCGTTTTGCATTCCAACATGTCATTGAACGTTTGGATGCACTTTCCCACCCCAACAAATCCTAGGCAACCTATGGAGGCCGTTTGCCCCAATCTAGGAATGTAGGATTTTATTTTATTTTCTTGGTTATTTTTTAGTTTTTGTGTACAAGTAGAAGAATAAGTCCACATTTCTTGTCTTTTGACTTTTATAAGTCAAAATTTTACTTGGAATGATATTTCTTTCTACTAACTTTTGTGCATTGTTGGTTGATCAATCTTTGGTTTGTCAATGTGGTTGCAATGTGTGTGGTAACTACATTCTTGACTATCTATATCACCAACTAATTTTTTTTTGTAGGGTCCAAAATCCATGTTTCCCATCTTGGCACTCCATTTAGGGGGAGTATCAACCAAGGGGGAGCATGAGCATAATTCCGCTTCGCCACTCTACTTTTTGTTTCGACAAAAAGGGGGAGAAATATATTGAACTTTCAATACTTAATATGATTTTCAAAAATTAAGTAAAACAAGTTTAATATAAGTTTTTTTTTTTTTAAGTCTTAAAAATCAAGATTTTGTGAGTTACTTAAAAACAAAGTGTATGTTTTGTCATCCACAAAAAGGGGAGATTGTTAATACAAATATCGCCTAAAAACGTTATTCATATTTTACGATCTTCGCTAAGTTTTGTTAATGACAAATGTAAACTTTTGTTTCTAAGTAAAACATAATCTTAGTTTTAAAGACTTGCATAAACTAGACTTTTGCTACATTTTACATTTCATAAAACACAACACAAGTTTATTTCTTAAATTAGAAATTGTCACATCACATTTATGGCAAGTTTTGTCATTATGCATTTATGGAAAGAAATGTGTTTGACTAACTTTGTTGTTGCTTGCAAGCTTTCTATTTGACTTGTTATTATGAGATGTGACATTGTTTGGTTGCTAGGAGTAATGAGACAAGACCTTGTTTGGTTTGCAAGATTTATTGCAAAACCAACTGCAAGCCCGGCGGTACCCTAGAGGTACACGGGCGGAACCCTTCTCAGGGGTCCGCTTGATCAGCCAGACCTGCAGAAGGTTTTGGCTATAAATATTGAGCCACAAGTTGAATTTTGGCTCATCATTTGACATTACATTTTACACACACATTCATTCTTTCATCTAACCTCTTAACATTTCATATGTGAAGTTTCTTTTTGTAGCAAAGAGATTCACGAGCTTACTAAAAGTAACAAGTATTCAACACAACGTTGCAAGACTTGTTAGCTTAGCATTGTGTAGACTTGTGTAGTTTACACTTCATTTGATTGTGTATTTTCAGTAGTGATCGGTTAGTATTTTAGTCCTCAAAATACAAAGAGTGTTGGGAGATGTTGTACCCTAGTAAAAGAACTAACGGGAGTGGTTGTGCCCTTGTAAAAGAACTCGACATTTAGCTTTGTGTCGGTAAAAGTATAAGCGACGTGTAAGGTTTTCTCCGCCGGTGAAAGGAGCTTGTTGACTAGTGAAAGAAACTCTCGAGTTGGATACTCGGGGCGTGGACGTAGGGCAAGGAAAAAGAGTCCTTGTAGCCGAACCACGATAAATACTCGTGTTGTGGTTTGATCGTTTCTTTCATTTACTTGCATGTTATATATTGTGTTTGTGCTTATATCTTTGATCAAACGGAAAGTTTCAAAGCTAACTTAACAAGTTAAAAAGATTTTAATCGGTAAACTATTTAACCCCCCTTCTAGTTTTCCACACACATCTTTATAGGAAATTTTACTTATCAATGCGACTTTGTAATCCTCGAAGATGTTAGAGGCATTATTGATCCACACCTTGGAGAAGTAGTCTTAGGACAACCTTTTGTTGAGGAGACTAAGATGTATTACGACCATGAGAAGGGGATAGCTCAGTTTACTGATGGGATAGAGAAGGTCACTTTTATGATGCCTCACATGAAGGAAGAATTAAAGGGCATCAAGAATCTACAAATTGATGAGATTCGACCCTATAAGGTTAAGGAAGATGGAATTACTGATGCAGCCTATTATGAGAGGAGGAGAACTTACTATTCGGGTTGCATGAATCTAGGCCCGGAATACAAGCGTGATGAGAATTGGGTTAGATGTTTTGAGTTAGCACAAAAGTGGGAAAGGAAAACGTAACCCATGACCTTGAGTCTAGCTACAAGACTCATAAATAAAGAAAAGCGCTTCTTGGGAGGTAACCCATGTTTTGTGTGATTTTATTTTGTTTGTTTGTTATTTGCTTCCGTATGCATGCTTTATTTTTATTGTTGGTTGATCATGTTTCTAAACTAAATAGTGGAAATACTTTACTTTGTTGTTTTGGCATAGTCTTAACTCCACCTAGAAGTATTTTTGCAAAAGATAAGTGTAAGGGGAAACCCCAAATATGTTTTTAATAAACAAACCGATCATGATTCTCCACAATATTAAATGAACATGTATATTCGTATTTGTTAGAGTCAAATGCTTGTATTGAGTCATAATGAAGTTTTGCAGGATTTTCCAGGAAGTAGGACCAAGTTTTTCCAGAAATTTTCCGGAAACTTAACATAAGAATTTCTGCAGGTCACTTCTGACGGCATCAAGAATTAATTCTTGACGGCGTCACGTGTAAAAATCTAGAAATTTTACCGGTTTTGTTTTTCTAACGGAGTCTTATGGTTTTTGTGAATTATTAAGTTTTATAATCTCCAGGAGATCTGCAAACTTCATTCCACAAGAATTATATCTTATTTTGTTTTCTAGGATTTAGTAACTTATATAGGATGCCGCCGATTTTACGCGAGGTTGTTTTGTCTATTTTCTCAGGATTTACAGGTTATGTTTGACAAGAAGATGATTTATATTCTGGAAGGGAAGCTTTGATTGTTCATTTTCTTGGAGGAAGATCTAACCTAGCCACCTTATTATCTATACCGAGCGAATCAGGGGAGTATTTGATTTCATTCTTTTTACTTTTTCACTTTTACATTCTTTACTTGAACATTGGGGACAATGTTCATCTTAAGTGTAAGGGGAAGGTAAAATGATGATACCTTACATGTACACTTTCGCTTGAGTTTGTTTTGTTTAATGGTAGATGTGTAATAAAACTATGAGAAATACTTGTTAGTGTAATTTTAGCGCCAAATTTAAAATTTTTTACAACATTTAGGAGTGAAACTTTAGCCATAGCAAGCGTCTCATGGATAGGAGATTGTATGACTAGCACATAACCGTATATTCAGAAAAAATTTCCACCCAAATATGTGAGGTTCGCCTTTAGATTTGATAGGAGAAACATTTACTATTAGTGCTTATGAGTATACCGGTAGCATTTAGATTCTAGAACTTGCGTTAGTGATGCATCCCGAGACCGCTAGTGAAACTACATTCGTGTAGTAGGATCTACTACATGATAAGAGGCATTAGGATCACCCTTGTGTTAAACCCGTATCATAATTACTTGACCATTTAAGTCATATTACTTGGCTAGTTAAGTCAACTAATTTTCCCACACCTTAGCGTTGTACTCATTTTTAGTACACGAAACCCCTAGTACACCCCTCCGAGCCTATCTTTTCGTTTCTAACTTTAAGCATTTTACTTAAAGGAAGAATTTGTTACACCCCACTTAAATGTACAACCAAATCATCTTAGCCTTCCGTGTATGCACTCATCTTTAATGCATTATTGTTATATGTTAAACCCTAAGTTAACTATCTAATTGATTACATGGTTGCTAAGTCGAGTCATATCCTTGTACATATTGTTTTGGGACGATTGGGACTCATGGGTAAAGTACTTATTTATGGAGTAATGGGGAAGAACATCATATTATTACCCCCATATGTACGTTAATCTTAAAAGTGCTCCAAGTGTTTTGATTATCTTAATTCGAGTCATTAGATTAGTTAATTGTAAAGTATGTAAAAATTCAAGTGTAAGGGAAATGTTCATTCCCTATGATGTATTATTTCGGATGGTAGGGTAAGAGTGTATGCAAAAAAAAAAAAAAAAAAAAAAAAAAAAAAAAAAAAAAAAAAAAATTGAAAAATCAAGAAAAAGAAAAAAAAATATAGAAAAAGAAATGAGAAAAAAACATACGGACTACCATCCCTTTTTATTCTATGTTCATTTTATGTTTTTGTTATTTTTCATTTATTAGCTTAAGTCGAGTCGAGTCTTGGCTTAGCAACGCCATATTGTACATGTAATTAACCAAGATTGTTAACTCGCCACCAGTAAAACTTCCTTTATTCAACAAAACCGTGTATTTCATATCCCTACACCTAACGTTACAACCCTTTAAAAGACCTCTTTGATAGTTTATCCTAGGTGCTTACGCCATGTGGTGGAGGTTTGATCCTTTCCCAAGCCTATGGTAATCTATTTTGCTATGACAGGTAGTGAGAGATATCTTCTGTTTCCATATTGTAATTTATACTTTATTACACCCGAGAGATGTGAGTATCTAAACACTATTTGTGAGGTGCTAGTATATGACCTCCGTGCTTGTCTATTGGTCTTTAGTGGAACGATTATTTGTTGTAATTACTTTTATATTAGTGTTAAATGACCCCTAACTTGTCTTTTGAGTGAAATATAAGCGCATTTGCTTGAGGACAAGCAAATCTCAAGTGTAAGGGTATATGACGAGGCGAAAAATGAACCACTTTTAGGGGGTCATTTAAACCCGGAATTGAATTTATTTGATCAAAGATTGCCCTAAATCATTCCTTTTGTGATTTTAGGTACTTTGGGAGAGAAATCTAGAAAAGGAAGCAATTCGGACATTTTTGGAGCATAAAAGTGAAGAAAACGCCAAAGTCTTAATTTTCCTTGCTGGGAACAGTAGGTGACGGCGTCAAGAAGAAATTTCTGACGGCGTTAAGAGTAATTTCCATGACGACCCAGTACAGAATTGACGGCGTCACAAGGTAGGGCGTCAAGAGTAAAATGCATGACGGCCTGAAAAATGCTAACACATGACAGCGTCAAAAGTAAATCAAGGCAGTCCGAGAAGTATTTTGGCGGCGAGATGACGGCGTCACAAATTTGTTCTTAACGCCGTCATACCCTATTTCCTATATATACTTTTCTAATTTTCACATTAAAGAGAGAGAAGTTTTGGAGAAACCCTAAGTACGAACTTGGTACGAATTTTACAGGTTTTTCAAGGGTTCTAAACCCTTGATCCCTTTCATGTGTAATTGAGATAAGTATTCTTTTAATTCAATCAATATGTCTATGTGTTGGTTGTCTATATCTTGTTCTTGTCTTAATTCCATCATGCTAGGCTAGATCTATCTTGTGTTTGCTTGGATATAATGAAACCTAGATGTTAATTATGTGTTGATTACTTGTTTATGGTTGTATTGGATGAATGATTTCGATGTTAGGCTTAAGAAAACTGGCAGACTTCCAAATAGTAACATGCTTGAACGTCTTAGGAAATATGAACTGACGTGCACTAGGTTTTATTGGTTGTATTTAATGCATGAGTAAATTCTAATGATCCCATGTTAGGAGCTTCTTAGCCGGCTCGACATAGGAGTGAAGTAGGCACTCATAGGATTGGGGAATTAAGTGCGCCACCCCATGAATGGTATTAAGGAATACAATCCATCATCCTCGCAACTATAACAAGTAATTAACGTGTAAGAGATATCTAGGGAGTAGTGAAATCTAAGTAAACACAGTTTCTCCACTTATTGCTCACAACTTTAGTATAATTTAGTTTATTTTCATTTCTAGTATTTTATTTTGATTGCATCTTTAGTATTGGGTTAGTTGACTAGCAACTAATTCCGCCCAAATCCTTCAAACCGGAGATTTTTAATTGCTTTCTAAAAAATATAAAAATACAAAAATAATCATCCCTCATCTTTAGAACTAGTATTTAAGTTTTCTAATCCTAGCGACACTATTCCTAGCTGAACGATCAATCCCCCGGTACTTGTCACTATACTATACTACAACGATCAGGTACACTGCCTAGTGGGGGTTGTAAGCTTCTCAAGATCCCTTGAGAGGTAAAGCCTGGTGCGATTCCCACGTATCATTTGTGATGATTTATTGATAGATTTGTGATTTTTATGGTTTCAAAAAAATTAGGGTTCAAAATATTTTTGGGGTTTTTACAAATTCGTTTGATTTATTATAATTAAACATTCTTAATCGTAAGATAAGTTATCTAATTGAGCCGATCTATAATTTTTTTTAAACGCCTAATTTATGTGGTGGATCTGTGTTGGGTTGGTGGTTCTGTGGTGGTTTGGTGGTTCTGTGGTGGGTTGGTGATAGTTTGTGATGATTTATTGATAGAGCTGTGATTTTTATGGTTTCAAAAAATTAGGGTTTCAAAATATTTTATGTGATGTATGACTATTTAGGGGGGGCGTGGATATCACATGCCTTATTTATGTTATATGTTGTGTTGGTTGGTGGTTCTGTGGTGGGTGATTATGTGATATTTTGTGGGTGGTTCTGCGGGGATTATGTGGGTAGGTTAACACCTTGATCTGCCACCTTTGAGTGGTATGAATACCTGCTCTGGCCTACCCTATTCCCCACAGTAAAGGGTTATAAAGAAACTTGATATTGGCAATGATGATTTTATAAAGAAAAGCTTGATTTTGGCATGACATTTCCAAATGAAAGGCAAAATTTTTTTTTGATTTTGCAACATTTGATGTTGCAGCCAAATATGAAAAGCAGTTTTGTTATAATCTGAGCCTTTACCTGAGTTGTGTAAAATTGTGAACTCGACATTTGTTGATATTGTTCCAGCCTTCCCTATAATGTTATCCAAGCCCTCTCTAGACCTTAGGGTGTACTTCTTGATGGTGGATTATGGTTGGTGATTCTGTGGTGGGTTGGTATTGTGATGGTGGATTATGGTTGGTGGTTGATTATGTGTTGGTGGATTATGGTTTGTGGTTCTGTGTTGGGTCTTTGTGGTTATGTGGTTGTTGTGTGTTGATATGGTTGTGGTTCTGTGTTGATATGGTTGTAGTCTTTGTAGTTATGGTTGGTGGTTCTGTGTTGATATGGTTGGTGGTTCTGTATTGATATGGTTGGTGTCTTTGTGTTGATATGGTTGTAGTCTTGGTGGATTATGGTTGGTGGTTCTGTGTTGATATGCTTGTAGTCTTTGTGGTTATGTGATTGAGCTTTGTTTATAGTCAGCAAAGTTGTAGCTTGGGAATCTTACTGTTGGGCTTGTTTGTTTTTTACAGGCATGCAGTTTGGGAATCTTACTGTTTTGCGACATTTGTATCAATTTGTGATTGTGGAAATCTGCTTTTGTAGATTGGATGTGATTGTGGATATCTGCTTTTATGGATTGGGATTGTGTTAACAATCTGTGATATCCAGGCCCTCCCTATTTGGTTATAACCCTTGTGTTTGTGTGGAATCTGCACTTGGACAATGGTTTTAACTTTGTGTTTCACTTTTGCTTATAAGGCGATGACGAATGGTTTCTAAAACCCGAATGGATGGCAAAGTGATATTTTTATCACTTGCGCAACCTTCAAATACTAGCCTAACTAAAAATCTACATTTTTTTCGATAACGTTTTCAAATCTGAGCCTAAAAGGCGATGACAAAATATGTGTTGTGTGGAATCTGCACTTTTAACTTTGTGTTTCACTTTTGGTTTAAATTGTGTTTCACTTTTGTGTTTGTGTGGAATCTGCATGTGGACAATGGTTTTAACTTTGCTTTGGTGTGAAATCTGCACACTTGGACTGGACAAAAATTACATATACAAAAAAAAAAGTTATTACTTTAACTTAAAAAAAATAAAAAAATAAAAAAATAAATAAAACAGCAAAGGACAAAACTGACAAAAAACAGTAAAAAAAACAAAAAAAACTGACAAATAGTGCCCTATATCCCACACCCTCCCCATAGGGAGGGTTGGGTTAACACAACCCATACATAACTCAAAACAAAAATAAAACACTAAATCAAATAACCCTAATCCTTACTCCACTCAAATACACGCCTCCTTCCCTAAATTTTCTCTTATCAAACGCAGCCATCAAACAAAAAAAAAAACCATCTCACATCTCTTTCCTTTTAGTTACTTCCAACCAAATCCCAAACTAACGAATCGAAGTCACAAAAACATTCTTGTTTTTCTATTTCCTTATCCAACTCACGAACGAAACACAAAGGCTAACTCTTTCATCTAACAATTACATGATCTCAGCTCTTAATCTATATGCTTGTGAGGAACGAAACGGCTTCAAGATCCTAGGATGGGTCTCAAGTAGGTATTGTTTTGATTCTCTTTCGTGTTTGTTTGTACGAAACAAAGAAAGATTGGAACAATCTTGTTTTGAATCTTTCTTTATGATTTCAAAAATTTATAGAAGCTATGCTTCACATAGATCTATGATGTTCCTTGTTCATGCGCGAAAATCTGTAGAGATTGATTAAGAAATGAACAAACTGAGATCTGTCTTTCTTTTCTTTTTGGATTTGATTTGTTGTGATTGGTGCTGGGATTAGGTTAGATTATTGGTTTTGATTCGAGTCAAGAGTTGGATTTATTGTTGGTTAATATGATGGGAGCAGGTTGGTTATGGATTTGATGTTGGTAATTGTTGTTCGTGGGGGGTTAAAGATTATGATAGATATGAGTTGCGTTGGTTAATTGTAATTTTGTCTTCTATTTCTTTCTTTCTTTCTTTTTTTCATTGGTTGTTTTGGGCCAAGATGTTGAGGCTATAAAAATTGATATCGTTTTGATATGAAGGTGGTGAAGAATAAAATGATATGGTGAAAATGGTGATAGTTTCTTATTTATAGTGTACAATCCAACTGAAAAGTCACACTTGTTGATGTAAGTTGTAACTTGAGATCATTAATTCTGAGAAGATGAAAGAAATTTGGGATGGAAAAATGTTGTTATGGGTAGTCTTTTGGTTGTCTCACACAAATGTTTAATGAGGATGTAATTATTAGGCAGTTTTTTTTTTTTTTTTTTTTTTTTTTTTTTTTTCACACGAATAATAAGCTTCTTGCATAGTTTCTTAGCTAATAGAGAGTACTACCTAATACCATTATATGTCATTAATGTAATAGCAAATTAATATTTGAGCTTAAAAGCTCTTAAAAGCTTCAAAATAAGCTTGAGCTGGACGAAATTTATGAGCTTAAACTTCATATTTGAGTTTATTGGCTTGTAACATAAATGCTCACATTCAATATGGGGAATTCATTATATATATATATATATATATATATATATATATATATATATATATATATATATATATATATATATATATATATATATATAAAATAGATTGAACACTTCTTCCATCTACAATAAATGTCTAAGATTTCATTTTGGGATATACAAAAATAAAAAAAATAAATTTTCATTTTTTGTTTCAACCAATTAAAATAAAATTTAATAGGTATGTATGATATTTTAAAATGAAATTAATGATAATTTTAGAACTATTTTTTAGTGTGATAATGAAAAAGTCACATGCTATATGTAATAACTTTAAGTAGTTTTTTTTCTTTTGTGTCTTCAAATACAATTTCTTTTATTTTATGGTTAGTCCGCGTAATAGATCTTTAAAGATTTCCAATGATCAAAAAACCACCAAAAACCAAAATATCTAAACCCCAAATCTCAAAAAAAAATCACAAACCTTATGCAAGTTTTTTAGCCTTAATATATAACTCACGGATCTCAAAATATCAAAACCACCGTGTGATGGTGGCCAATGGGCAACCCAAAATTATCAAAAACCGAAAAACTTACACCACCAAAACCATTAAAATGACTAAAGCCATCGAAACCACCACCATTTGTTTCTCATAAGCACCATAAACACACAAAACCAACTAAACCCACCGGAACCACCAAAACCAACCGAAACCACCTAGCCTACCGAAACCACCCACAGAACCATAAGATTGTGGTGACCTCGGCAGATAGCGGAAACGGTGGCGGCGGCTGTAGGTGTGTTGTTTAGAAAGATATAGGTTTAGTTTAGTGTGTGAGAAATAAAGTGAGCTGAGTGTTGTTTAAAGAGAGAGACGGTGGCAATTTCAGCAGATGGCAAGGGGTGAGGTTATGGTGGTGGCTGCCGGTGTATGTTTAGTGAGAGAGATTTGCATGTGTGTATTTTTTGTGGTGTGCGTATTTGTGGCATGTGAGGTTTAAGTTACGTCCTTGCATAATCAACCTTCCATTTTTTAAGTTACGTCTAATAGTTGTCATTTCCTTTAATATTATTCATTTACATATTTATCAATATATTTTCAACTTCCTGCATTACATGCCATTCAATTTACCTTGACCATTCAAACTACTTTCATTTCAATTCACACGCATGAATGCAAGTTTACATCTTTAGCTTTAAACATTTCATAGGTTTTATAGTTTCAACATTTTTTAACTTTTCAACAATTCAACAATTGACCATTTTTCCCCATTTGATCATACACATTTTATATGTAGTTAAAATTAAGATAATAATCCAACAATTCGACAATCTATTCCATATAATCCATCTATAGTTTTTCTTTTTCTTCTATATAGGTGAACAATGGCAATCGCTCCTCTTCAATAAATCAGCCCCAAGAAAGTAAATTGAGTATAAAAGTTTAGATAGTATTATTTAATGAGTGTTTAAAAGGTATATTGGTCACAGAAATAGAAACATTGCCCAAAACATTTTACTCATATATGTTTGCCTGTTTATAAATAATTCATAACATAGTTATGTATGTTCAAAACCTGTTATGAGTACAAACCAAAACCGATTTTCACATATCTTCTTCATGACGTAAATTTGTTTTTTCAATAACCCGTATGGAGCGTGGTTATAAAACCCCCTCGTTTAAATTAAATGTAAGGTAATTTTGACATCATCCAAGTTTTATCTAGTATATATGTGTTTTTGTTTACATGTCAAACCAAAATTAGTTTGTTGTTGGTTATAGATAAAAGATCATTTATATACCAAACTTATTTTACACACCAAGGGATTAATATCTTTCATTTTTATTTAGTATAATAGATGACATTAAACCTAACAATTTTAAAAACATACTTTCATCATTTTTTTTTCAACTATTAATATCTTTCAAATCGTTAATGATTAAGCGAAAAAAATATACTATTACGAAGAGCATTTAATTATTCTATAGATAGGCACTTTGATATACTTTCGGCAAATTTTTTTTTTCGTGTTTTTCATGTTTTTTACAGTTTTTTTCTCTTAAATTTGCATGAAAAATCACAAATGATTAAACATAATTTGAATATTATAATAATATCACAAGTGTTATTATTGTGAAATCACATGTGATATGTAATAATATCACATATTCACATGTGTTATTGCATATCATATGTGATTTTTTCATGCAAATTTCAGTAATAAAAAAAAGAAGAAGAAGAAAACGTGAAAAAAATGAGTTTTTTTTGTTGAAAATATATCAAAGTGTCCGTATATAGAAAGATAATTAAATACTAATTGTAATGGTGTAATTATTAGTGTTAAATCACATATGATATGTAATAATATCACATGTGATATTGCATATCATATGTGATCTTTTCATGCAAATTTCAGTAATGGAAAAAAAAATGAAAAAACGAGAAAAAAAAGTGAAAAAAATGATTTTTTTTTTTTGTCAAAATTATATCAAAGTATCCGTTTATAGAAAGATAATTAAATGATAATCACGATGATGTAGTTATTTTCGCTTAACGATTAACGGTTTAAAAATTTTTTAAATTATAAAAAATATGTAAAATATTAAAATGTTTTTAATCTCAACTAGTGATTTATTTTTAGATAAAGAGTAATATATATATATATATATATATATATATATATATATATATATATATATATATATATATATATATATATATATATATATATTATGTAAAACAACTCACCTAGTTGGTTATCAACAAGGAGTGTAATGCCCGCCGCGTTGCGGCGGGGCTTTTTTTTGCAAATTTTTTTTACGGCGTGTGTGGTATTGTAATAGTCAAAAAATAACAAAACAACATCAAGCACATGCATAAAAGTCAATTATCTATGAAAAAAGTTTAGTTTTCAAACAAAAGAGTAGTATCAGTTACATCACAAGTACAAATAATGGAATTGCAGGTTCTCTAACGCTTGTTCCCACTCTTTTCCTCCTTCTCAGTCTTTTCACTTTGGGTTATACTTGAGGTAAGTATTAAACCTCTCGTCTGCAGTATATTTTATAATGTTAAAGATTAACCATGATAAAGTATATTTCGGTCTGCATGTCTGGGTCCAACACAGAGTGTGTTAATATCTGCACCAGGTCCATGCACCTGTTAACAGATAAATATCAGATAAGGTGACAAAAAAATAACCAATTTGCCTTTTTTTTTTACACAATTATTCAATTGATAATATAAATACCTTTGTGTTTCCAAATCATGCTAAAGACGAAGAACTCTTCTTGTAGTAGTGAACTTTCATCATTCTGCAAGGGTGTGTTAAATACAATAGGATAATACAATTTGGTACCCCACGGGTCCTAGTACCACAACAGATGCATGTGCAATTGTGGCCTGATATGTTTCCTTGCTTTCATAAGGAATGCTACATCTACAGGTACAATTTTACTTGTTAGTTGTTAGCTATTTCTAAAAGGCTTATTTGTGAGGAAAGTTAAAAGGAAAAAATAAAAAATAAAAAAACGAACTTACCGGTATCGGCCGCAGCTGTTAAAGTAATGATATCGCCATGTGAGCAAACATTAACTATAGAGCTAACAACATAGGCCAAATAGTAATGGTCACATTTCAACACCCATAGTCTAGAAGCCTACACACGTTTCCATCATCTCACATGAGGGGGTAGTAGCAGCTTTATCGCTGCAAAACAGATGGAGCATGGAGGAAACACAATAGCAGGTCTCGAGTCAGGAACTTTTTCGAATAACTGACTTCCTGAGTCCTTGCTGCCATGTCCAAGTTCCACCAATGCACTAAAATAAACATGTAAAAAGTTGCTATTCCTTATGTACTATGTATCCCGGAAAAACTATTAAATGTATTTCATAGATGATGGTGACGTAATTATTACTGTTTTTTGTTCTTGTTTTCCAGAAAAGAGTATTGCGCTAACAACTTCAGGTTAATCAACAGTTAATGTTCGTGTTTTATCGCACACAACTGTATTAACCTACACATGAAAACAGTGATATGGTTTGGCTCAAACAACAACGTAGGCGATAAAGCTCAAACCTTTATCAAACAAAAACCATAAATCCATTCAATTTTAAATCAGAAAAATACCAACTTACCTCTTTTCAACATACATTAGTTTATAGTTACTACATTATTTTGGTCTTCGGGGAATATGAATATTATACAACTTTAACTGCGTAAAAACTTAATTAACTGATGTACTAAGCGTATGCATTCAGCCAAAACTGGTCCATATTAAAAAAACATTGAAACAAAAAAGGATGAATACCTCACTCCATGAGTTGAGTTGGCTGGATTTCCCAACATTTGGCCGACCAATAATTGCGATCTGCAAATAGCAATGCATAGGTCCAATAATATTAGACTTTGACTTTTACGATTCAAACAGGTTTTTTTTCACCTTGTTACTCAGAAAACGAAAATCCAATCAAGCCTTCTCATTGCTTAATCAAATCCTCGATTTCAAGAAAAATGAGTTCTTACATTATATAAAAAATATTTTTCTTACCTCAAAGTTCTTAGGAGCATGATATCGAGATCGATAATATTCTTCTCTTGAATCCTACAACAGAATATCCAAGCAATCAAAAGCAATCAACAATTTTTATAGCGGTCGAAGCGAATTTAAACAATAAAGCTTCTAAATAGTAAATAAAATATAACGTTAATATAGATTATCAAGTTTATACATAATCAAATGTTAAAAGCTAAAATATGAAAGCCATGGCATTAGTATATATAAAAGCTTTCAACGTCAGTAACAAATATATTAGCTGGTTTATTAGTTTAGTATCTTCTCTTTGCTAATACCTATATTATTTATTCCAAATACAAATATTGAAAAAGCAACTAAGATAATTATACATGCCTTTTTATCTTCATACCTATGACATTTTGATTGGACACCAAATATATAGTTGCATTTTGAAAGTGTGAACTGATTCGCTGCTAGTACTATCATAATAACTAAAGTTACACTAAAAATAAAAACAAATAATCTCGTTGCAGAAGAACCCGTCACTACAAAAGTTCTGTCAAAGGTGTTTATGGTAAAGCTAGTCATGCCCATCTCCACTCATACACATTTTATACCCATTCTGACCAACCCATCCCACCCATCCATTTTGTCACTCTCAACTAAACAGTTTGGAGACTCATTGGTTGACATTGGCAGTAACAATACGCTCGCGACTACGGCCAAGGCCAATTATCGGCCATATGGAACTTGGGATCATCATCGTATCTCATCTTTGACGCCGTTAAATACTTATTTAAGTAAGAAGAGATTCAAGATTAGCCTATATCAGATGCTCAAACTACAATTTAATATATCTATACCAAGAAAATATTGTGTTTGAATTTGATTTAGTTGCTCCTACCGACTGCAAAGTCTCTTCCACTGCTAGACTTGGTGTATCAGATCCTATTACTGAATTTATAATTTTTCCTATTTCAAATGGGGGTCTACGTTTTGGCTCAGGTGGTCAACTTCAAAAGGCGGTACGTAATCAACTGCATGCCTATTCAGAAACAGAAGATGAAGTGAACTCTATATGTGATAGTATAAGCTAATTATGTATTGTAGTTAATTGTTTACTCTCATGCTCGGTTGGAACCTGATCCGAATGGCTTAATGACAGTGGACACAAGAATGCTAACCCATACTAACCATGATGGTAACACTATAACCAATGAAGTGAAATGGTACCATCTTCTTAAGCCATCTTCTAATGACCTAAGCTTCCTCGATTTATATAAGAATACACAAACATTCATCCATAACAGTTTCCTTGATTTATTCGCATACGATTCATAGATTCGTGACCACCACTCGTAAATATACATCACCTATCAGCGTATCATATCCTAATTATATCGGCAAAACATCAAAAATACAATCCCTAAAATCTCTAACCTAAAATCCATAATTCTCCGTCATCTTATTTATATCATCAAAACACAAAAACTATAATCACTAAAATCTCTAACCTAAACTCCTTAATTCTCCATCATCCTATTTATATCATCAAAACCCAAAAACTATAATCAATAAAATCTCTAACCTAAACTCCTTAATTCCCAATCATCTTATTTATATCGCAAAACATCAAAATTACAATCTCTAATATCTCTAGCCTAAACTCCTTAATTCTCCGTCATCTTATTTATACCGGCAAAACATCGAAACTACAATCGCTAAAATCTCTAACCCATACTCCTTAATTCTCAATATTTTCGATATATCTCGATCATAATGACTTAAACCAATGTAAACCTGAAATCAATTATGCTCCATTTTGATTGTTTGCTTAAACGTATCTAAACCAAAAAGACCCCAAAAACATGAAGCAAGGAATATATACATAGAACAATAGCTTCTAACTTGAAAAACATCTAACCTTAAACAGATCTAGAACTCAGATTCTATGCCGTTTAGATGCGCGGGAAGGAGTGCCTTCAGTCGGTGATCATAGTTGGTTCGGTTGTATCGACTGGTGAGGCTGATCATGTGAATTCGATGCACTCTCGTGCTTCTTCAGTTGGTATTGGTAGTACTACGTTCATGCATATACACACAGACAAACCGACCACCTTAGATAGCAGAAAGCACATGTACATAACTCATACCAGGAATCCGAAAGAAAAGCTTAATTTTTCATACAAAGCGAACATACCCAAATATGTAGCATAGAAAAAACACATAAAACAACAATTAATCGGAGGATACAAACCTTAGAATGAAGAAGATTAATACGCAAGCCGATCAAAAATTTGTTGGAAAACGTTGAGTGCAAGCGGTGGTATTTATCCAATACACAAAAGGCAAGAGTGCCCTTCGAGACGCCCCATACCAGAAAGCAGCTCCACAATGTCCACAATGTTGATTACAGTCGCCCAAGTCAATATAAGTTGGGGACACACCTACAATCAATTGTTGACACAATGTTACTGAAACGTTCCGAGAAAACAACTAAAAAAAAATATCGTCTGAGTTGAACATTTCTAGTTACATCAACCTTAAGGCCTATCTCTAGTCGAAATAAGGAGACTGAATATTTTCACGTCTCATCGTGACTCTAAACTTGCCCTATGATTATTTCTTCATTGTTCACCTAGGTTTGCCAGATTTATCTCCTAATAAGAAAGATTGATCTACTTCCTTAATCTGATAATGTAACATTTCAAATGAATCTTTGGTTCGTAACATTGAAACTCAGTTTGTTAGCTAACATGCAAATAAGTATAGCAGTTAGCTTGATTAGGAGATACCTATTCAACTCATGTTGTTTGGTGTGACAGCGTGTTCAAGCATGTAGAATATTACCCACTGTACCTATCAACAACAATAGAAATATTAGTCAAGTGCGAGTCTATTTTAACAACTCAAATAGACTATTATGTTGAGCAAAGAAGCCCATAATGATCAAGGCATTCATTTTTGAATAAGCTTACTGGTTGGAGCGTCTTAACACCATTGCGACCAGCAACTAAGTATTCACCATTGACATTACTTCCTGTAAAAGAATATTGATACAGGAAATCCATCGCCCTGCGAAAACAGGAAATATTATGAGCCATTTCTCCTTCGATAAAAAAAGAGCATAAAAAAGGGTTCAATACATACCCACAAAAATTAAGCACAAACCCACAAATCTTAACAACAAAAAACAGTTAAATAACGGTTTAAAATCATGAAATTACTTCAACTGAACTGAAAACCTACAAATATAAAAAGAATTAAAATAGACCAACAATATAAAAAAATTAAAATAGACCCACAAAAATTCAACAAAAACCCACAAATCTAAACACCCAAAAACAGCTATTTAACGACTAATTAAGTAAGTTAACGGTGAAAAATCATCAAAGTTACTTATACTAAACTGGAAAAAAAAATTACACAAAAGTAAGATATACCCACTAAAATTAAACAAAAACCCACAAATTATAACGGTTAATTAACGGTAAATTAGGTGAAAAAATTTTGAAACATAATCACAAAAATTAAACAAAAACCCACAAATCTTTACACAAGACAACACTAAGTGAACAATGAATTAAGTGGAATTGAAGAAATATACCTTGGTCTTGGCAATTGTTTGATGATGAGAGAGACAGGCGATGGAAATCTGAGCTAAAAATTATCTCACGGCGTCATACAACAACGATCGGCCAAGAAAGCAGCAAACCTTAGCAGCCAGAGGTTGAATCCGCAAGATGATCAACAACTTTGGAAAACGTGAAATGAGTCGGTGTTTATTACGAGCTATGTTTATCTAAAACCGGTATGATGCACTACAAAAGAGAAGCAATAAAATAAGAAAGTATTGGGCCAGGTAGCATCAGATCACAATGAGCCCAATGTAAGGCCCGTAAAAAACTGTTTTTTAATGCACCATCAACGCAATCTATACTACATACTAATGTATTTAGGACTTCTAAATGAGGAAGTCTTAAAATTTTTAAGACCAAAAACATTTCCCAAATAAGAAATAACAATTTATTTAATAAATGTTGTTCACAATATTGGTCAATGCTTTTTAATTGTGATGGTCAATAAGTTTGGACACTAATAAAAAGCCCTGTAATAAAAGCCCTATAAGGCTATAATAAAAGCCTTGTAACAAAATGTTCACCTTATACGTTTTTCATTACATTCCAATTCAATGATTTCAATGTATACGTTTTTCCAACAACCCATTTATGTTCAAAAAAATAAAAGTAACAGCCCATTTAAAAAGGTCAATAAGAGACTTTATGATTATATAATAAATACGTTTTTTTTTAACTATATATGGTCAATACAACACATTTCACAATCAGCAATACCCATACAACAGCCTCCTACCCTCTTCTGACCACGACCGCCTCAGCCACCAACTTCTCCATCGCCACAACATCTGCTACATCTGTCACCGCCACCATCAGCCGCAACCATCACAAGTTTGTTGTGCTTTAGTGTTGAGGGATTTTTTAAATGTATTTGTAAGTTATAATATTTTTTACTTTTTGTAGATATCTTGTTGCCTTCATCACCACCGTAACTTGGTTTATGTGGTTTTCAGATTGTGGTAATGGTGTATGCGTGTTTTTGTGATGGTGATGACTCTTTCGATAGTGATTGGATGATTTCGTGTTTGTGATGTTGGACTATTTCTTACCTTTTTTTTTTTTTTTTTTCGTAATTTGGCTACCATAACCCATAATCAGATAGGGACTTTTTGAGTCAAATTTGATTTATGAGGATTCAAATGATATGGATCTAAGATTTGATATGTTGTGTGTGTTACTGTTGAATGATTATATTGTTACAACTACTTACAAGTTTTGTACAGTAGCTTTCTTTGTTGGTTCTTTCTAGCTAAGCTAACAAAATCCATTTGTTTTATACTGTACTAGCTTACAGACCCGTCAAATTGACGGGTTTTTAGAAGAATGAATGCATCAAGAAATTAAGTATGTGGGTAAAGTAAGACAAAACAATGAAGCCAAAGATTTTGTATTGTTTTTTAATGAAATAATATGTAATAAGTGAATGATACAATAGAGAAACATGAATGTAACTACTAATCTAACAAACGTCTACGCAGGCTACAATCTTCATGGTCTTGAAAAGCAAATGGATGTAGTGAGTGATAATTAAGTAGTAAGCCAATGAACATTTCTTGAACACCTAATAAGAGTAAAAAAAAAGTGTAAATAAAAAGATGTTTGTCATTAATAAAAGTTGAGTGTGTGAATAAAGTAATAAAAAACAACGAACGGTATAAGTTTCTTTAATTGAATAAAAAATAATATGTCAACAATCCTGTAAACAATTGTAGAATCACGGAGATCTTGAAGGGATTATTCATTAAGGAGTCACGTGTGTGAATAAATTAACAAACAACAATGAACGTAAATAAGTTCCATTGTTTTTTGAAAGAAAAAATAATAATATATCAATGATTCAATAAATAATTTGGTTCGTAACTATTAATTTGGTCCAACACTTGAATAGTCCATTCTCATTCCGTGAACACCTAATCATTAAAAAAAACAGAAGTCAAACTAAAAGGAAAATGATATAAAACATGTGATTGCATATGTATGGAATCCTATATCTAATATTTTACCTATGAAGGAGTAACCCGATTTCTTATAGGTCGGGTTGCGGGTTAGTTTTATATGTTCAAAACCCGAATCAACCAGACCCGATAAAACCGGATAACCCGACCTGATAACACCCCTAACTAGAATGCTACATGTCTACATTTTAAAGTAAAGATAATAAACATATTATAGTTTCCAAGATGACCTACAATTAAAAAGCAATTTGACCAAACTTTTGACATCTTTTGAAGTTATATGACACTAATGCAAGTCAACTCAATAGCCAAAAAAGCAGTTTTCACTTGCTTCAAAATCATTAAGTAACAAAACAATTAAGTATTATACACATTATATTGTTTGAAATTATTAAAACGGAAATCAGCCGTGTCTAATCCCGGAAATGAGACATCTATCTATATCTATAATTCTCTATAAAATATATAACAAGGCTTAAAAATTTAACCAACACTCTTGCCTATTACAGAAGGATTTGGTCAAATAAACTGACATGTTCCTTAAAATGAAATTATTTTAATTTAGTCTTTTCTCTAAGAGCCGGTGGTGTAGTCGTGCCATTCCCTTGTGCCATCATACCAGCCCAAATAGTGGTGAAGTAACCACTATGTTTTTGCAATACTAAGAATTGATATTGTTTTTGTCTTCACATTATCCACAACTACGACTTGTCATCACTATTATCGTGTACCAAAATACAACCATTGTTGTTTTCTACATTATTGGTTTTGATGCATTGCACAAGTACTACTATAATATATAAAGATGATTGTGATGCTTCAATTGTATGCTATTGTCGGTTATTTCGTTACACGGGTACCCACAGCCGCAACGCGCGGGTACCCGGCTAGTTAGTATATATAGGCAAAGGTAATTAGTGGGGGTATCTTTCGACCATTTTGCTTAGGCATCAAATACCTCATGACGAGCCACGAGGAGGACAAGTACGGCCCACTAAAAAAACTAGTTGAAGAGATTCAAACGTAGGTTTCCTTGCCCAAAAAGGAAGCCAAGTTATTTTCATAAGTTTATTTTACAGGATGGAAAAAGACACAAAACTTTTGTTCTTACATAGGACAAATGATAGAAAAGAAAACTTAAAAAATGCTAGTGGACGACCAACATGTAATTTGGGTTTTCTAGTCAACAAGGTTTACTTTGTCTATAGTCACTTTTACGTTAAGAGATTGATATTTAGATAGGTTAATGACATTTAATAGAAATTAACTTTTTCAAATATTCAAATATCAGTTATTAACCTAATAAAATACTATAACACCTATCAAACTTTTAAATTTGAGCTCGATAACATACTTTTGACTATGTGGCATAGGTGATTTTATTTTATTGGGTTCATAACTGATATTGAATATTTGAGAAAGTTCGTTACTATTAGATGTCATTAACCCTATTTAAAAAGATAACAAACTTTTATTTAGTTTAAAGTTTAAAGCTGATAAGGATCGAACTTAGGGCATGTTTGTTTAATTTTTTCATTAAGTCATCTGTTAATTAAGTCATGTTAATTAACAGATGACTTAATGCAGATAAAATCAGTTTTAATTTATTACTTAATATTCTCAGTAATTTTTCTCTATTAAGTCGTAAACAAACAGTTTTCATATTACTTAATTAATTCAATTTTTTTCATATTAAGTTAATTAAGCCGCAATAAAACACCCCTTAGTTTCAGTTGTGGATGGGTTACAGAGAACGATCACATGTGTCACTCTTAAAATGGATGTACTAATCCCGAGCAACCTATGTATAAGAATTCAAAAATTAGCTGGAGTAACAAATCCTTTATCCAGAAGAAAAAAAAAAAAAAAAAAAAAAAAAAAAAAAAAATTGGAGTTGTGAAGTCTTCGTTCATAGTAAACGATTTACTTTTCAATTGACCAACTCAGTTTCTTTCTTTTTTTGGTTTACTTGTAAATTTTAATCTCCCCCATTTTTGAAGTTTCAATTTTTTATTCTATATAAGAGCAATCATAATGATACGAATCAGCAATTCAAATAATCAATACAACTCCTTTGTCATAAAAATTATACCATAATGTTACTACCTTCCTTTACCTTATTTTTTCTAATCCTAACAACAACATGTAATTCATTAGACACCCTAGTTGTGAATCAAAAAATCTCAGACGGCGAGACAATTGTTTCAGGGAATGAACTGTTTGAGCTTGGCTTCTTTAGCCCAGGGAGTTCTAATAATCGATACCTGGGAATATGGTATAAGAATACATCACCTCGTACAATTGCATGGGTTGCTAACCACATAAAGCCGGTTAACAATACCTTAGGCATTGTCAAATTTGACAGCCAAGGTATCCTGTCTATTGTCGATGGTGGTGGTATCATTACTTGGTCATCCAACTCCTCTGTATCTAGCATAGGTGTGAATCCCATAGCACAACTTACGGATGATGGCAATCTGGTAATCAAAGATGATAATAGTGTCATTTGGCAAAGCTTTGATTACCCTGGAGACACCTACTTACCAGGAATGAAATTGGGGAAGAATCTCATAACAGGAAGAGAGATGCACCTAACATCATGGAAGAGTCCGGAGGATCCTTCACCAGGTGAGTATACGGTCACATTTTTAATGGTTAAGGGTAAATATCAGCAAGAATATATTAGGAAAAGGTCTGTTATTCAAGCTAGGCTTGGTCCATATAATGGCATACAGTTCGCTGGACAGCCAAACTATAAGCCTAGCCAATTTTATTCTTACAAAATTCATATGGTTGTCAATGAGAGGGAGATGTACTTTGTGCTTGCTTTTAATAGCACCACCTACGCATTAAGGTGTATGATAACTCCTAGTGGGAAGCACGAGTTTTGGCATATGAATATGCGCAATAAAGAATGGACACAGGATCTCACCTTACCCTTGGATAATTGTGACAGCTATAAATTATGTGGCCCATATGGAAGCTGCAATACTATAGCTTATCCAAAATGTGGGTGCTTGAAAGGGTTTGAACTAAATAACCCAGATGAATCGAGTCCTGATAATTATACTAGTGGATGTAGACAGAGTACAGCTTTAGATTGTGGGCCCGGAGAGGGATTTCTAAGACTTTCAGGCATGAAATTGCCAGACACACAGAATGCTGTGTTTAGTGGCAACATGAGTGTACAAGATTGTGAAGTGGCTTGCAAGAATAATTGCTCTTGTACCACCTATGCAAATCCAAACGTCACTCCAGGTGGAGTCGGATGCTTGCAATGGTTTGGGGAATTGACTGACGTCCGTGTGTACCCACAAAACGGACAAGATCTTTATGTTAGACTAGCAGCCTCTGAATTACTAGGTAATTCAATCTATATCTATTAAAATTATGCATTTTATGTGGATGTTTCTTTCTATTAACGTATTGCTTAAACAAACTGAATGAATATATGCTGTTTATTGCTATTATTTTTGTGACATATATTGTTTTATTTGTTTGCTTTAATATAGCTCTCCATTCCAGCCTGCACGGTACGAAACGAGTAGTTATTACAGTTACTTTATCAATATCTGGTTTGATTTTATTGTGCCTTATATTGGCACTCTACACTTGGAGTAAAAGGATGAACAGATCAGATGCAGAATGAGCAGGCAAGGAATATCAATCTAAACTTCTATAGATATAACTTAACATCTCATGATCGATATTTTTTAAGATAAAATCATCGTTCATTGCCCCTATTCTAGGTAGACCAGCTGTGACTATCCGTGGTAAAGATAACAAAGGTAGCAGCCACAAGGGAGAAATAGATGTGCCATTGTTTAGCTTATCAGAAGTTTTGAAGGCCACGAAAAACTTTTCAGTGGACAACAAATTGGGAGAAGGTGGGTTTGGTCCAGTTTACAAGGTAAATGTCAAAATGATATGTATTAGAAGCTCATATTGGAATAAGGAAACATCAAATAAAATATAAATTTTATGTTTTATGCCAACAAAATTGCATGTAATAATCATGTTAGCCTCCAGGGTGTGCTAGAAGAAGGACAAGAGATTGCTGTGAAGCGGCTCTCAAAGTCCTCACGACAAGGACTTGACGAATTCGAGAATGAAGTTATTTGCATTGCTAAACTTCAGCATCGGAATCTTGTGAAGCTATTAAGATATTGCATGCAAGGAGATGAGACCATGTTAATTTATGAATACATGCCTAACAAAAGCCTGGACACTTTTATATTTGGTTGGCCTCTCTTTCAATTCTGTAGAGAAATATTTATATTTTTAAATTTGCAATATAAACAATATGTAGACTAATTTGTTACACTTTGAGCAGATGAATTAAGTAAGTCATCACTTGATTGGCCACTACGTTTCCACATTATCAATGGAATTTCTCGAGGTCTACTTTATCTGCATCAAGATTCCCGACATAGAGTTGTACATAGGGATTTAAAAGCAGGCAACATTTTTCTCGATCATCACATGAATCCTAAGATATCAGATTTTGGATTGGCTAGAATGTTTAAAGAACATGAAAGTGAAGCAAATACCAAGAGAGTTGTGGGAACTTTGTAAGAATCCTTCAAAATTGTGTGTTATTGGATACTTCAATATATTCTACATTTGTCAACTGTCTATTTATTTGCATGATTCAATCTTTTCTCAGGGGCTACATATCTCCAGGATATGCAGTAAATGGTTTATTTTCGGTGAAGTCAGATATTTTCAGCTTTGGGGTATTAGTGTTGGAGATTGTGAGCGGGAAGAAAAATAGAGGTTTCGTCAATGAAGATCCCCATGATAACCTTCTTGGACATGTAAGTGTTTTGATAATGACCATTCATTGATGAAATTGATTTAATTTACGTTTTCCATATTGTGGACTCATCTAGGCATGGAGACTTTACAAAGAAGGAAAATCTCTTGAAATAATCGATCCTACATTAGGTGAGTCATGGTCTGTTTCTGAAGTGTTGCGGTCAATACACATTGGTCTCTTATGTGTGCAACAGCGAGCAGAAGATAGACCAAACACTCCATCTGTAGTTTCCATGTTGGGTGGTGAAGGTTCGCTGCCTTCTCCTAAACAGCCTGGTTTCTTTATCCAAGGAAGTGAAAACGGCTCCACTTCAGTTGTTCCTTTAAATTTACCACCATCAGTAAATGGAGTGACGTTAAGCCTAATAGAAGGTAGATAACGAGGTAAAAAGGAAAGAGTAATATGGAGGATTTTACTGAATATGCTACATCTCTCTTAGATGGGTGTTTAATGAGGATAAGTAAGAAAACTTTAGTTTTGTATATGTTATGACTAGTTATAAGACCTGTGAAATTCACGGGTATTTCAAAAAATAGTTACAAAAAATGTATAACTGATAGTGTTTATATATGACGTAAAAAGCTGGAATAAAGAAATAACCGAGCCTACCTGGATGAAAAAAGAAATTTTTTGCAGTTGAAACATATGGATAATTCAAAATTTGTCAAATAACTAAAATTCGCTAATATTCAGAATCGTCTAGAAAGTATAGAGAGGAACAAAATCAAGTACGATTTCAATTATATTATATCTCAACCACGTAAAACCGTTCTATTTCTATAAGATATTTATTCGAAATTTTAAGAAAACACTGCAATTTGTATTCATAAACTGTGAAATTCAGATCTATCATGTTTCAAGTGTTTTCATTTAAATTTGATTGTGTAAATATGCTATCTGATGTTCCAGTTGACAAGCTAGTGTATAACGCTTTCATAAACACAAGATCTTATTTTGAATTCATAGATTGCGAAACCTTTGCGATGTATGTGAGAATATCTCCTGCATAGAGCTCAAAAGTTATTGTATTTGAGACGTTGTCTCCCGCATAAAGCCAAATTCAACGAAATAATCTTTAACTAATAGAACATCCACATACTCAAACGTTATTGTTTGTGAGACATTGTCTCCTGCATAAAGCACCAAGCTTTCTGGCCTTTCCAAACACTTGGTTTCCTAAAAAGCATGACAAAAGAAATAATTATAACCAGAAAAATAATGTTTTTAAGTTTCAACATTATACTCATGTATCGGCAACAAATCATGTTCATGCAATGATGCAGCTTCGGAGCTTCCGTTTTTTAGTGACAAGTGAACTCAAAATTAATTTATAACTCAAATTACGAATTTGATTTGTAGCATGGTGGTAAATAGAACCCGAGAGAACTTACACAAAGTTGATTGCATTATTGTCAAAAAGTTTAACAAGACATTCATCAAACGCCGAAATGTGTTGCATGATAATTGATAATAATCTATGTTTCTGTGAACTATAAAATGTTATATCCATCCCACCAAATACAATGAAGCATGAGACTCAGATAGGTTACTTGAAATAAAATACATTCAATCATATTAACCGGAACATACATTAATCACAAAGTGAGTATATAACGTGTTGATAATGCATGACGTCTGAATTGTATGCACGTTGACTTACAATTAACAAAAAGTCAATATTAAAGGAAAGGATACTGCTGTCGTCTGTATAGTACTGTTTTGTATGAGTTTTAAATGTTGTCTGGTTGTTTGTTTCAGCTCCAAGTTCAGATGCTATGGCTTGTCATTAGCTCTGTTTTGGATGCTTTTCATGTACTTTGGTATTGAGCTAATATATTTTCACCTTTGCTCCAAAAAAGAGCAATCAATATTTAAGGAATAAGCAACTCAAAGAATTCCTCCACCCCCTCGACGAATTTTCAAGTACTTTTTTAATCATAAAAGAGCATTCAACATTTTTAAGGAATAAGTAACTCAAATAATCAATATACATTGATAAGCTAGAATCTAAGATAATGTTCCTCCCTTTCATAACTTTCTTTCTTCTAATCTTAACAACATAAAATTCATTAGACACCCTAGTTGTGAATCAAAACATCTCAGATGGTGAGACAATTGTTTCAGGGAATGAACTGTTTGAGGTTGGCTTCTTTACCCCAGGGAGTTCTAATAACCGATACATGGGAATATGGTATAAGGACACATCACCTCGTACGATCGCATGGGTTGCTAACCCGATAAATCCAATTAACAATATCTTCGGCACGGTCAAATTTGACAGGCAAGGTACCCTCTCGATTGTCAATGGTGGAGGTACCATTATTTGGTCATCCAACCCCTCTGTATCTAGCATAAGTGCCAATCCCGTAGCACAACTCGTGGATGATGGTAATCTGGTAATTAAAGATGATAATAGTGTCATTTGGCAAAGCTTTGATTACCCTGGAGATACCTACCTACCAGGAATGAAAGTGGGGAAGAACCTCATAACACGAAGAGAGACATACCTAAGATCATGGAAGAGTGTAGACGATCCTTCACCAGGTGAGTATACTGTCTCAATCTTAAGGCTTGGTCCGTATAATGGCATACAGTTCGCTGGACAGCCAAACTATAAACCTAACCAATTTTGTTAGGAATATAAATATTCATATGAAAGACTCGGTCACCCCGAGTATCTATTAGCATTAAGTAGCTCGTAGGCTTAATAGTTTTAGTTTAGATATCGTATCACCATGGAGTCGGGTCGGGTCTTTACCCACTGTAAGCCCGCTCCATAGCCCACATGGGGCGTTTATGTATCTTGTATAAATATCCTCTTCCCACCAAGGGAGAGGGTTGGAGCTTCTAATCATTCAACTCATTTTCCTTCACTTTCTCTCTCTAGAACTCCCATCTCTCTCTTTCTCTCCTTACAAATCTACCAAACCACAAGTGTTATTGTGTGTTATGATTTCTTATTTATTACAATCGGTATCATGGCTTGATTAGCTAGATTGTGTGTACTTAGATTAGTTGCTTGGGTTTTCATTTTGTTTTTGGTTCGAATAGTAAAGCTTGAAAAATCAAGATTTGAACTTTGTCTGTTGTTTGATTCGAAAAAGTGTTGTACTTTCGTGTTTAGAAAGGTCATAACAGCTTATTTTGGTGATTAGATTGCTTATTTCATAAGCCTAGGGCTAATTTTTGGCTTATTCTAGTGTTAGAAGTATTTTTTTTCTTGCTGCGGTTTGGCTATTTGTGGTTGTTCTTGGTTGCGGTTTGGTGTCGAGTAGCTGTTCGTGGTTGCGATTTGGTCCTTAAAGTGAAATTCTTGGTTGCGGTTTGTGTCAAATCGGGCAGTGTTTGATTGCGGTTTGCCTTGTGTCTCATATTGCGTTTTGGTTGTTTGCCAAATAAGGAAAAAGGACAAAACTGGGTGAAAGTGACCTGTGTTTTGATTGGTCAACTGTGGTTTGACTGGTCAACTGCGGTTTGTGGTCTCTGCGTGTTGGTTCTGAGGTTTGCCTTGAAGGATAGAGTTTTGATCACTGTGGTTTGTCTCTTGTGGTTTGACTAAGGTTCTTGCGGTTTGACCAAAGATCTTGCGTTTTGTGTCTTGAGGTCTGATTGAAGACTATGCGTTTTCTCTACTTGTGGTTTGACCAAAGATCTTGCGTTTTGACTTAAAACTCTGCGGTTTGACTAAAATTTGACTTTTTACGTCAAAACTTCAAACAGCTATAACTTTTGAACCGTAATTCCGTTTTTAGCGAAATACCTGTCAAAACAACCGTAACTCTGTTTCGAGGACCAAATACCCTCCGGAATGAGGTTATTGTGTTAGACAGTGAAACACCCGTAGGTTACGCTTTATTATCTATCACTATAAATAGAGTACAAAACATATAGAAACCCTAATGGGCCCAACCCACAAGTCGGGTTTGGGCCAACTACTTATTCATCTAATACTCCCCGGCAGGCCGAGCGGCGAAATCACGAAAGCTCAGACCGGATTAGTAACATAGAAAAGAAAAAGAAAACATTAACATAAAAAAAATATAACTTTAATCGACTCGTAACAAAATTGTACCAACGATCGACTTTAGTCGACTGGTACCAACGGGCTAAGTCGACTGGTAACACAACCTTACCAACGGTCGACTTTAGGGACTGGTACCAACGGTTAACTTTAGTCGATTAGTAACAAAGCCGTACGAACAATCGACTAACACACAAACAATAAAACAACTATTACTACTTTTTTTATTTTTTTATTTATTTTTTTATTATTATTATTATTTTGGAATACCAATCTTCTGCCGTTGCTATTTAATAATAGAACCTATAACAATTAGCAAATGTTCTACGAATGTATTTGCTGTACCACAAACTTCAAACATAATAATCTACTAGTTTCCCATGACATGATCACATTAAATTAAACTACCCAATGGGTTTTGTTGTCAGACCACACTTCTACATAATGATGGCAACATAGCATAAATGGCTAGGGAGAAGATAAGTGACGGCTGGAAAAAAATTGGAAATTAGGGTTTAGAGATGTTTTGGAGATAGGTAAGTGTGACGGGTGGTACAAACGTGGCGGCTTGATAACCGAGTAGGTCTCAAGATCATACACCTGCTCATGATACCATGCTAGACAATGAAACAACCGTAGGTTATGCTTTATTATTGATCACTATAAATAGAGTATAAAACATATAGAAAGCCTAATGGACCCAACCCACAAGTCGGGTTTGGGCCAACTATTTATTCATCTAATATATTGAAGTTTTATGTTTTTCAGACCAAAATTTCACCATAACAACTTGCGTCAACCAAACCAAATCATAACTAAACAACATATCACCTAGTCTATCAAACAATCATCACGTCTAACACACAATCACTAATCATTGTACCGATCCAACAGTTATCATAACACATATCAATTATCATTTCAAGGTTTTTTTTGGTTTTGTAAAATCCCGCGAAAGATTCTATTTATCGGTTTAAATCATAGATTTGTAATATCCTGTGCACGTTCATGTCAAACACTTCGGATTCAGTCATAGTTGAAGTACTCAAATTGTACGACATGATCGATGAACATAAGATTCCCAACAATGTAAAACAGACAAACGTTTTTGAGTCAGATATTGCTAATATGGAATTTTGTGCTCGAATTCACAAGAGTGAGAATTGCATCAGCCACAACAATTGTAAGATAATGCAAAGGAAAGTTGCATAGAATGTTTTTGACTACTTCATTCACATCTCAAGGTTCTCTTAGAAAAACTTGGATCCACGGGAGGATACAAACGAGCATTTGCATCACTTTTGGTCGAGATGTTCAGACTTTCACAGGCACAATGATACTGAACTTAGATCAACTAGAACAACAACTTGGCAAGGGAGAATTTCATGAAATTGGATCCATGGATGCTTTTAGGGTGATCAACAAATAATTTTAAGTGTTTATCAATTCGCAATTCACTGGGGATTATGACTATGACATTCAAATGTCATAAAAGTGTTTTGCTAATTACACTGGAGTTGAGGTTGACATGTTCAGATAAATACTTCTCCAACACATGGTAATGTTAAGAAGTTCATTGACGAACGAACACAACACAGGGGGAATGGGACAGAGTCAGATAAGCATGAAGCTAGCAACACCTCAGGAACTGACATCACATACGGTGTGGATGCAGATCTCAGAGTAAATGACCAAGTACAATCTGCTGAGGTACATTTGACTGATCAACATAATGCTCCTTCTAATGAACGACAACATACTGATCAAATTAAACCTACCTATGACACATATGTGCTGGGTGCTTGCTATGGTTTGGGGAGTTGAATGACGTCTGCGTGTACCTACAAAATGGACAAGATCTTTAGGTTAGACTAGCAGCCTTTGAATTATAAGGTAATTTTATACATTTAATAATTTATCATGAATTTCATGAAGAAGTTTCTTTCTTTCATTGCTTAACATATTGATTTAACACTTTTGAATATATGGCATTTATTGTTTTTTTAAGCATTTTTTTAACGTTTAGCTCTCAACTCTAGAATCCACAAAAAGAAACAAGTAGTTATTACAGTAACTATATCAATATTAGTCGGGTTGATTTTATTGGCCCTAATATTGGCACTCTACACTTGGAGTAAATGGAAGAACTGATCTAATGCAGAACGAGCAGGTGATTGAGCCTAAACGGTCAACTAAATTAACCAAGTGATTTTGTCAATAAAGTCAAACTGCTTAGAGTCAATGTTCCGTGGATAGTATAGTTTTGTCCCCGGGTCGTTATGTCCCGACGAGATTGCAATGGTGCTTGAAAACGTTTTTGAGAATGAGTGGCACTGAGGACAATAACCAAAGATGATTGAGAAGTGATTATGCTACTGATTGCTTGGTATTTGGACAATTTGAAACAATACTAACAATAACAGATATACAGATATGATTACACAAACACTAATTGAAAATCAGATTTGTTTACAGACAGAGAAAAAGGTGATATTTAGACAATTTTACAACTACAGGGGGTGCAAGTGAAACTTTTACAAACTTAACTTTAAAAGAAAATGAAATTAAAAAGAAAATTATTTTTTTGATTATTTTATTATTTATTATTAATTATTTAAACAAAACTATTTAACTATTTAATTAAAACTAATTAAATTAAAAACTGAATAATACAAATTTAAACTAGAAAATTGCAAAATTAATTTCTAACAATCTAAAATGACTTAAAATAAGAGTAAAAATTAAAAATATGTATTTTTGTCTTTTTGTGGGTTTTCTTTTAGTTAAATACTAATAATTTTAATTAAACTATTTAAACTATTTTGAATTACTAATTATACTAAAAATGACTTAGAAAATTTAATAAAAAATTATAAATCTAATTAACCATCACAGGAATCCTAAAAAATTATAAAAATATTTTTACAATTTATTTATAAGCTATTTCTTAATTAATTGCTTAATTATTAATTAAAAGCTAGATATACTAATTTAAATCTAAAAATTAGAAAATTAAAAGTGAAAATTGCAAAAGTAATTTTTACAGAAGCTTAATAACTTATAAAAGTTAGAAAAATTATAAAAAGTTATCTGAGATAAAAATTAAACACTAAAACTAATTTATCTTTAACTATTTAATTTAAACTAATTTAATTAAAATTAAATCTAAAAATTACCAAGTTAACAGTAAAAAATATGAAAAAATTATGGAAAGTTTATTAGGTGATTAAAAAGCTAGGAAAAATAAGCTGGGTGCAACAGCTTATCCAGATAAGCTGGAATAAGCAAAATGACTAAAATAAACAAAATACACTAACACTACTTTAAATGAATTGATTATGCAAAGACTGATGGAACTGGTGCCTCAGAGCAGTTGGAAGGGGGAGTGGTGTTATGCATGTATACTATCCTAAACAACCCAGGTTCGAATCCCACTCCCCACCTTTTTGCCAAATATTTTAATATTTTGATTTTATTTTTGCAAAACTATTAAATAAGCTGAAATATGAAACTTTAATGAAAACACTTTTTTTTGGAAAAGCCAAATAAGCCTTGTACGAGCTTATTTGCTCAACAGATGGCTTAATAAGCCAAACTTGGTGTTTTCTAAAGCAATAAGCTACAATTAAGCTACAACTGGTTAAATAAGCTACAAGCCACTGATTTGTACCTAAAATAAACTAAATCAACTAAATAAGCTAAAGGAATAAGCCAATAAACAACAATAAGCACTTATGCATGTTACTAAGATCAAAACAGGCCAAAAGGGTACCTTGCAGGCCTTGTGGGGCCCACTTGGGTGATTGAAGATCCAAAGTAAGAGCTTATTTGAAAAGCCAGCTTATTGGGGTTTCCAAAAAGCTAGGGCTCATGCCCTGGGTCCCACAAATAAGCACTATGGGTGCCTTTGAAGTTGGGCTTATATACTGACTTACTCAGTATGCATGTTGGGATCAGGCTGACTTTAAGGCTTAAATAAGCTATGAGCAAATAAGTTGAGATCCAAAACAAACCTAAATCCAATAAGCCCTACTATTAAGCTATCTAAAAAAACTAAATATCTAGGGGTGGGGTCCACTAATAAGCCTAAGAGAGACCTTGGAAGTTGGGTCATTTACCCTGGTGCAGGGGAAGGTACTCACCTTGCAAGTCTAAATAAGGGATTGCACAAGCCAGAGAAAAAATCACAAAAATAAGCCAATTGTGGATATTGAAAGTTAAGCTGGTAGACTTTAAGTTGTGAAAAGCTCAGGGTTTAATTTTCAATACAAAATTCTAGAAAAATCCTTGAACTTTTGGTTTTCTGCCTAAGGATGCAATTTTGACTTTTTGAAATATTGAACTAAGTTGACTTTTGTGAGATTCTAATGACTCCTAAGTACTTATTATGTTATATTAAGCTGTAATGAAGTTAAATTAAGCTAAATTATTCACTTGTGAAGTGATTTGATGAGATTTGGACTCAAATCCTTTGACAGACAACAAATGAGACCAAATTAAAAGGAGTTTTGACTTTTTATCAAACAAGACCTGGATTTAAATGTTGTTCTGAGTTACTGTGACACTAAGATGCTTGTGAGAACAGGAAATAACAACAAGCAAAAGCCTAATCACATAGAAACAGTTCAATCCAAACACTACTTTAAAACACAGATTGTTAACTAACTTGATCAAAAGGTGTCTAAACCTTAATCTAATGATCACTATCACTCTAATTAGCAATAATCTAGCAAAAAAAGCACAGAGAAACAATTATTAAGCAATAATAACAACAAACTCAGAATACTTAGAAATTTAAGTAGATTTTCTTACAAAAGCCTTCCAAGCAATCTTTGAACTAGAACCAGGACCTGAGATCATTCCTATAAGCCTTCCACAAGGCAACTAACCCAGGGCCATTAGTGATGGCAAAAAAATCCGTACCCGACGGGGACCCGATCCCCAAATCCGATTTGACTGGGGAATCCCCGAGTTGACCGGGGATGGGGATGGGGACGGAGAATCCCTGAATTAAAAAACCGGGGATGGGGGCGGGGATGGGGATAACAAAAATCCCCGACCCCGATCCCGAACCCGAATATTTAATGTATAAGTATACATTGTATATTAATACTACATGTACTTGTATATGTATATGTTTGTGAGTAGTGACAAGTATTATACTTGAAGTATATATGTATATATATGGGATATTTAGTGGATCAAATACTTTTAAAATGTTAAGCACTAACTACATATTATTCTACCAACATTTTGTCTGAATACACACATTCGATGCAGTTTATGTTTAGATTATATGTGATGTTTTAGAATTTACGATACTTTAAATTTGAATGACATTTTAATTAATCCAATTACGTACGATGTATTCTTTTTAAGACATTTATAGATCAGTTCTTTATAATTTCGATTACTTGTAATTTTTATGCTCAATTTATAAGGCCGGAAAATCCCCGAAACCCTGTGGGGATCCCCGATCCCCATTGGGGATGGGGATGGGGATGTAAAACGATTCCCCGATGGGGATGGAGGCGGGGATGGGGATGGTAAATACAATCCCCAATAATCCCCGCCCCGTTGCCATCCCTAAGGGCCATCCACTATTCACCCTGCTCCATCTTGAATCACCTGAAACTTGAATGGTTGACTTTTGTTGACTATTTTTGTGTTTTTGAGTTTTTTATAACTAAACTGTGTTTTAAAGCTTCAAAAAGCTGTATTAAGCTTTCTAGGAGCTTATATGATCTTAAGAGTCCATAGCATTACATAGAAACAATAACAGAGCTTAATAATAATTTTTGAGAAAGTAAAAATTGCATAAACTAAATGAGATACTACAACTTGAAATGTATTACTTAAAACAGTTGAGGTTACACTTGAATTGACTAAAACAATGCTTAAAAGCTTAAGATTTTACTAAAGTAACAAACTACAATTTAAACGACTACAATTAAGCTAAAAATGACTACTCTTTGCTCCATTGTGCTCCTCTCCTATTTATAGCCTTTAATTAGGGTTTATCAACACCCTCTGAGCGTTTCACATCAAAAATAATAGCCATTGGATCACTGAGATGCTTCCACAGGTTGCCACGTGTTTTTGGTAGGAAAACAAAAATAAGCAAATTGCTCTGTGGATATGCAAGGGGGTGGTGGCATTTATTATGGTTGTCTTGTTAGGTGAGAGTGGTGAAGTGAGTGGTTTAGGCGGTGTAGATGGTGAGATAGGTGAGGTGATGGTTTTGCAGTCCAAGTGGGAGGGAAGGGGTGAAGGGGGTGGTGTGTTTGACTTTGTTTGACCCTGGAGTATTATTTAAAACGGTTTTGGGTGAGTGGGCTAAGGGTTGGGCTTGGGGTAATAACTTGGGGCTGGTGGGTGTATGTATGTTGGATTGGACTTGTATTTGGGGTGTTTTGATATTAAGGGTCCGGTTTGGTTTGGTTTAAATAACAAGGACCAATTTTGTAACATGTTGAAATTTAAGGGACCAATTTTGCCATTCTCCCAAAGTTCTCACAAGGATGAAACTTTCCAATCCTTAATAGTACATGGACCTTTGTTGATTTTTCCATTTTTAAATTTCCCAAGGACCACATCTGCCAACTTTGCAAACTTCAAGGACCAAACATGTAATTTCACCAAACTTTCCAACCAAGGACCATTTCTGCCATAGATGAGAAGTACAAGGACAAAAATTGTTTTTCTCAAAGTTTTAATATCCCAGGGACCATTTTTGTCAATTTTTCAAAGTTCAGGGACTAAACTTGCAATTTTGTGAAACTTTACACCAAAGGACTAATTATGTAATTTGTGATTCAAAAAGGACCTTTGGTGACTTTTTCAAGTTTTTAGAATAGCCAGGGACTAGTTTTGACAACTTTTGAAAAATGAGGGACTGAAACTGCCAATTATGCAAACTTCGTTCAATTTTCATTTGTTTTTGATTATTTTGCATCTGAAACATATAAAACACAATCCTGGGATATTTTCAGTATTTTGATGCATATATGAGTGTTTTTAGATGTTTTGGCAGCTCAGAATAGGTAAAAATGATGAGTATTTACACACTCATCAATCTCCCACACTAAAACATTGCTAGTCCCTAGCAATCTTTTGAGAAAAACTTAATGGATTTGAAGTCTCTTTACCAAAAGCCATTACTTCTGGAGTAGCCAAATGTTTCAGTTCAAGTAAGAACTATGGTACACCGATAACCATATGATTTTGAGCAAATCATCAGCTGTAAACGGATTTGATTTGTCTTTACCAAAAGCCGTTTGCTTCTGGACTAGCCAACTCTTCACGATTAAGGATATGGTGAGCTGGATCCCATACAATTTTTGGCAAATTGTCAGCCATCAACGGTTTTGAGATATCATTACCAAGAGCCGTTTACTCCTGGATTAGCCAGTCCTTGTGTGAATAAGACATGGTGGACTGATTACCATTTGTTGTGTTTAATGCGAAGCACTTCCAGTAAAAAATTGTTTGGGCTAAAATGGGGGTATTATGGCACTTATAGAGTAAAAATGTGATAAAATTCGCCAGAATTCCCCCCCCCCCCTCCAACACTAGAACTGAATATTGCCCTCAATATTCAAAGTACCGGCCATTATGCCGATATTTTGAGAAACTTTGATTTGAAATTTGAAACTTGGGCAAGTGTGGGAATAGATTTTTTTTTTTCAAGATTACTTTATATACAACAACATGGGGGACTCCCCCACACTAGTTTGGTAGAAAGTAGAAAGAAGTCAGAGATATGGGTGAAAACCCATATTTTGCTAATTTTTGTTCACCGAGTCACTAGCTTGACTCGATCCCCGAATTCATTGGTCCATGGGGAAAGTTTGGAGATCCGGGACAACCATAGATGGTATGTCTTCTCCAAAATAGTGTTTCAAACGATGACCATTCACTTTGAAGTTAGGACCTTCGGGTTGAGATAACTCAACAGTCCCGTATGGGTATACTTTTGCAACAGTGAATGGTCCAGTCCATCGGGTTTTTAGTTTCCCCGAGAAGATCTTCAACCTTGAATTGAAAAGAAGGACTCTGTCACCGACGTTGAAAACGCGGTTCTTAATCTTGGAGTCATGGATCTTCTTTGTCTTTTCTTTGTAGATCAAAGAGTTCTCGTAGGCTTGATTACGAAGTTCATTTAATTCATTGAGTTGAACTTTACGGTGATCACCCGCTTTATGAAGGTCGTAGTTAGCATGTTTCATGGCCCAATAGGCTTTGTGCTCGAGCTCGATCGGTAAATGACACGCCTTCCTGTATACAAGCTTGTAGGGAGTACACCTGATGGGTGTTTTATAAGCTGTACGGAAGGCCCAGAGTGCATCATCTAGTTTGTCTGACCAGGAAGCACGGTTTTCACCTACGGTCCTCTCAAGAATCCGTTTAATACCACGGTTTGAAACTTCCACTTGCCCACTTGTTTGTGGGTGATACGCGGTAGAAAGATGGTGAGTAACACCATACTTAAGTATGAATTTTGCGAATTAATCATTGCAAAAGTGTGTACCGCGATCACTAATGATGGCACGGGGAGTTCCAAAATGAGCAAAGAGGGATTTCAAGAATTTCACAACAACTCGGGCATCGTTGGTGGGTAAGGCTTTTGCCTCAACCCATTTTGACAAATAGTCAACAGCCACGAGAATGTATTTGTTTCCACGAGAAGATGGGAATGGCCCCATAAAATCAATGCCCTAGACGTCAAAGATTTCACAAACTTGAATGGTATTTTGTGGCATTTCGTTCTTTTGTGAAATATTCTCGTGACGCTGACAAGCGTCACAAGCTTTGAGTAATTCGTGGGCATCCTTATAAATTGTGGGCCAATAGAAACCAGAGTCAAACACCTTTTTGGTGATGTAGTTAGGACTATGGTGGCCCCCGGTGGGTCCAGCATGGCAAGCCTTGAGAATATCAGTGGCTTCCTGTTCGTAAACACATCGCCTGATGACTTGGTCGGCACAGATTTTGAACAAATAGGGGTCGTCCCAGAAGTAATGTTTAACGTCTTTAATGAATTTGTTTTTTTGTTGGGACGACATCCCCTTAACAATGAAGTTTCCCGCATGGTAGTTTGCAAAGTCGGCAAACCATGGGGTAGTAGAGTCACCACGAAAAGAAACCACATTGAGTTTCTCGAGAGGAAATGTTTCATTTATTTCCTGTTTCTCGGACACATCCTAGTGAGGGTTTTCTAATCGTGAGAGATGATCAGCAGCAAGGTTCTCGGCTCCTTTTTTATCACGGATAATGATATCAAATTCTTGGAGGAGGAGAACCCAACAGAGTAGCCTCGGCTTAGCATCTTGTTTTGCAAATAGGTACTTCAAAGCCGAGTGATCCGTATACACTACGCATTTGGTCAGTATGGTGCTGTAATGACTCTGAGCCTCGGTCATAGTTTTGCTTGCGTAGTGTATAGGCTGAAAGTATTTTGCTTTTCGTTGCCCCAAGACCGCACCTATGGCAAAATCACTAGCATCGCACATAAGCTCAAAAGGTAGGTCCCAATCAGGGGCAACAAGAATCGGTGCCTCAGTAAGCTTTTTCTTTAAGGTTTCAAAAGCTTCGATGCACTCAGGAGAGAAGATAAAAGGAGCATCCTTCTCGAGGAGATGGGTCATAGGCCGGGCGATTTTAGGAAATCTTGGATAAACCTACGATAGAAGCCGGCATGACCCAAAAAGCTCCTAATACCTTTGACGGTAGTGGGATGAGGTAATTTAGCGATGACATCAATTTTGGCTTTGTCAACCTCAATCCCATTTTTTGATATTTTATGGCCGAGGACAATGCCCTCTTTAACCATAAAATGGCTCTTCTCCCAGTTGAGACTCAAGTTCGTTTCTTTACAACATTTTAACATCTTTCAAGTCTTTAGCAATAATGACGGGTAATTTATCATCACCCTCCAAAAAGGCATACTCTAGATGAGGAGGCAAGTCCTTGAGCTCGACCTCGGGAAATTCTTCAGATTTTTCAATAGACTTAATTTCCGCTTTATGAAGTTCTTTTGGAGACGGGGAGGGTGAAGGATCGTCATTTAACAATCTTTCAAGAAGAAGAATATCCCCCTCTGGGTTAAGATAGTTTTCATCAATCTCATTTGAGATTGAGCTATCCTGAGCAAGAAAAGCCTCGACCTCTTCCAAAAGGAAGTCACTTCCCTCAAACGGAGTGAGAGAAGGGGAAGAGTCGGATATGATAGGCTCAGAAGAAAGAGTGGTACTGCCACTTGATGAGAAACCGAGGACATCTTGATAATACTCCTCTGACGCAACATCGATGATGTCAATTCGGTTTACCGTTTCAGAGTCATAGTTGGAGGAGTATCTTGAAGTCTGATCAAGATTGAATGTGACGGCTTCATTACCAACACGCAAAGTGATTTCTTCTTCGAAAACATCGATTAGAGCACGACCCGTTCTTAATAATCCCCTCCCGAGAATGAGAGGAACTCTTGGGTCAGCATCGAAATCAACAATCACAAAATCTGCTAGAAAATGGAACTTTCCTACTTTCACGAAGATATCTTCGGCAATGCCGAGGGGACGAGATATAGTACGGTCTGCAAGCTCGAGAGTCATGCAGGTAGGAGTGAGCGCAGGAAGAGAGAGTTTCTTCCAGACTAAATGAGGCATAAAGTTAATGCTTGCACCAAGATCGGCCAAGGCAAAGCATTCAACCATCCCCGGGAAAATGCAAGGTATGAGAAATTTTCCGAGATCTCCAAGCTTTTCGGGAAGCTTTTTCAAGAGCACTGCTGAGCAATGCTCGTTCAGTGGTGTTTTAGCCATCTCATAGAGTTTTTCCTTATTGCTTATCAGATTTTTGATTGTTGAAGCAAATTTAGGCATTAGAAGAAGAGCATCCATGATGCGTGAGAATCGCAACAGGCTTTACCTCTCGAGGGATCTCGAGAAGCTTACAACCCCCACCAGGCAGTGTACCTGATCGTTGTAGTATAGTATAGTGACAAGTACCGGGGGATTGATCGTTCAGCTTAGGAATAGTGTCGCTAGGATTAGAAAGCCTAAATACTAGTTCTAAAGGTGAGGGATGATTATTTTTGTATTTTTATATCTTATGGAATGCAATTAAAATCTCGGGTTTGAAGGATTTAGGCGGAATTAGTTGCTAATCAACTAACCCAATACTAAGATGCAATCAAAATAAAATACTAAAAATGAAAATAAACTAATTAAACTAAGGTTGTGAGCAGTAATTGGAGAAAATGTGTTTACTTAGATTTCACTACTCCCTAGACATATTTTACACGTTAATTACTTGTTATAATTGCATGGATGACGGATCGTATTCCTTAATACCATTTATGGGGTGGCACACATAACTCCCCAATTCTATGAGCTCTTATCTCCTCCTACACCATGCCCAGCACAACTATAGGGATTGTAAACAGTGGCTCATGCATTAAATACAACCAATAAAGACCTAGTGCGCCTCGGTTCATGTTTCTTAAGACGTTCAAGCATATTACCAAGTGGAGATCTGCCAGTTTTCTTAAGCCTAACATATAAATCACTCATCCAAGACAAAGATAAACAAGTAATCAACACATAATTAACATCTAGGTTTCATTAGATCTAAGCAAACACAAGATAGATCTAGCCTAGCATGATAGAATTAAGACAAGAACATGATATAGACAACCAACACATAGACATATTGATTGAATTAGAAGAACACTTATCTTGATTAAACATGCAAGGTATCAAGGGTTTGGAACCCTTGAAAAACCTATAAAGTTACACCAAAATCGTACTTAGGGTTTCTCCAAAACTTCCCTTTAATGTGTGAAAATTAGAAAACTATATATAGAAAAATAGGTCTGACGGCGTCAAGAATAAACTTGTGATGCCGTCACCTCGCCGCCAAAACTCTCCTCGGACTGCCTGGATCCACTTCTGACACCGTCAAGACTTATACACTTCCAGGCCGTCATGACTCTTTTACTCTTGACGCCCTTCCTACGTGACGCCGTCAAATCTGTTCTGGGTCGTCATGAAAATTCATGAAATTTGCTCTTGACGCCGTCAAGGTTTTGCTCTTGACGCCGTCACCTACTGTTCCCAGCATGGAAAATTAAGACTTTGGCGTTTTCTTCACTTTTATGCTCCAAAAACGTCCGAATTGCTTCCTTTTCCAGATTTCTCTCCCAAAGTACCTAAAATCACAAAAGGAACGATTTAGGGCAATATTTGATCAAATAAATTCGGATTCGGGCTTAAATGACCCCCTAAAAACGGATCATTTTTCGTCTCATCATATACCCTTACACTTAAGATTTGCTTGTCCTCAAGCAAATGCGCTTTTATTCTACTCAAAATACAAGTTAGGGGTCATTTAACACTAATATAAAAGTAATTACAACAAATAATCGTTCCACTAAAGACCAATAGATAAGCACGGAGGTCATACACTAGCACCTCACAAATAGTGTTTAGATACTCACATCTCTCGGGTGTAATAAAGTATAAATTACAATATGGAAACGGAAGATATCTCTTACTACCTGTCATAGCAAAATAGATTACCATAGGCTTGGAAAAGGATCAAACCTCCACCACATGGCGTAAGCACCTAGGATAAACTATCAAAGAGGTCTTTTAAAGGGTTGTAACGTTAGGTGTAGGGATATGAAATACACGGTTTTGTTGGATAAAGGAAGTTTTACTGGTGGCGAGTTAACAATCTTGGTCAATTACATGTACAATATGGCGTTGCTAAGCCAAGACTAGACTCGACTTAAGTTAATAAATGAAAAATAACAAAAACATAAAATGAACATAGAATAAAACGGGATGGTAGTCCGTATGTTTTTTTCTCTTTTTTCCTTTTTCTATTTTTTTTTCTTTTTCTTGTTTTTTCGATTTTTTTTTTTTTTTTTTTTTTTTTTTTTTTTTTTTGCATACACTCTTACCCTACCATCCAAAATAATATATCATAGGGAATGAACATTTCCCTTACACTTGAATCTTTACATACTTTACAATTAACTAAACTAATGACTCGAATTAAGAAAATCAAAACACTTGGAGCACTTTTAAGATTAACGTACATATGGGGGTAATAAATGATGTTCTTCCCCATTACTCCATAAAATAAGTACTTACCCATGAGTCCCAATCGTCCCAAAACAATATGTACAAGGATATGACTCGACTTAGCAACCATGTAATCAATTAGATAGTTAACTTAGGGTTTAACAAATAACAATAATGCACTAAAAATGAGCGCATACATGGAAGGCTAAGGCGATTTGGTTGTACATTTAAGTGGGGTGTAACAAATTCTTCCTTTAAGTAAGATGCTTAAAGTTAGAAACGAAAAGATAGGCTCGGAGGGGTGTACTAGGGGTTTCGTGTACTAAAAATGAGTACAACGCTAAGGGTGTGGGAAAAATTAGTTGACTTAACTAGCCAAGTAATATGACTTAAATGGTCAAGTAATTATGATACGGGTTTAACACAAGGGTGATCCTAATGCCTCTTATCATGTAGTAAATTCTACTACACGAATGTAGTCTCACTAGCGGTCTCGGGATGCATCACTAACGCAAGTTCTAGAATCTAAATGCTACCGGTACACTCATAAGCACTAATAATGAATGCTTTTCCTATCAAATCTAAAGGCGAACCTCACATATTTGGGTGGAAAATTTTTCTGAATATACGGTTATGTGCTAGTCATACAATCTCCTATCCTTGAGACGCTTGCTATGGCTAAAGTTTCACTCCTAAATGTTGTAAAAAATTTTAAATTTGGCGCTAAAATTGCACTAACAAGTATTTCTCATAGTTTTATTACACATCTACCATTAAACAAAACAAACTCAAGCGAAAGTGCATATGTAAGGTATCATCTTTTTACCCTCCCCTTACACTTAAGATGAATATTGTCCCCAATGTTCAAGTAAAGAATGTAAAAGTGAAAAAGTAAAGAGAATGAAATCAAATACTCCCCTGATTCGCTCGGTATGGATAATAGGATGGTCAAGTTAAATCTTCCTCCAAGAAAATGAACAATCAAAGCTTCCCTTCCAGAATATAAATCATCTTCTTGTCATACATAACCTGTAAAACCTGACAAAATAGACAAGACAACTTCGCGTAAAATCGGCGGCATTCTATATAAGTTACTAAATCCTAGAAAACAAGATAAGATATAATGCTTGTGGAATGAAGTTTGCAGATCTCCTGGAGATTATAAAACTTAATAACTCACAAAAACCATAAGACTCCGTTAGAAAAACAAAACCGGTAAAATTTCCAGATTTTAACTCCTGACGCCGTCAAGAGTAAACCCCTGACGCCGTCAGAATTGACCTGCAGAAATCCTTATGTTAAATTTCCGGAAAATTTCTGGAAAAACTTGGTCCTACTTCCTGGAAAATCCTGCAAAACTTCATTATGACTCAATACAAGCATTTGACTCTAACAAATACGAATACACATGTTCATTTAATATTGTGGAGAATCATGATCGGTTTGTTTCTTAAAAACACATTTGGGGTTTCCCCTTACACTTATCTTTTGCAAAAATACCTTTAGGTGGAGTTAAGATTAGGCCAAAACAACAAAGTAAAGTATTTCCACTATTTAGTTTAGAAACATGATCAATCAACAATAAAAATTAAGCATGCATACGGAAGCAAATAACAAACAAACAAATAAAATCACACAAAACATGGGTTGCCTCCCAAGAAGCGTTTTTCTTTATTTACGAGTCTTGTAGCTAGACTCAAGGTCATGGGTTACTACGTGATTTCATCATTGGTTCCACTCTCTAGGTCGTCTTCTAAACCAGTTTTGTATTCCGGACCTAGTTGCAAGCACTCTTTGTAGAAACCAAGCATCCTATTTCTCACATACTCTACTCCTCTACGTCTATTCTCCTCATTCCTATAATAAGCCGCTTGCTTATGTTCCTTTTCGAAATTAGAGAGAAGGCAGTATTGCTCAATCTTGTAGGGCATTTGATAAGCAACCTCATCATTCTCTTTCTTGAATCTAACTATCCCTAAAGTTGGATCATAACTCATCCTAGTGGCCTCAACAAATGGTTTCCCAAATATTATTTGGCTTAGGCAAGCATCTATCACCGGATGAGTGTCCTCAACTATCATAAAATCGATCTCATAGGTGAGATTCCCTATAATCACATGCTATCCTTTCACTCTTCCCGCAAAATTACTTATCAGGTTCTTATTAGGCATCATCCTAAAATTAAGTTGCTTCTTCATCACCCAATTGTAGTAAGTCCTAGTCATCATGTTCACGGGGGATCTAGGGTCGATGTAAGCTTTCCATATATGCATGTGCCCGATATTGCATGGGATGTTAATGTTAGAGGGGTCTCCCATTTTGATAAGGGGGTCCCCAAAGATATATGTTCTCTCGGGACTATCGAATAAATCCTTATGGTATTCCCGTTCTTCCTTGGTTGGCAACTTATCAAAGTATTCTTCTATAGGTTCTACCTCCTCTAATTCCTCTCTACTATCAACCTCAACTTCCCTATTCTCATCCTTAGTCTCGGCTTCTATCCTAACTTCATTCTTGTCACTCTCTTCTATCTCCTTATCTATCGGCTTAATAGTGACAACATTAACAAAGTGGACCTGTTTAGATGATGAGGGATCCTTAATTTGGTTTCCGTTATTGGTGTCCCCAGTGTCTTTCCTAGGTGTGACTAACGTTTGGTTGTTGAGGGCTTTCAACAAGTTGTCAATCTTGTTGGTCATCTCCGTTTGTTGTTGATTGAATTCGGTTTCAAACCTAGCTATGCGAGCCTCTTGAGATGCCATAAACTTTAACATCAATCCTTCAAGATTGTTGGTACTACCATAGTTGTTAGAAGGATTGTTGTTGAAAGTACGGTTGGATGGTGGACCGGTTAGTTGGTAACGGTTAGGCGGATTGGAAGAATTGGGTTGATTTTGTTTCCACCTAAGGTTTGGGTGATTTTTCCATGAGGGGTTGTATGAATCACCGTATGTGTTTGGCTCGGGCTTGAAAGTGTACCACTTATCTCCCGCTTCGTCGGTACGCGTGGATGCGTAGTCCGCAAAAGCTGTTCCGGGGAGTTCCACACAATCACTAGTGTCGTGGGGACCACTACATAATTCGCATGAAGAAGTGATTTTATTCACTTGGCTTGAAGGCTTAGGAGCATCGTAAGATTTCATGAGAAACTTGACTTGGTCCTCAAGTTCCATGATCCTATGGTCGGGAGTGCTAGAATTGTTCGAAGGCAAAGATATTGCCTTGACCGTTTTGTTCAAGTCACGGGGATCGTTCCAACTTTCGTTGTCATAGAGAGCAAGATCTTCTATGAGTTCCCATGATTGTTCCGCACTTAGATCACGTAGCTTACCACCGGCCGATTGGTCAATGGCTCGCCTCGTGGAGATGTCGATATGGTCATAAAAGATTTGGACTTGGAGCCAAAGATCTATGCCATGATGAGGGACTTTTTGGAGTAAGTCCTTGAAACGAGTCCATGCTTCATAAAGAGATTCATTTTGACGTTGTTGGAACATCAAGATGTCATTTCTAAGCTTAGTAGTTCTCCCCGGTGGGAAAAATTGAGCAAGGAAACGAGTGGTGAGATCATCCCATGTGGTGATGGATCCCGCGGGTAAACGCTCAAGCCATTGACTAGCTTGATCCCGTAGAGAGAATTGGAATAGGCGTAATCGGGTTGTCTCTCTAGTTTCAACACCTAGGTCTATGGAATCTACGATTTTGAGGAAGTCCTTAAGATGTTGGTTTGGATCTTCGGAACGAAGTCCATGGAATGCACATCCGCTTTGCACCAACCGGATGGTGTCAGATCGCAAGGGGGTCACATTGGCTCCGGTGAGCTCAATGGTGTTTCGGTAGCCTTGGTGGCTAGGTCGGGAATACTCTCCTAAGGTTCAGGGCCTAAGGGGTTCTAATGGTGGGTTTTGTTGTGGTGGGATGACGGGTTCAAAGATGTTCCCGTTGTCCATGGTGTCGGGTGGTTACGAACAAAGGCACAAAGAAGTAGATAGACTAAAGAAAACTTAAAAATAAAAATAAAATCTTACTAGAAAGGAATCTAGCAAGTAGACCTAATAAAAAGAAATTCTAACCTAGACAATAACTATTCCCCGGCAGCGGCGCCAAAAACTTGATGCGTGGGAATCGCAACAGGCTTTACCTCTCGAGGGATCTCGAGAAGCTTACAACCCCCACCAGGCAGTGTACCTGATCGTTGTAGTATAGTATAGTGACAAGTACCAGAGGATTGATCGTTCAGCTTAGGAATAGTGTCGCTAGGATTAGAAAGCCTAAATACTAGTTCTAAAGGTGAGGGATGATTATTTTTGTATTTTTATATTTTATGGAAAGCAATTAAAATCTCGGGTTTGAAGGATTTGGGCGGAATTAGTTGCTAATCAACTAACCCAATACTAAGATGCAATCAAAATAAAATACTAAAAATAAAAATAAACTAATTAAACTAAGGTTGTGAGCAGTAATTGGAGAAAATGTGTTTACTTAGATTTCACTACTCCCTAGACATCTTTTACACGTTAATTACTTGTTATAATTGCATGGATGACGGATCGTATTCCTTAATACCATTCATGGGGTGGCACACATAACTCCCCAATTCTATGAGCTCTTATCTCCTCCTACACCATGCCCAGCACAACTATAGGGATTGTAAACAGTGGCTCATGCATTAAATACAACCAATATAGACCTAGTGCGCCTCGGTTCATGTTTCTTAAGACGTTCAAGCATGTTACCAAGTGGAGATCTGCCAGTTTTCTTAAGCCTAACATATAAATCACACATCCAAGACAAAGATAAACAGGTAATCAACACATAATTAACATCTAGGTTTCATTAGATCTAAGCAAACACAAGATAGATCTAGCCTAGCATGATAGAATTAATACAAGAACATGATATAGACAACCAACACATAGACATATTGATTGAATTAGAAGAACGCTTATCTTGATTAAACATGCAAGGTATCAAGGGTTTGGAACCCTTGAAAAACCTGTAAAGTTACACCAAAATCGTACTTAGGGTTTCTCCAAAACTTCCCTTTAATGTATGAAAATTAGAAAACTATATATAGAAAAATAGGTCTGACGGCGTCAAGAATAAACTTGTGACGCCGTCACCTCGCCGCCAAAACTCTCCTCAGACTGCCTAGATTCACTTCTGACGCCGTCAAGACTTATACACTTCTAGGCCGTCATGACTCTTTTACTCTTGACGCCCTTCCTACGTGACGCCGTCAAATCTGTTCTGGGTCGTCATGGAAATTCATGAAATTTGCTCTTGACGCCGTCAAGGTTTTGCTCTTGACGCCGTCAAGGTTTTGCTCTTGACGCCGTCACCTACTGTTCCCAGCATGGAAAATTAAGACTTTGGCGTTTTCTTCACTTTTATGCTCCAAAAAGTCCGAATTGCTTCCTTTTCCAGATTTCTCTCCCAAAGTACCTAAAATCACAAAAGGAACGATTTAGGGCAATATTTGATCAAATAAATTCGGATTCGGGCTTAAATGACCCCCTAAAAACGGATCATTTTTCGTCTCATCAATCCGCGAAGCTGATATCAAAATGTAACTCTTGGAAAATTTGGTAAAATTTTTCCAATCTGATGATTAGCTTTTTCGCGGATCTTTTGATTATTCAAACGTGAAGGATATGGAATTGAAGGCTTGGGATTGTTTTTTGGAATTTCATCAGAACTTTCCAGAGGATCAAATACAACTTTTGACTTGCGAGTCGGGACCGGGATAACTTGAGGGTGGACGTTGTTGGTACCTCCGTTATTAGTAGGAAGTACCGTGTCCGTGGTAACCTCAGGTTCACGTTCCGCTACCTTGGTAGGAGGAGAAGAAGAGGTAGAGGGAGCCGTGGGTCCATTGTATGATACTCCACTTTGGGTAGTGATCGCCTTAACATCGCCCCTCAGGTTAGCGATCGTGTTGCTCGGTGGTGTACCTGAGCCCGAGGGTCGATCATTTAAAGACTTCTGAAGTTCAGAGATCTTGCTGATCAATAACCGATTTGTTTCCTCTTGTGCTTTCATGAATTGTTTTAACACTTCATCGGAGGAAGACGGGGGTTGAACAACGCTTTGATTTTGGTTAGGAAATTTTGAACACGGTTGTTTTGAAAATTTCCTTGGTTTTGGTTGTTGTTACCCTGAAAATTATTTTTTTGATTGAAATTACCCTGATTGTAATTCCCTTGACCTTGGTTTCTTTGAAAATTTCCTTGAAAACCTTGATTTTGATTGCCATTTTGAAAATTGTTTTGATTAAAATGACCTTGATTTTGGTTCGGGTTTTGGAAATTCGGGTTTTGACCTTGGTTAAAATCTCCTCGATTCTGATTTTGATTCGAGTTACGGTTTTGATTTTGGTTAAAACCGGGAGGTCCGAGAAAATTATTGGAACGATAGCTTAAGAGATTACGGTCCCCTTGTGGTTGGTAAGAATTACCCCCCATGTTGTAGGAACCTTGAGCAGCATAAACGTTCTCTTGAGGATAACCAGCAGTAGCTGGACACTCGGAATACAGATGTGGGCCTCCACAAGTTTTACAACTTTGGGCTACGGCTTTCACTTGTTGATTTTGGAGGGTTTGATTCATCCTCAACATAGCCGTAGCAAAGTCGTCCATCTTTTTAGTGAGAACCGTGATATCAGGAGATGATGATGAAGGAATGACTGATTTACATGACTCATCCCTCTCCGCAGAGGAATCCCAAAAGTTATGGTGGGCAGTCATGTTCTCAATTAGATCATAGCATTCTTCGGGACGCCTTTTCATGAAGGTCCCACCAGCAGCAGCATTGAGAATATCCCGGTGCCTCAATGTTAGACCATTATAGAAGGTATCTATGATGGTAACTTGTAACATATTATGGTTAGGGCACCGACCAATTGCGAGCTTATAACGTTCCCAAGCCTCGAATAAAGACTCATCGGGACGCTGCCGGAAGTTGCTGATATCATTTCGTAACTTGGTAACCATGGAAGGTGGAAAATATTTTGCTTAAAACTTGGTTACCATTTCATCAAATTTACGAATAGAATTCTTGGGGAGTCGGTCAAACCATGCAGTGGCATGATGGGTGAGAGAATAGGGGAAGAGATACAGACGGAGGGCATCATCGGTGACACCGTGTTGTTTCATGCTTTGGGTGACGGTAAGGTATTTATCAAGATGCTAGTTAGCATCGTCACCCGGTAATCCGTGAAATTGACACGAATTTTGGACTTGTTGGATCATGTGGTGCTTGAGGCCAAAGTCCGTAGCCTCAATAGTGAGTGGTGCAATAGGTCCGCCCCTCCCTTGCATGGTAGGCTGACACAACTCCTCCATCATTCGGAGATCGATAGCTGGCTCATCCTTGGGAGGGTCAGGGGGTGGTGGTGGCCCGTCGTCCATGTCTGTTTTTGGTTCTTCAATAACAGTACGTAGCTCGGGTACATTTTTCTGATTTTTACGCTTTGTTTGTGAACGAGTGCGCATGCACTAAAAACAATTTTTCAAAACAAATTCGAGGCAAAACAACAGGGAACTTAAACCAATAATCACAAGTGAATGGCTTCTTTGAAAAAGGTACACCACTCACAGGGATACAATGGCAAGTTTTAATCTTTAGTTTGGGAACTTATTATGTCCACACCCCCAGTTGGTAGGTGTTCTGCCTTGGTTTGCGGTGGTAAGATTTTATGTATTTATTTAACAGAAAAATTGTTTTTAGGCTTTTCGGGTGTGTGTGCAGAAAACTTTTTGGAAATATTTTTGGTATCGATTCGTTAACCGAAATCAACCTCTTTAAAATTACGCGCAGGGTGGCGGGAGAGAAGAATGGATCTCTCTTCAGTTCGTAATTTAATGTCAGAACTTCCGTATTCCACCTGTGTAGGTTGTAATCTTAAAGAAAAGTGTTAATGAACTTTTTGATATGATTGATATTTTTACAAAAACTTTTTACAAAAGTGGTGAAATTTGTACAGGGATGGTTTTGAAAACCACTAAACTTAAAATGATTTTAAAACACGCAACAACCTCCCCGGCAGCGGCGCCAAATTTTGATTGAGCCTAAATGGTCAACTAAATTAACCAAGAGATTTGGTCAATAAAGTCAAACTACATAGAGTCAATGCTCCGTGGATAGTATAGTTTTGTCCCCACGTCGTTATGTCCCGATGAGATTGCAATGGTGCTTGAAAACGTTTTTGAGAATGAGTGGCACTGAGGACAGTAACCAACGATGATTGAGAAGTGATTATGCTACTGATTGCTTAGTATTTAGACAATTTGAAACAATATTAACAATAACAGATATACAGATATGATTACACAAACACTAATTGAAAATCAGATTTGTTTACAGACAGAGAAAAATGAGAGATTTAGACAATTTTACAACTACAGGGGGTGCAAGTGAAACTTTTACAAACTTAACTTTAAATGAAAATGAAATTAAAAAGAAAATTATTTTTTTGATTATTTTATTATTTATTAAAAGTGAAAATTGCAAAAGTAATTTAAATCTAAAAATTAGAAAATTAAAAGTGAAAATTGCAAAAGTAATTTTTACAGAAGCTTAATAACTTATAAAAGTTAGAAAAATTATAAAAAGTTATCTGAGATAAAAATTAAACAATAAACTAATTTATCTTTAACTATTTAATTTAAACTAATTTAATTAAAATTAAATCTAAAAATTACCAAGTGAACAGTAAAAAATATGAAAAAATTATGGAAAGTTTATTAAGTGATTAAGAATAGGAAAAATAAGTTGGGTACAACAGCTTATCCAGATAAGCTGGAATAAGCAAAACGTCTAAAATAAGCAAAATACACTAACAGTACTTTAAATGAATTGATTATGCAAAGACTGATGGAACTGGTGCCCCAGAGCAGTTGGAAGGGGGAGTGGTGTTATGCATGTATACTATCCTAAACAACCCAGGTTCGAATCCCACTCCCAACCTTTTTGCCAAATATTTTAATTTTTCAATTTTCTTTTTGCAAAACTATTAAATAAGCTAAAATTTGAAACTTTAATGAAAACACTTTTTTTGGAAAAGCCAAATAAGCCTTGTACGAGCTTATTTGCTAAACAGATGGCTTAATAAGCCAAACTTGGTTTTTTCTAAAGCAATAAGCTACAATTAAGCTATAACTGGTTAAATAAGCTACAAGCCAATGATTTGTACCTAAAATAAGCTAAATCAACTAAATAAGCTAAAGGAATAAGCCAATAAACAACAATAAGCACTTATGCATGTTACTAAGATCAAAACAGGCCAAAAGGGTACCTTGCAGGCCTTGTGGGGCCCACTTGGGTGATTAGAGATCCAAAGTAAGAGCTGATTTGAAAAGCCAGCTTATTGAGGTTTCCAAAAAGCTAGGGCTCATGCCCTGGGTCCCACAAATAAGCACTATGGGTGCCTTTGAAGTTGGGCTTATATATTGACTTACTCAGTATGCATGTTGGGATCAGGCTGACTTTAAGGCTTAAATAAGCTATAAGCAAATAAGTTGAGATCCAAAACAAACCTAAATCCAATAAGCCCTACTATTTAACTATCTAAAAAACTAAATATCTAGGGGTGGGGTCCATTAATAAGCCTAAGAGAGACCTTGGAAGTTGGGTCATTTACCCTGGTGTAGGGGAAGGTACTCACCCTACAGGTCTAAATAAGGGATTGCACAAGCCAGAGAAAAAATCACAAAAATATGCCAATTGTGGATATTGAAAGATAAGCTGGTAGACTTTAAGTTGTGAAAAGCTCAGGGTTTAATTTGCAATACAAAATTCTAGAAAAATCCTTGAACTTTTGGTTTTCTACCTAAGGATGCAATTTTGACTTTTTGAAATATTTAACTAAGTTGACTTTTGTGAGATTCAAATGACTCCTAAGTACTTATTATGTTATATTAAGCTGTAATGAAGTTAAATTAAGCTAAAATATTCACTTGTGAAGTGATTTGATGAGATTTGGACTCAAATCCTTTGACAGACAACAAATGAGACCAAATTAAAAGGAGTTTTGACTTTTTATCAAACAAGACCTGGATTTAAATGTTGTTCTGAGTTACTGTGACACTAAGATGCTTGTGAGAACAGGAAACAACAACAAGCAAAAGCCTAATCACACAGAAACAGTTCAATCCAAGCACTACTTTAAAACACAGATTGTTAACTAACTTGATCAAAAGGTGTCTAAACCTTAATCTAATGATCACTATCACTCTAATTAGCAATAATCTAGCAAAATAAGCACTGAGAAACAATTATTAAGCAATAATTACAACAAACTCAGAATACTTAGAAATTTAAGTAGATTTTCTTACAAAAGCCTTCCAAGCAATCTTTGAACTAGAACCAGGACCTGAGATCATTCCTATAAGCCTTCCACAAGGCAACTAACCCAGGGCCATCCACTATTCACCCTGCTCCATCTTGAATCACCTGAAACTTGAATGGTTGACTTTCGTTGACTATTTTTGTATTTTTGAGTTTTTTATAACTAAATTGTGTTTTAAAGTTTCTAAAAGCTGTATTAAGCTTTCTAGGAGCTTATATGATCTTAAAAGTCCATAGCATTACATAGAAACAATAACAGAGCTTAATAATAGTTTTTGAGAAAGTAAAAATTGCATAAACTAAATGAGATACTGCAACTTGAAATGTATTACTTAAAATAGTTGAGGTTACACTTGAATTGACTAAAACAATGCTTAAAAGCTTAAGATTTTACTAAAATAATAAACTACAATTTAAACGACTACAATTAAGCTAAAAATGACTACTCTTTGCTCCATTGTGCTCTTCTCCTATTTATAGCCTTCAATTAGGGTTTATCAACACCCTCTGAGCGTTTTCCCATCAAAAATAATAGCCATTGGATCATTGAGATGCTTCCACAGGTTGCCACGTGTTTTTGGCGGGAAAACAAAAATAAGAAAATTGCTCTGTGGATATGCAAGGGGGTGGTGGCATTTATTATGGTTGTCTTGATAGGTGAGAGTGGTGAAGTGAGTGGTTTTGGCGGTGGAGATGGTGGGAGAGGTGAGGTGATGATTTTGAAGTCCAAGTGGGAGGGAAGGGGTGAAGGGGGTGGTGTGTTTGACTTTGTTTGACCCTGGAGTATTATTTAAAACGGTTTTGGGTGAGTGGGCTAAGGGTTGGGCTTGGGGTAATAACTTGGGCCTAAGGGTGAGCAAACGGACCGGATGGACCGGACCGACCGACAAAACCGACCGGACCGGACCGACCACATTCGGTCCGGTCCTCGGTCTAGGCTTTTTGGCTAATTCGGTCCTCGGTCCGGTCGGTCCGGTCCGGACCGACCAAAAAACCGAAAAACGTGCCAAAATATGCCTAATTGGACCGGACCGACCGAAGACCGGACCGGACCGAGACCGGACCGACCACATTCGGTCCGGTCTCGGTCCATGATTTTTCCGGTTCTCGGTCCTCTGTCTGGTCGGTCCGGTCCGGTTTTTGGACCATGCTCACCCTTACTTGGGCCTGGTGGGTGTATGTATGTTGGATTGGACTTGTATTTCGGGTGTTTTGATATTAAGGGTCCGGTTTGGTTTGGTTTAAATAACAAGGACCAATTTTGTAACATGCTAAAATTTAAGGGACCAATTTTGCCATTCTCCCAAAGTTCTCACAAGGATGAAACTTGCCAATCCTTAATAGTACATGGACCTTTGTTGATTTTTCCATTTTTAAATTTCCCAAGGACCAAATCTGCCAACTTTGCAAACTTCAGGGACCAAACATGTAATTTCACCAAACTTTCCAACCAAGGACCATTTCTGCCATAGATGAGAAGAACAAGGACAAAAATTGTTTTTCTCAAAGTTTTAATATCCCAGGGACCATTTTTGTTAATTTTTCAAAGTTTAGGGACTAAACTTGCAATTTTGTGAAACTTTACACCAAAGGACTAATTATGTAATTTGTGATTCAAAAAGGACCTTTGGTGACTTTTTCAAGTTTTTAGAATAGCCAGGGACTAGTTTTGACAACTTTTGAAAGATGAGGGACTGAAACTGCCAATTATGCAAACTTTGTTCAATTTTCATTTGTTTTTGATTATTTTGCATCTGAAACATATAAAATACAATCCTGGGATATTTTCAGTATTTTGATGCATATATGAGTGTTTTTAGATGTTTTGGCAGCTCAGAATAGGTAAAAATGATAAGTATTTACACACTCATCAGCAGGTAAGGAATATCGATCTAAATTGTTGTAGATACAATTTAATACCTTATGATCATTATTATTTGAAATTAAGATCGTTGTCTCATCGTCATCTTTTCTAGGTAGACCTGTGATGATCCTTGATAAAGATAACATATGCAGCCGCGAGAAGGGAGATATAGAGGTGCCATTGTTTAGCTTATCAGAAGTTTCTAAGGCCACCAATAAAATTTTGGTCTCCAACAAGCTAGGAGAAGGCGGTTTTGGTCCAGTTTACAAGGTATATGATATGATATGATATGATTTTTTTTTTTTTTTTGTGAACGACAAACAGATTTTTATCTATAAATAAAAATAACTAGTAAGAAGCTTGATATTACAAAGAGCTAGCTAGGAATCATAACATCAAGCCTAGCTAGAAGATCGAGTACTTCTAACAACTACACTCATATATATTTGGAAAAAAAACATCACGAAACACCTAAAACAACGTACACCTATAACAACGGCAACCCAACACACGACACAAGCACAACTCCCTAAACAAAGGTTACAAAACATATGCATAAGGATATATTAAACAAAACATAATTTAATGTCATTATGCTCAAGTCAACAATATTGCATGTACTAATAGTTTTAGCCTCCAGGGTGTGCTAGAAGAAGGACAAGAGATTGCTGTGAAGTGGCTCTCAAAGTCCTCACGACAAGGACTTGACGAATTCGTGAATGAAGTTATTTGCATTGCTAAACTTCAGCATCGGAATCTTGAGAAGCTCTTAGGATGTTGCATACAAGGAGATGAGACATTGTTAATTTATGAATACATGCCTAACAAAAGGCTGGACAGTTATATATTTGGTTTGGCTCTCGTTTAATCCCATAAAAAGTATTCATATGAACCGTAAGATATACATTATATAGACTAATTTTTACAATTTTAGCAGATGAATCAAGTTAGTCATCACTTGATTGGCCACTATGCTTCCACATTATCCATGGAATTACTCGAGGTCTTCTTTATCTTCGTGACAAAGAATTGTACATAGGGATTTAAAAGCAGGCAAACATTTTGCTCGATCATGACATGAATCCGAAGATATCCGATTTCGGCTTGGCTAGAATGTTTTCAGAACATGAAAGTGAAGCAAATACCATGAGAGTTATGGGAACTTTGTGAGAACTCTTCAGCTTTTTATTGTTCAGTACTTCGCAATACATTCGACATCTGTCAAGCCTATTTATTTGCATGATCCTATCTTCTCCTCAGGGGCTACATATCTCCAGAGTATGCTGTAAATGGGATATTCTCAGTAAAATCAGATATTTTCAGCTTCGGTGTTTTAGTTTTGGAGATTGTGAGCGGGAATAAAAATTGAGGTTTTGTTGCTGATGATCATCATGATAACCTTCTTGGACATGTAAGTGTTTTGATAATAATCTTTAATTAATAAAATTGAACTAATTAATTTAATTTCTGTTTGCCATTTATCTGGACTCATCTAGGCATGGATACTTTACAAACAAGGCAGATCTCTTGAAATAATTGATCCTACATTAGGTGAGTCATGGTCTGTTTCTGAAGTGTTGCGGTCAATACAAATTGGTCTCTTATGTGTGCAACAGCGAGCAGAAGATAGACCAAACACACTCTCTGTGGTTTCCATGTTGGGTGGTGAAGGCTCACTGCCTTCTCCTAAACAGCCTGGTTTCTTCATTCAAGGAAGTGAAAACAGTTCCACCTCAACTATTCCTTCACCATCATCAGTTAATGGAGTAACATAAGCCTAATAGAAGGTAGATAATAACGAGGTAAAAAGGAAAGAGTTATATGGAACATTGTACTGAATTTGCTGCATCTCTTTAATTTAGTTCGGTATTTGTTGAAGCAAGAAAAATGTTAGTTATACATATATGTTATAATGTATATGTAAAAAGATTTGAATACAATAAGAATACAGTTGATATGCATGTTTTATCTATATATTTAATGGTAAAGCTTCTTCATGGATATTGTTAAAGATATCATGTTTAAACTCTAGAGTTGTTCTTTGTTGAGTTGTACTAAAATTTACGTACGGTTCATCGAAATTACTAAAACAATTAATTCGAGTTACTCCAAAAATTGGTTACCGGTTGTAAACATGTTTGCATTTTCCATGTTACTTAAATAAATTTTGGTGGCTGGTTGTGGTGAAGACCCGGTGGGCTCGTGGTTGTGGCGGCTTTGGTGAAAATCCAATAGGGTTGCAGTGTTTGTGTTGTGGCGGAGACAGCGGTGGTTGGTGGTTGTTGTGATGTTTGGGTGGTGTTATTTTGTGAGAACTGGCACTTTAGGGAAACAATTTACAAACCCGCATTACTTTAAAATTAATGATTTTTGGAATATTTGAAAAGTTTATTCGTGATGAGATTTGTAAACGTTGGAATATGATTTTTAAACCTTGCGTTATTTATGGAAGTTGATTATTAATTATTGGTTTGGTTTGGTATATTCGTGATGATTTAATTTTTTGAGATATTTATTTGGCACTACATTGCGCCGGCACTAAGATAACCTAACAATTTTATATATTTTAAATGTTTGGTTCGGTTATTTTATATTTATGGAACGTATCGCGAGATTTTGGATATTTGGAATGAGCTCGGTTCGGGAGAGTTGTTTTACCTTAAATGAGTTTAGGGTTTGGTCCGTGTATTCTACACCTGAGTTACTTAACCCACCTTACCACAAATATTATTATTATTATTATTATTATTATTATTATTATTATTATTATTATTATTATTATTATTATTATTATTATTATTATTATTATTATTATTATTATTATTATTATTATTATCATTTTTTTTATATAGTAACTACAAAAATCGTCCTTGTGAACCTGGACACACAAAACACAACCATCACCCTCATCACCTTCACACACTCTCTCTCTCTCTCTCTTTGAAATACAAACACCACCGCCACCTTCAAACACCATTACCGCCGCCACCGCCCCCTCCTAAACAAACTAACACCACCATCATCACCACCTTGTTCCGATCTATCTTTTGACATAAATCACGCGCCCTAAAACCTACTTTAACATCTCGTACGAATCATCACAACCCCTTAAACATCACCATTATCTTCTAATCTTGTTGGGTTTTTATAGAAATCAAGTTTTGAAGCCGTTTGGAAGGTGAGTGGCCACGCCATCCTTGTTGTATGCCTCGATTCATGCTTAAATCCGTGTGTACACAGGTTGTTTTTGTTGGGTTTTGAGTTTTAGAAATGGGAAATGAAGTTTTGTCAAGGATTTGATGGTTTGGTATCCGGGTGGGTCGATTTGATGTCGATTGGTGGAAGGATTTGATATTTGAATGTTGAGTTGGTGGATTTGAGGCTCGGTTTGAGCTTAGCCGAGACCCAACTCGGAGTCGTGTTTTGGATGGCTCGTTAGCCATGTCGAGACCCACGACCCTCGTTGCTATCTTGTTGTTGTTGTTTGGTTTTGGCCGACGACCCATGAGGTCCGTTTGGCTTGTTTTGGCTCGGCTTGAGCAAGGCCGTGACCCAAGGGGTCCGGTCGAATATTGTTGATTCATGGATTGTATGTGACCACTATGGTCCGATTGGTTGGCTCGTATGGAGCAAGCTGAGACCCTAGAGGTCTCGGGGGATATCACGTTTCTTGTGATTTAATATTTGACCCGGGTTGACTTGGTAAATCAACTCGTAAATGTGTTATGTTATTTGGTTGCCGTTTATGATTGTGTGGTTATTTTGTTGACGAGATTATTATTATTTTGATCATGGTACTTTTGGACTTATGTTATTGATTATAGAGTTGTGTTGACGAAGTGGTATTGGGAACCGATTGTGAGACGGTTAACTAGATTGACAGAGATAGGTTAGTCGGGTGCCGTAGTCGGACCCTATTGTTGTAGCACGTGCTTTGGGATTGATTTGGACGAAGTTGGATTACTTGTTTATGAGTTTTTTATTTTATTTTGGACTTGGACAATGAGCCGAGAGTGATGACTCGGACATGTGACCAACTCATATAACTCGATAAATAATTATAATCAAATGTTAATAATAAAAACTCGTAATAATATTATTGGTAATATAACCGTTTATATAAGTATATAGACGTGATAAACGTATATATATAGATATAAATGCGTATATTAATAATAAAATGATGACGAGTAAACATTATAATAACGTGACGATAATTATTGTACTATGTGAATAGTGTAATAAATGTCGGGAGCGTTACTATAAATAAATAACTATAAATGATGACGAAATATAATATGTTGGGCAATCATTAAATAAAATATTTCTTTTAATAAATTAGGAAAACTATCGAGTTATACGGGGTTGTGGTCACTTAAGTACAAGTGGGCTTCATTTTATTATGTGACTCTTGTGTTGTCACGGATATTTGATGATTAATATATCAATTTTCTATAACTACGTAACTTATTTAATCGACGGGTTAAATAGGGTCTATTTAGCTATATAAAATGAATATACTAATGGGCATCGTATCCTAGGACGCCCATAGGTTATGGTACGTGTATTGGAATGATGAATTACTAAATATCTCATGGAGTTGGCTAAATTGACGAATTTGGCAAATTTGACGATATATAGGGAATTTATTGGACTACGATACTTACCATATAGTATTCTTTGTGCTATGTGATTTAGGTTGGGTATAATCTTAGAGTGATATATTACGTAAATAAATATGGGGGATTACCAAATCGATGGATTTGATAAACTTCGATGATTTATTTAAATAATATATTGGACTAATATTAGTCCTATAGGTTGTTTTATTATTCTTTTCGTTGTGGCTTCTTGGTTTGAGTTGTGTCGACCCTCCACCCGCATGGATACCAAACGTCAAACTCCAAACTAATATGAGGATAATACGAGAAAAGGAATTTAGAAAGTAAAATGGAATACGTTGGGGATTGGGAATATTTGATCTTTGAGGAAATGATTCTGAACGCGTTTATATTGTTAGGAAGTGCCGAGTCTGTAGTTGCCGTTATTCGAGTTGCTTTACGTCTTTCATCTATCTATTTCTTTTGCTAATTTCTGGACTTGAGGTAAGTCATAGCCCCACTTTTACTCTTGAACTTTGTTTTCAATACTTGGGGTGAGAAACGTGCAATTGTTTTATGTGGACTATTATCGCTTTGTTTATTTTAAAACTTGCTATGCTTATAGAACTAGGTAGGTTATAGTGCGAGACCTAGTCTTGAACTAGGTGAACTATTGATTTGGTTATAGAGCGAGGCCTAGTCCCGAACTAGGTAAACTATTGATTGGTTGCGAGCGAGGCCTAGTCCCGAACTAGGTAAGCTATTGGATTGGTTATAGAGCGAGGCCTAGACATGAGCTAGGTAAGCTATTGATTGGATTGATTTGAGCTATAGCGTGCACCTATAGGGTTGATTGGATTTGGTTGGTTTGTTTTGGTTGGATGATTGAGGCCTAGTCTAGCTAGCAAGCATTTTTGCGTATATGTCCACTCTATTTAGTCATGAATTTAAACCTATGATCTCACCAGCGAAAGCTGACTTTTAGCGCGTTTTCTCAGGTAATTAAGTGATGCCCTTGGATGCTTGGATTGGAGGCTTGGCTATGGCACCTAGTTTATGGAAATATCTTCTAAAACTCTAATAAATAATTGTGGACCTATGTTTATTTCTTTTGGGCCTGACTTTGGATGAATTTGGGATAAATGTAAACTTTAAAACCCCGTGTGGTTGTGTTTTTCTTATGTTTACTTTATCTCGTTCTTTTATGTCTTGTGTTGGATACCAATCCCCGTAGCACCCCGAAAGCTTGTTGAGTCTTCCGCTGTACCAAATTTTGGGGGTGTTACAGATTGGTATTAGAGCCAAGGTTATAGAGAACTAGGTAAATAAACACCTAAACTATAACCAATTTTTATAGAAAACGATCCTCGACCAATGCCCGCCAGCCCGCCAAGCCGAAGCATCATTGTTTATATTAAGGTATATTGAGATGAATAGTAGATATGAGATTTTTGAGACGATTTGAGGATTTGGGATTTATTGATTAAGTGATATGATGGCGTTTTGAGGAATTATATGGCTTAATTGTTTTATAAATGTTTTAGTAATGCGGTATTTTTAAATCTTTCTTGAACTATATGATTGGGATTTTTATGATGGTTTGATACGGTATTTTGAGTTCGCGGTTTAGTTGTTTTGAAACACTTACACCTACCCTACGCCGTTGTCACAGACTATGGCCTCCCGTACGTTTGATGTTACTGAGGATATTCTTACTGCACATGTACGCCCAGCACAGATCACCATGGCTCCTGATAATCCTTACAGGATTGCCATGCATTCAGCTACTGCGTCACCGACAACTTCTACTTCTGCACCGCCTGCTGCACCTGCTACGCAGGGACCCTCATATTCTTTAGGGCTCCCTGGTACTTCGAGACAGCTTACTCTTCATCAGGCTTTGGCTCGTGTGGCTCCATGTTTTGCCCACCGAGCTATGGCACGTATGTCGGTACGCCCTGCTTCACCACCTTTGCACTTTGATGCTCACACTCTTCTGTCAGATGCACCACCTACATCTTTGCATCGTCGTCCTAGATCACCTACCCCATCACCACATGGTTCACCTAATAGGAGACGACGATTGATGGTGTACTCTTCCGATGAGGAGGAGGAAGAGTACGAGGGTGAGGATGAGGCTGATGACCCTCAGGAGGCTGAGCAGGGTGATGATGACCCTGAGGAGGAGGATGATCCTCAGGAGAAGGAGATGCCCGATGATGATGGTTTGTTAGTGCCGCCAGCTCAGGCTGAGGAGCCTGATTCACCTATACATCCGATAGAGCCTGTTTCACCTGATCACCCATTTCTGTTTGAGTTGCCACCTGGTAGTCCCGTTGAGTCGGATGCATCATCTGAGGTTCTGCTGAGCAAGCAGAGTTAGGTGAGACCGGTAGGTTGTGGGCTCAGATTACTGCTCTAGGTGAGAGGGTTACACGTATGTCTGAGCGGATTGATAGAGTGACCGTTGAGTTCATTGGAGAGTTTAGTATTGACATGGTTACGGTTGAGAGGAGAGTTACTGAGATGAGAAGAGGCATGATGGAGATTCATGAGCATATTGAGAGCTTGCAGCAAGGTTTCATCACAGCTCGTGAAGCCGATCGCAAGTTGTGGCAGAGAAACACTGAGCTAGAGAAGGAGGTAACAGACCTCAAGAGAGATAGCGACACCCATAGTGTGGAGTTGGGATCATTGTGGAGAGAGCTAGATGGTTTGAGGCAGGAGTTGAGGAGCCTACGCCAGCAGCATGGCTAGATAGTTGGGTTATGTTGTCTTGTTGCTTTCTACACCGAGGAGTGTTCAGTTAGAAAAGCTAGTTATCGTATTTTGATGTATTTTCTGTTGATTATTCGTCTCGTTTGGAACGATTAGTATCTTTTGTGTTTTTCGGTAATTGGAACGATGTTGGATCACTATTGTATGGATGACGGTTATTATTATATGATATTATGTGGCTTTTGGATATTATGGAAATTGAGTTCCTATTCGCCTTATTGATGTCTTGTGGTGTATTGTTGATATTCTTTCCATGACTTGGCTTCATTGATTTAATTCTTGTTGAGCATATGATAAGTTCTATCGGAGATTCATGAACCTTGTATGATGTTTCAGATCAATGGCCCCACGACGAAACCCTGTTAGAGCTGCCAGAACTGGTCCTGCAGTGACTACCCCTGGTCGCCGAGGACGCCGTCCTACTCGAAATGCTGAAACCCCTACTCCTGATAACCTGGACGCTACTAATCACAACAACAGGAATCAAAATGTTGAGGTCCAGGGAGACAATGATCATGTTCCAACTAATGAACCTACTGTGGATCAAGCAATGATCAATCAACTTGTGGAGCAACGAGTTGCTGAGCTACTAGCTGAGTCAAATCATTCCAACAATTCTGCTGTTTCCACCTGTTCGTGCTAATGGATGTAACTACAAGGAGTTTCGAATTTGTGGACCTATTGAGTTTGGTGGGACTGAAGGAGTGGTCTACTTGGTCAGGTGGATAGAAAAGACTGAGTCAGTGTTCAATGTCAGCAACTGTGCGGAGAATGAGAAGGTAAAGTTTGCTTCTTTTACTTTCAAGGATGAAGCTTTAACTTGGTGGAACAATTACCGAAATTCGGTTGGGAGTGATGTGGCTTATGCTATGACTTGGGAGCAATTTAAGTCTTTGCTGGTTCAGACTTACTGCCCAAGGAATGAGGTTAAGAAGCTGGAAATTGAGTTCTGGAATCATAAGGTAAAGGGTACTGATATGGCTACCAAGAGTTAGCCTTGCTTTGCCCAGATATGGTGAGGACTGAGACTCAAAGGATTGAGCGGTATACCGATGGGTTGCCGATAGCTACAAGGAACGATGTGATTTCTGCTAAGCCTGCAAATATTCATGAGGCTATCACGATCGCTCAATAATTGATGGACTCGTTGGTATTGGAGGAAGCTGAGAAATACAAGAATGGAAAGAGGATGAGGGATAATCACTCTAAGGGTAATGATCACCGAAACAAACGACAAACAACTACTAGAACTTATGCTATGGGAGATGGAGATAAGAAGAACTACAATGGAGATGCACCCAAGTGTGGCCGATGTTACAAGAATCATTCTGGACGTTGTAATGTGGTGTGCAAGAATTTCTCTAAGATGGGACACATAGTTAAGGATTGTAGAGCTCGACCACTTGCTATGGTTCAAGCTACTCCTGAAACTATGAGTAAGGCAAATGTTACTTGTTATGGATGTGGAAAGAAGGGACACTATAGGAACTAGTGTAGGGAATCGTGGAACCGAGGAAATCAAGGATCGGGTGGTAATGGGTACAATCATGGAAACCGTGGAGCTGGAGGAAACCGTGGACGACAAGACAATGGGGACCAACGTGTGGAAGCTGGAACTGCTCATGGGAGAGTGTATGCACTCGGGAACGAGAGAGGAGAAGATCCGAACGTTGCTACTGGTACGTTCATTCTCAATAATCGTTATGCTTCCATACTATTTGATATTGGTGTCGATAAGAGTTTTGTGTCCACTACGTTTGCACCCTTACTAGAGAAACCCCCGATGGCCTTAGGAATTGGTTATGATGTAGAGTTAGCTAATGGGAACATAGAAAGGATTAGGACTATCATTCGCGGTTGCACGTTAAATTTTCTGAATCTTCCTTTCAACATAGATCTTCTACTCGTCACATTAGGAAGTTTCGATGTCGTCATTGGTATGGATTGGTTGTCGAAGTATCATGCTCATATACTTTGCGATGAGAAGATCGTGCGTGTGCCTTACGGCAAGGAGATCCTAAATATACCAGGAGATCGAAAAGAATTGAGAGGCCCATCTAGACTAGCGGTCATATCTTGCACTAAATTACTGAAGCTAATGGAAAAAGGATGTTGCCTTTTCTTAGCTCAAACCTCTGAGAAAGGAGGGAAGGAGAAGAAGGAAAGATGCATTGGAGATGTGTTCATAGTTCGTGATTTTCCTGATGTATTTCCCGATGATTTGCCGGGAATCCCGCCTACTAGACAAGTGGAGTTTCAGATTGAGTTGATACCTGGTGCTGCACCCGTGGCACATGCGCCTTATCGACTTGCACCTACTGAATTGGAAGAGTTGTCGAAACAATTAGCGGAGTTAGCTGAAAAATGATTTATAAGACCAAGTTCCTCGCCTTGGGGAGCCCCGGTCTTATTTGTGAAGAAGAAGGATGAATCGTTTCGTATGTGTATTGATTATCGAGAGTTGAACAAGTTAACGGTGAAGAATAGATACCCATTACCGAGGATCGACGACTTGTTCGATCAGCTTCAAGGATCGAGTGTGTATTCGAAGATCGATTTGAGATCGGGATATCATCAACTTAGAGTTCGTGAGGAAGATATTCCGAAAACGGATTTCAGAACCCGTTACAGGCATTATGAGTTCCAAGTGATGCCGTTTGGGTTGGCTAACGCACCAGCAGTATTCATGGATCTCATGAATCGAGTGTGTAAGCCTTATTTAGACAAGTTTGTGATTGTGTTCATCGACAATATTCTAATCTATTTGAAGAGTGAAAAGGAGCATGAGGAGCACCTAAGACTTATCTTAGAATTGCTCAGGAAGGAGAAACTGTATGCCAAGTTTTCTAAATGTGAATTTTGGATTCCGATGGTACAATTTCTGGGTCATGTGATTGATAGACAAGGAGTTCACGTAGATCCTGCTAAGATTGAGGCGATTAAAGATTGGGCTGCACCAACGACCCCTACAGAAGTTCGTCAATTTTTGGGTTTAGCCGGTTATTACCAAAGATTCATTGAGGGATTTTCGAAGATAGCAAAACCGTTGACCAAATTGACTCAAAAGAGTGTTAAATACGAATGGGGAGATAAGGAAGAGGAAGCATTTCAATTACTTAAGGAGATGTTGTGTAGTGCTCCTATATTAGCGTTACCTGAAGGTAGTGAGGACTTTGTCGTCTATTGTGACGCTTCTCATAAAGGTTTGGGAGTCGTGTTAATGCAACGAGAGAAAGTGATAGCTTATGCTTCCCGACAGCTCAAGAAGCACGAGAAGAACTACACCACCCATGATTTGGAGTTAGGTGCTGTGGTTTTTGCATTGAGAATATGGAGACATTACTTGTATGGAACCAAGTGTGTTGTATTCACTGACCACAAAAGTCTACAACACATCCTGAATCAAAAAGAGCTCAACATGAGACAGCGACGTTGGATTGAGTTGCTAAGCGATTATGATTGTGAAATCCGCTACCATCCTTGTAAAGCAAACGTCGTTGCTGATGCTCTTAGTCGAAAAGAGAGAATTCCGCCGTTACGAGTTAGGTCATTGGGAAAGACTATCGTATCGCCGTTACCGTCTCAAATATTAGAAGCTCAAACGGAAGCGTTGAAAGCAGAAAATCGACCTACTGAGAACATATTTGGGATGGCAGAAAATGAGAAAGGATTTGTTAAGCGTTCTGATGGAGTATTGTGTTTTGGAGACCGAAGTTGGGTACCATTGTATGGAGGAATTCGAGAGTTGATTATGCATGAGTCGCATAAGTCAAGGTACTCTATTCATCCTGGGTCTATCAAGATGTACCAGGATCTTAAGAAGTTATATTGGTGGCCAAACATGAAGGCAGATATAGCATTGTACGTTAGTAAGTGTTTGACTTGCTCTAAGGTTAAGGCCGAACATCAAAGACCATCAGGATTATTGACGCAACCAGAACTCCCTGTATGGAAATGGGAGCGGATTACGATGGACTTTATTACCAAATTACCAAAGACAGCTAGCGGCTGTGACGCTATCTGGGTAATTGTGGATCGTTTGACTAAGTCTACTCATTTCCTGGTAATTAGTGAAGATGATAGTGTCGACAAATTTGCAAAGTTGTATGTGAAAGAAATTGTTTCTCGTCATGGACGGGTTTCTTCTGAGGCTGGGAGGATGTGACAACTGGCACTTTATGGAAACAATTTACAAACCCGCATTACTTTAAAATTAATGATTTTTGGAATATTTGAAAAGTTTATTCGTGATGAGATTTGTAAACGTTGGAATATGATTTTTAAACCTTGCGTTATTTATGGAAGTTGATTATTAATTATTGGTTTGGTTTGGTATATTCGTGATGATTTATTTTTCGAGATATTTATTTGGCACTACATTGACTCCGGCACTAGGATAACCTAACAATTTTATATATTTTAAATGTTTGGTTCGGTTATTTTATATTTATGGAACGTATCACTAGATTTTGGATGTTTGGAATGAGCTCGGTTCGGGAGAGTTGTTTTACCTTAAATGAGTTTCGGGTTTGGTCCGTGTATTCTACACCTGAGTTACTTAACCCACCTTACCACTATTATTATTATTATTATTATTATTATTATTATTATTATTATTATTATTATTATTATTATTATTATTATTATTATTATTATTATTATTATTATTATTATTATTATTATTATTATTATTATTATTATTATTATTATTATTATTATTATCATTTTTTTATATAGTAACTACAAAAATCGTCCTTGTGAACCTGGACACACAAAACACAACCATCACCCTCATCACCTTCACTCTCTCTCTGAAATACAAACACCACCGCCACCTTCAAACACCATTACTGCCACCACCGCCCCCTCCTAAATAAACTAACACCACCATCATCACCACCTTGTTCCGATCTATCTTTTGACATAAATCACGCGCCCTAAAACCTACTTTAACATCTCGTATGAATCATCACAACCCCTTAAACATCACCATTATCTTTTAATCTTGTTGGGTTTTTATAGAAATCAAGTTTTGAAGCCGTTTGGAAGGTGAGTGGCCACGACATTCTTGTTGTATGCCTCGATTCATGCTTAAATCCGTGTGTACACGGGTTGTTTTTGTTGGGTTTTGAGTTTTACAAATGGGAAATGAAGTTTTGTCAAGGATTTGATGGTTTGGTATCCGGGTGGGTCGATTTGATGTCGATTGGTGGAAGGATTTGATATTTGAATGTTGAGTTGGTGGATTTGAGGCTCGGTTTGGAGTCGTGTTTTGGATGGCTCGTTAGCCATGTCGAGACCCACAGCCCTCGTTGCTATCTTCATGTTGTTGTTTGGTTTTGGCCGACGACCCATGAGGTCCGTTTGGCTTGTTTTGGCTTGGCTTGAGCAAGGCTGTGACCCAAGGGGTCCGGTCGAATATTGTTGATTCATGGATTGTATGTGACCATTATGGTCCGATTGGTTGGCTCGTATGGAGCAAGCCGAGACCCTAGAGGTCTCGGGGGATATCACGTTTCTTGTGGTTTAATATTTGACCCGGGTTGACTTGGTAAATCAACCCCGTAAATGTGTTATGTTATTTGGTTGCCGTTTATGATTGTCGGGTTATTTTGTTGACGATATTGTTATAATTTTGATCATGGTACTTTTGGACTTGTGTTATTGATTATGGAGTTGTGTTGACGAAGTGGTATTGGGAACCGATTGAAGGGCGGTTAACTAGATTGACGGAGACAGGTTAGTCGGGTACCGTAGTCGGACCCTATTGTTGTAGCACGTGATTTGGGATTGATTTGGACGGAGTTGGATTACTTGTTTATGACTTGGTTATTTTATTTTGGACTTGGACAATGAGCCGAGAGTGATGACTCGGACATGTGACCAACTCATATAACTCGATAAATAATTATAATCAAACGTTAATAATAAAAACTCGTAATAATATTATTGGTAATATAACCGTTTATATAAGTATAAAGACGTGATAAACGTATATATATAGATATAAATGCGTATATTAATAATAAAACGATCACGAGTAAACATTATAATAACGTGACGATAATTATTGTACTATGTGAATAGTGTAATAAATGTTGGGAGCGTTATTATAAATAAATAACTATAAATGATGACGAAATATAATATGTTAGGCAATCATTAAATAAAATATTTTTTTAATAAATTAGGAAAACTATCGAGTTATACGGGGTTGTGGTCACTTAAGTCCAAGTGGGCTTCATTTTATTATGTGACTCTTGTGTTGTCACGGATATATGACGATTAATATATCAATTTTCTATAACTACGTAACTTATTTAATCGACGGGTTAAATAGGGTCTATTTAGCTATATAAAATGAATATATTTATGGGCATCATATCCTACGACGCCCATAGGTCATGGTACGTGTATTGGAATGATGAATTACTAAATATCTCGTGGAGTTGGCTAAATTGACGAATTTGACAAATTTGACGATATATAGGGATTTTATTGGACTACGATACTTACCATATAGTATTCTTTGTGCTATGTGATTTAGGTTGGGTATAATCTTAGAGTGATATATTACGTAAATAAATATGGGGGATTACCAAATCGACGGATTTGATAAACTTCGATGATTTATTTAAATAATATATTGGACTAATATTAGACCTATAGGTTGTTTTATTATTCTTTTCGTTGTGGCTTCTTGGTTTGAGTTGTGTCGACCCTCCACCCACATGGATACCAAACGTCAAACTCCAAACTAATATGAGGATAATACGAGAAATGGATTTTGGAAAGTAAAATGGAATACGTTCGAGATTGGGAATATTTGATCTTTGAGGAAATGATTATGAACGCGTTTATATTGTTAGGAAGTGTTGAGTCTGTAGTTGCCGTTATTTGAGTTGCTTTACGTCTTTCATCTATCGATTTCTTTTGCTGATTGCTGGACTTGAGGTGAGTCATAGCCCCACTTTTACTCTTGAACTTTGTTTTCAATACTTGGGGTGAGAAACGTGCAATTGTTTTATGTGGACTATTATCGCTTTGTTTATTTTAAAACTTGCTATGCTTATAGAACTAGGTAGGTTATAGTGCGAGACCTAGTCTTGAACTAGGTGCACTATTGATTTGGTTATAGAGCGAGGCCTAGTCCCGAACTAGGTAAGCTATTGATTGGTTGCGAGCGAGGCCTAGTCCCGAACTGGGTAAGCTATTGGATTGGTTATAGAGTGAGGCCTAGACATGAGCTAGGTAAGCTATTGATTGGATTGATTTGAGCTATAGCGTGCACCTATAGGGTTGATTGGATTTGGTTGGTTTGTTTTGGTTGGATGATTGAGGCCTAGTCTAGCTAGCAAGCGTTTGTGCGTATATGTCCACTCTATTTAGTCATGAATTTAAACCTATGATCTCACCAGCGAAAGCTGACTTTTAGCGCGTTTTCTCAGGTAATTAAGTGATGCCCTTGGATGCTTGGATTGGAGGCTTGGCTATGGCACCTGGTTTATGGATCTATCTTCTAAAACTCTGATAAATAATTGTGGACCTATGTTTATATCTTTTGGGCTTGACTTTGGATAAATTTGGGATAAATGTAAACTTTAAAACCCCGCGTGGTTGTGTTTTTCTTATGTTTACTTTATCTCGTTCTTTTATGTCTTGTGTTGGATACCAATCCCCGTAGCACCCCGAAAGCTTGTTGAGTCTTCCGCTGTACCAAATTTTGGGGGTGTTACATATTTCAAAAGGAAATATGTTACTACTCCCTCCGTCTCAAATTTATTGTCCACTATTGACTTTTTTAGTCTTTCTCATTCAACTTTGACCTTAAATATTTTTGTGGGTGTTACATAATATTTGATGTAAAATATATAAATAGATTGGATTTTAAGTGTACTTTTTAATGGTATAATTTTTCATCAAGTATTATACAATAAAATATATATATTTATGGTCAAAGTTGAACCAGTTTGATTTTGAAAATTTAAACTGGACAATAATTTTGGGACGGAGGGAGTATTATTTTGGAGATTAGGAATAGACAGAGAAGTATTTAAGAGAGGGAGAGAGAGAGAGAGAGCGCGCTATATTGAGAAATTGATCCAGCTAACATATTTTGTATTATGATATTTAGGCCTACATAATAGACCTACAAATAGGCTTACACCATTCATATTTTGACAAGTTTCAAACACTTTTTCTTTCTCTTCATATTAACCAATCAAATTTTAAATTCCACCAATCATAATTGTATGTCTATTTTTAGGCAAACAATTTAGGTCTACAAATCATTTTTCTTTTGCAACATTTTTCCATACTAGAATGATCCGCATTAATTTTCTGAAACACAATTTTTCTACTTCTAGTGAATAGTAATTTTGATTCATTTAGTCAACTTGGAACACCTTTTGACTAACCCAGGACAAGCTTGAGAGTGCTTGACCCACTTTGCCAAGATTCAACGCCAAAGAAGCTGCCAATTTGGATTGAGCAGATCCTTTTAGGTAATGGAAGAAATGACGACCACAAAGACACGGCACAATTTTTTTTCACACATTCTAGTAAAAAAAGATTTATACCTTAATCAATGAAATTAATTAGTCAATGTAATGAGTTTACATGATTTAATGGTTAGGATTAATTTGGTTCTTATTGATAAGTTATAGAGATCACATATGTCACGTTTAAGTTAGATGTCAGATGTACTAGATTCAAATATTCCATTTGCGAGTATACAAAGATGATACGTTATTAGTTGCACTATAATAAATAGTCAAATTTTACACATTTTTTAGTTAAAAAAAAAAAAAAAAAAAAAAAAAAAAAAAAAAAAAAAAAACGCTTTTAAAATTTTATAATATCAAAGTTCATGATAAGAAATATGAATAATAATAATAATAATAATAATAATACACATATATAAGTGTGGACGAATAACATAAATATATCAACACCAATAAACGTCAAGTCCATTACCAAGGTTAATAATTTGCTCATTCAAAAAGCATAATTAGTTGATGTATGAAGTCTTTGTGCATAGTAAACAATCATTATACATTGCATTGACCAACAAAGTTTTGCTCTTGGTAAATCGATTAAAAAGAAATCTCTGCAGTCAATAAAGTTAGTCTTCAGGAGCGGAAATAAATAAAATCAAGAGTGGGGTTTATCCCCTAAGGCGTTTGCATATTATCCAATTGAATGTCACTGTAAATTCGAATCACTAACTACTAACTTGTCGTTTAAAAAAATAAAAAGTTAGTCTTGTTTAACTCATAGGCTTGATGGGTTTAGGGTTTAGACACCATCAACTTAGTAGATCCACACCATCACACATCACTCCAATTATTGGTCCAACCATGGAAAAACTGTTATATATATTAGGTGTATTGCTATTTGAGACAAATAAAGAATATGTTAATCATAACAAGAAAATGATGTGTAGAAAACGATACCGTAATTCTTTTGATTGTTAAGAAACAAAAAACACAAGTACGAAAAATGTTGAGGCCTGTAATGCTCACAGTTTCTTTAAGACAGATTCGTCCTCCCACGGTGCTTGAAAATCGTGAACGGCTATCTCTCATGATACAACAACAACGGATAACTCTATTAGCACAAACGGGTTATCAAAGCGAACCAAAAAACGTGACATCCCTCTATTACGAACCGGATATACAAGAAATATGAAAGGTAACAAAAAGGAGAGGAGTGATGAGTTGTGTTTATTTCGGTGTCATGTATGAGAAAAGAACTCTCAATAAATAGTTAACGGGAATGAAAGAAAAACGGTCCCCAATAAATTATACTAATTGCTCATGAACGCAAAATTAATTCGGTCGTTGCATTTGACCACACATTAACTTTTGTAATAACACCCATTAGTGTATTTGATGACTATCAATTGTAATTCAAACCGACCATACGACCAATTTTTCCAACAAAAACTACTATTAACTCTGATATTGATTAATATGTGTATAATTTTGGTTAAACATAGAAGTCCATTCTTGATATATATATTTTACTCCTTAGACACGGTCGTCTTCTTTGAAAAAATGAACACTTTGCTATTAGCAAGTCTTCCACTATATATGGATGAAAATGCTAATGAAATGTTTCTGCTGTGCTCTGAGACAGTAGTTTTGACTTGCTTAGTCATTTGGAAAAAATGATCATCTAGAGAATTAATTACCCTTTAATTAAGGTGGAAAAATGATGTCTTTATTGTCAAAAAGTAGATTATCAATTTGTCACGATCTGTTGATTGTTGTTGAGATTGAATGATTCAGTAAAGTTGGTTTGGTCTTTATTTTCATTACTGCTCATTCTGATATTCTTTTTGCAAATCTCATCCAAAATTAGTTCTAATTAAGTTAAACGGCTTCTGTATTTCACTATATATACTTTCTTATGTTCAAAGTTTCCGGAACTGTCGCTAAAAAATGACCCGCTAACAATTATTTACACTGATGCCTATCATGCTAGCTCTCATAAATAAAGCATTAAAAACACAACTGCGGGTGAATGATGAATGAAATCCGGGCATATAACCGCACATAATGATTATTTCATAAGTTTATGTTTGCCATAGTTTTGGTTAATAGTACTTGAAATTGCTAGTTAGCCCAAAACATACCAATATACAACCCATTCTCCCCAAATTTATTTTCCTTGATGCATCATGCTAACTTTTATTGATGGATTTTAGGTTGACTACATGGACTCTTCTCGTTATTCATATATACGTACGTACTCGGTATATACTTTAATAAAAATGATAATGTATTCGCACTTTAGAAGTGATTAGTAAGACTTATTTGGTCTTCCCTCCTGGTAAACTATATTTAGTCTTTAGTCTTTACCAAGGAAGTTAGGTTCCTGGAAGAATGATACTAGTAGAAATTTAAACACTAGTCAATGAAGCACATTAAAAGGGAAACTAAGTTGTGAGAAACTAGCAAATAGAAAGTTCAGTACATTCAATAATAATGTTACTCCCATATACTACCTTCTTCTTTCTAATGCTATCATCTTGCTGTTCATTAGACACCATAACCGTTTTTCAAAACATCACAGATGGTGAAACCATTGTTTCAGGAAACGAAAGATTCGAGTTGGGCTTCTTTAGCCCAGGAAGTTCGAAGAATCGATACCTGGGGATATGGTATAAGAACACATCACCTCATACAGTTGTATGGGTTGCTAACCGTGAAACTCCACTTACCAACAACTTGGGCATGGTTAAATTGGACAGCCAAGGTATCATGTCTCTTTTTGGTGGCGATACGGTCTTTTGGTCATCTAACTCATCTGCATCAGGCACAAATGTCAATCCCACGGCACAACTCTTGGATAGTGGCAATATGGTAATAAATGATGGAAACAGTGTCATTTGGCAAAGTTTTGATTACCCTGGAGATACCTTCATATCAGGAATGAAATTTGGCAAAAACCTCTTAACAGGAAGAGAGAAGTACCTGACATCTTGGAGAAGTGAAGACGATCCATCCCCAGGTGAGTATACAGTCAGATTTTTAATGAATAAGGGTAAATATGTCCAATTATACATTAGGAAAAATTCTACTATTGAGACAAGGATTGGGCCGTATAATGGCATTGCGTTTGCTGGCGAGCCAAACTATAAGCCTAATCCAGTTTATGTATACGAAGTTGATATGGTTGTCAATGACAAGGAGATGTATTTCGAGCTTACGTACAATAGCACCACATTCTCGTTGAGGATCATAGCAACTCCTGATGGCAAGCTTAATATATGGCATTTAAATATGCGCAACGAAGAATGGCAGCAAGATCTCACCTTACCCCTGGATAATTGTGACAAATATGGACTCTGTGGACCATATGGAAGTTGCAATACTGTCGCTTATCCTAACTGTGGGTGCTTGAAAGGGTTTGAACTTAAACACCCAGAAGAACTGAGTCCTGATAATTGGACTAGTGGATGTCGACGGAGTAGACCCTTAGATTGTGGGCCTGGCGAGGGATTTCTGAAGTTCTCGAGCATGAAATTACCAGACACACAGACTGCTGTCTATAATCGCAACATGAGCCTATAGGATTGTGAAGTGGCTTGCAAGACCAATTGTTCATGCACCGCCTATGCAAATCCAAACATCAATCCAGGTGGAGTTGGATGCTTGCTATGGTTTGGTGATTTGATTGACACTCGCGTGTACCCACAGAATGGGCAAGATCTGTATGTTAGATTGGCGGCCTCTGAATTATTAGGTAAGCCTTTACATTATCAAAATGATGCATTTCATATTTAATGGGGCTGACAGTCTTAAGTTTGTTTGGATGCTATTTTTTTCCTGCTATAAATCAAGTTTAAAGTGTCATTTCATTGCTTAAGATTTTACAAACTAAACAAACCGGAGCTCGTATGTTAAGTTTGTACTCCTAAGTCCTTACCATGAATTACTTCAAGTTTGATAATGTTATGTTTTTTTGTACTTTGTAATATCTCTTAGAGCTACAATCCAGCATCCACAGAAAGAAACGAGTGGTTATTGAAGTTAGTTTGTCAATATCAGCCGGGTTGATTTTTTTGGGCCTCATACTGGCACTCTACATAAGGAGAAAGAGGAAGAGAAGATCAGATGCAGAAAGGGAAGGCAAGTTAAACTAAACTAGCTAGATTGCTAAATCTGTTTTTGAATGGTATCAATGATATTAATACCTTACGATAAAAAAATTAAATAAGTTAGTTCTTGTGTTATAGGTAGATCAATAAAGATCCTAGACAATGATCACAACAATGGCAACAAGAATGGAAGTGTAGAGCTGCCTATATTCAGCTTATCAAGAATTTCTAAGGCAACCAATAACTTTTCTGTCATCAACAAGCTGGGTGAAGGCGGGTTTGGTCCTGTATACAAGGTAATGCTCAGAGTTATATGACCCCTGCCCCTCCCTTCTCCCAAAGATAACGATATACTTGTTTTCTTAGTTATAGGATAGGAACTGCACTGTATGAAATGGCTGAACAAAATATTAGTTACCTTTGAATTCACATGTACACACATATATGCACTGATTATGGTAATTTGCAGGGTGTATTAGAAGAAGGACAAGAAATTGCTGTAAAGCGGCTTTCTAAATCCTCTCGTCAAGGACTTGACGAATTTGAGAACGAGGTTATCTGCATTGCCAAACTTCAGCACCGAAATCTGGTAAAGCTTTTAGGATATTGCATTCAAGGGGAGGAGACGATGCTTGTTTATGAATACATGCCTAACAAAAGCCTGGACTGGTTTATATTTGGTTGGGCTCATTTTTAAAGACCTATAATAGACATACTTATCATATATTACTAGAAGTATGATTTATAAACTAATATTTTTCATCTGTGAGCAGACGATCTAAGGAAGTCACTACTTGATTGGCCACAACGTTTCCACATTATCAATGGGATTGCACGAGGTCTTCTTTATCTGCATCAAGATTCACGGCTTAGAGTTGTTCATAGGGATTTGAAAGCAGGCAACATTTTGCTGGATCACGATATGAATCCAAAGATATCAGACTTTGGCTTGGCTAGAATGTTTAAAGGACATGAGAGTGAAGCAAATACCAAGAGAGTGGTTGGGACTCTGTAAGAATATTTCGTGCTCTTTTGTTAAATGTAATGTAGATTTGTCTGTTCTCTACTGATTTTCAAGGTCATAATTCTTCTCAGGGGCTACATATCTCCCGAGTATGCAGCCAACGGTCTCTTCTCAATCAAGTCCGATATATTTAGCTTTGGGGTTTTGGTGTTGGAAATTGTTAGCGGGAAGAAAAATGGAAGTTTTGCTCATGAAGACCACCATGACAACCTTATTGCACATGTAAGTGTATTGAATATGATCCACCGATGAGAATCTACTATGCATACATGATGTATATAAATTCTTTTAACCACCCATGGTTGGCCTAGTGATAAAGCCTTGTGACCAATACCACTAAAACGTGTGAGGTCTCAGGTTCAATTCCTGCTAGGCGCAAACAACCTTAAAGTGGCCACGCTAACCTCTTGAAAAAGAAAGGCCTTACCCGGTTTGAATCCGTGAGGCACTAAGTTCAAACCCTAGGGATTAATCGGTCAAACGGTTAAAAGACCAAAGTTAACCAAAAAAAAAAAAAAAAAAAAGTACTAGCCATTATATAACTAGTGAAGCTCCCTAAACATCTATTTGCACCATTTTTGTGTCTATCTCTCAATATCTATATTCACACGCATAACCCAATTTCTACTGAAACGTCTTTTTTCTTCAAGTATTCATATCAAACATATGTGGTTTTTATTTCAATGGTAATTACATGTAGTTGTCTCATTGTTAGAGTCAAGATATAATTATAAATCTCTAGTTACACATATACCATTCTAAAAAGTGAACTAATTTTTTTGTTACATGGACTCATTTAGGCATGGAGACTTTACAAAGAAGGCAAGTCCCTTGATCTAGTAGATGCATCATTAGGTAAATCATGGTCAGTTTCTGAAGTGATGCGATCAATTCACGTTGGTTTATTATGTGTGCAACAACGAGCAGAAGATAGACCGGCCACACCATTTGTGGATTCCATGTTGGGTGGAGAAAGTTCGCTACCTTCTCCTAAACAGCCTGGCTTCTTTATTCCACATAATGAAAACAATTCTACCTCAACTCTCCCTTTACCGTCATCATTGAATCAATTAACACTAAGTCAAGTAGAAGGTAGATAAATGAGGCCTAATGGAAGAAGTAATGCTGGAACATTTCAATATATGGATGATGTTGGCAGATAATGCAACTCTTTTGTTTGGGTGTTTGTAAAGAAACTACATAAGTAAATTTTGATACGTGCATATGTTGCGGTGCATTGGAGAAGAAAGTAATAAACGAGATTGAGTTTCGGGCTTTAAGCTATTGGCCGGGCTTTGGTCTTAGCTTGGGCCATTTTGTGCTCAGTCCAGATCAGATTCTAATGTACGTTTGTACCCACATACTATTTACATAGACCCGATATATGTTTTGCGTCTTTGCATTAGTCGTTTTCTTTCTCTTCTGTCGAAATTATGGACAATACAACCAGAATATTATGCCATTGTCATAATATAATCATTATATTATGTTTGGTATCGTGATATGGTATATGATGGTTAGAGAAGCATGCATCTACATAACGCAAAATAGATAATAAATGCATAAAACTCAACATCTGAATAATTGAATATTTTTAATAACTAGCCATTTTGACTCGTGTAATGCACGGGTCTTCCTACTATTAACAAAAGAACATGCCATATGTTTACGGGTTAAATGTATATAAATGAGTTAGGATTAATTTCATATATTAATCTACTTTCATAATTAACTTCATATACACCCAAAGTGCAAATATTGAATACATAACGTACAATGTTTTTAATGTATTTTGGTATATATGAAATTGTCAACTAAAACAAGATAGATATGAAATTGCTTCGATGAGTTAATTGTAACCATTGTGCATGTTAAGTTAAGTTGATTTATTTATTTATTTTTTTAATATTCTTGATAAATAAGTTTAGGTCAAATTATTACAGAACATGTTGGAATTTATACGTTTTTATTGACCAATTTATAAATATACTATTTAATCATAATTTTTATAATCATACTCCGTATACATTAAATAATCATTAAATATTATTCTTCATCATATAGATTTTATTATTATAAAACTCGCTTTTATTGCATGAAATTGGTTCAATCTTTAAGTTTTTATTAATGGTTTATAAATATTATATTTTTGTTAATCACTAAATTAAATAACTTTTAATTCTTATATTTTATCATATTATTTATGATCTCATATTAGTTCAAGTTTACTGCATAAAACTTAATGTTCATATATTAGAGATAGATAAATAAGTTTATGGTCATCATACATACTCAAGTTTATCACATCGAACTCAATTTATGGTCATACAACCGTATATAGTTTGGGACCCTTAGTCCCTTACTAAAACCAACGGTTAGGAGCAACAATAAAAGGAGGATGAATCTGAATTGAGGAAATGATAGAAAAGAAAACCAACAAGAACTGACTAGATTGTTGTATTGGTGTCAAGCTCTAATATTCTCACTGGTGAGCTTGTATCAACAGCAAAAGATTCTCGTCTTGACATTGACTATTCATAGGATTTTTCCAAGTATTATTTCACGGTTTCTAAGCTGTCATTCTAAAAAAACAATTATTCGGTGTGTTTTTTTGTCTATTTCACCCTGAGACAATTCGAACACCCGCAATGGGTTAAAAAAACTTGTTCCTGGTCGGCTTCGCATGTGGTCACAATTGCGGTGGTGTCGTGGCGGGATTGTGGGCGGCTTGCTTGTGCTCACTACGCACAACAAACACAAGGGTTATTTTGTTTTCTGAAATTTGCTAATAACAACCTTATCAGTTTTGTTTGAGCATTTCATATTTATAAAAACTACTAGAGTAACCGCGCATATCGTCGAAAATTTAAAAGGGCGTATAATTATAGTTGTGAATTGTAGTTAAGTGTTTCGTATTTTGTTAAACTTTTAACTAATAAGTAGTCATGTAAGTAAAGTATATAGGTATAAAGTATAAATATAGGAAGAAATAAAGAGTAGATGTAGATTAGTAATTTCAGAGTTCTCATTTTGAGAGTTTGTAAGCAAATGTGTGTTCTCTTTGTATATAGTGGAGATGACATTTACTAAACTCCTATATTCAATAATTTTCTAATCATTTGAAATTTGGTATGGGATTTTAAGTAAAAAAATGTTAGGTGTACGTTTATTAAATATTAATTATGTAAGTATGAAATCCTTAAACAAAACTTATGTGGTTGTTGTTATCATTAATAATGCTCTTACCTTTTTTATAGTCTTTTTTCGCTAGTTTTATCATGCAATAATTTCTTTTCACCGCTCAACATTTTTCTATGTGTCAACGAAATTTTTTCAGAATTATTTCATACAACTCCTCCCCCAATTATTATCCCGTTAATAATGCTCTTACCTTCTATATAGTCTTTTTTTCGCGAACTTATGATCTTGTAATAACATATATCATAATGAAACATTGGTTTTGAATAAACCAATTAACTTTTCAAAAAAAATAATAAAAAATAAATAAAACAATTAACATTTGTTTTTTCTAACTCATTATATTCAAGACGTTCAAATAAAATCATTTTGAGTAAGAACTAAATGCAGATGGTCTTAATAAGATCATTTTGATTACCCATACAAAGTATGTATGTATGTGTAAACGAAAATTAACAACGCCCAAACGGCGATAAATATGTCTTAAAAACTTGAATCGATTTGTACAATTGTATCAATATCTTTTATTTTTATTTTTTTATAGAACAATTGTATCATATTATATGTAAGCTACGTTCTAGCTCGCATGCAAAAGAGTAACATACAATGTTTTTCTCAGGGGTGGCGAGCCGGGGTGGGTTTCGTAAGTATCCATGAACCACATGAATTCTTCTTGCGTATATAGTGAAAATTATCGCAAGTACACTGATTTTTATACATTTTTTTTTTGTTACGAGTATATTTGATTAGTTTTGATAAAATGCAACTTATAACTTATATTTCTGGAAATGCAACTATTTTTTTTATGTCATATTATGACACAAGAAATAAATTTCGAATATCAATGTAGCTATATGTTATGCAAAGTGCGCTTATGACAATTAGATTATGAGATATCAATCTAGCTACGAATACGTTCACATGTCTTCATATTTTTGTGTAGAGATATATATAGAGATAGTAGACGAAGGAATCAAGATCTTCCAAACACTTGCAGACAAAGAAGCTTCAGAAGAGAAAACAACCTTTTTTTACAAAGAAAAAATAAATAAATAAATCCATACATACATCATATGTGTGTGTGTTTTTTCTCTATATATGTGATAGCAAAAAACTATGTTGGATCCTTAGTGAAATTACAACCCCACAACTTTCTTTCTATCTTCCTGTGTTTTAGGTCTCCAAAAACACCATTTCTTGCATATTTCCCTCAATTTTGGCTTCTTTTTAGCTCTTTTTTCTTGGAACAATTTATGAATCAAAAGATAGCCTTTGGATTTCTTCTCATTTTAGCTCTTTAAATGCATATATAGGAGTATTACTCTAAAGTGATCATCTAGCTAGACCTCTTTATATGTCGAGATCTCTTTCCCAACACACCCTAATTATTGGCTGTATCATATGTTATCAAGATTCAGAGGTAAAATCATTCCTGTGGGAGTCACGTTCATGTGGATACACTTGATGAATGTAAGTATATGCCTGGCTCCCTGTATGCCATTTGCAGAGTTCATTGTGCATCAATGGTCTCCGTGTATGGCGTATGAGGAGCCGTGCATATTTTCTATCTTGTACATATTACACTTTCTTCTTCATATACATGATATGTATCATATAATCTCATATGGCATCAAAATCATCTTAGCAGTTTCCCAATTGTTTTAAGGTTCTAATTTCATTTTTGGCTAGTCATGATTAACCAATCCTGGCAATTATGTAAGATGATTTCCCAAAAACATAGTTTTGTAGATAGGGTTTGTCTAACAAGTAACAAGGTTAATATGAACAAAAAATGAAAATTTAAATTTATTAAATCTATAAAATAAAAATAAAATAAAACATTTTTTAAGTTAAAATTAACAGATCATATCTTAATTATTATCCTAATGACTTGGTAACTAATCCTTGTAGATGTTACTTGCTTTATTTCATCATCAACAAAAATTTGTTTCTTTATTAACTATGTTCCATTCATCACAATTAAGACTTCCTTTTTTTTATCACGAAACCCCAAATACATACATGTTAGTTTTAGTTATGTGATTAGTTTTTTTGTATACACATATTTTTTGTCACTATTTCTTTTCTTATGGAAACTATATTTTGGTCAATAGACTATCAAAAATACTATAGTTCGATTTTCAGTTATGTGATAATTCATATACATTATTGTTTTTTAATGGACAAATCGTATAAAAAAAATATCACACTTAAGATCAATTTGAAATTTAAGTATTCAACTTAATTTTTCTCAATTTAAGGTATTCAAGTTATTTTTTCGTGTAGTTTTTTAGACTTTCTAAAAGGTGTTATTGGACCTTTTTTGAGCTGAATTTGTTAATTAATGCTATATATCATTATAATTAAGTATTTAAAAGTCATTTCGGAAAATATTATGACCAGTAATCGCTTTTGAAAGTCGAAAAAACCTTATATTGCACAAAAAATAACTTTGATATATTAAATTGAGAGAAAAAAGTTGAGTACCTAAAATTAAAATTCATCTTAAGTGTGTTATCTTTTTGTGCAATTTTTCTTTTTAATTAGGCAAGTAGTTCAGCTATGGTACAATGCTTTTGTTAAATTAATAATCATTCTCGTAAAGATATTAATGTGTGAGAATACAAAAATGAATATCTTTTTCAGTTCTTTGTCACTATTTCTACAATTAGTATTAACTAGATTTTTAAGGAAGTTTTAAGCATTTACTATTTAAGATTTTATTGTCATGGTGCGATGGAAGTAGATATAGTAACATCAGATCTACCACGTGCTACCCTTTCATGGGATATTTTGAAACAAGAAAAAGCATAAAACTTACAAAGTAAAACATCTGCAAGAATCACTGGTTTCAGACAACCTTTTGAAACACATTAATTTACACTATCCTTGTTCCTTGTATGTGTGTTCAATTTTGGAGCTAAAATTTACATGCATTGCATGACTGTCGTTTATTGAAATTTTCAATTGCTATGTTAGGATTCTGAAAATTAAAGTATTCAATTTTAATTTTATTTTTTAAAATACACACGATCAATTTAATTACACCGAAACAATTTAAGTACATACGATGTGAGTGAATCTCACATCTCAGCCCGTTATAAATACGGAAAAATAAACACACCAATTATGCTTTAAACCAAACGCCATAGTATGATAAACCAAACTTATGAAAAACTACTCTATCAAACTATGAACATCTAGTATGACCACGAACTTTAATATCAAAGGCATCATAAAAATCTAATTGCTCATCAGTCAAATCTTTGCAGTCATGTTCATCAAAAACGTTATAATCATAATCATCTTTCCAACGCTCGTATAAGCTCTTCCTCCCGATTCCACCTCCACTCTTTGATGCCATGAAACCTGCTATTTCATTAGAAACCTCTTCCTTTTCATTATCACTATCCTCGTCATCTATATTAGCCACATTAGAAGTTGGCTCCTCATGTGTCAATTGTACCTATTCACAAGGGTAACATCATTAGGCGTACTTGGCAATATATGAATAGGCTTCGCATCAGCCTTTTGACCCTCATCCACATCAGTTTCAGCCCTTATAGAACTACCCCCAAATTTGGTATAAGCAATAACCATTGAATCCTTCAACATGTTTGAAGCACTAACTTTAATCATAGTACGTGCATAGCTATTTCGACCCCATGATTTAGTTCACGTCGTACTAGGAAAAGAATTAAGCATTAACGGCTTACCAACCTCAGTTGCAATAGCGCTAAGTCCATCAGCATTAAATGCCGCCATAGGAACATCCTAAAATTTAACCTAAACTGGAACATGAGTTAACTTTTTTTTTCTTTTTTTTTTCTTTTTCAAATGAGTAGAAGTAGTTCATTTTTTTTAAGAATTATCGATATGTTACGAATCATCCAAGGACCATTCTCAAGAACATCATCAACACCTTTCTTGGAACCAAATTTGAAAAACGAAAACTCATTGGCATTCATCATAATCTTTTGTATACCGTATTTTCCCCAAACGTTAAAAACATAATTCTGCACAACTAAAACGCCACACGTTTATCAATAAAATAACCGTATAATAAGTTTTCCAAACTACCACTTACCTCCTCCATAGATGATCTAGGTATAACTACCTCGCATTTACTAGAACCAGGCGTAGTAAAAACACACGAAAGTTACCTTGAGTTTTGTTATTATCAAAACTAAGAACATCTCCCCAGAATCATCTACTTGTTTTCTTTTGTAAGCAGTATTCGAAGTACCACCAACATCATCAGCCATGCTACTTTCCTCCTTCACCATGTTCGTACACTCGATTTTAGAAGCATCGTGGGAAGGCTTTAATGGTTTTCCATCATCACCCACTAACATGAGCTTGTTATTTAAGAATTCCTATAGGCTCGGCCCACTTGTTTAGGCCAGTTTAATAGTTAGGGTTTCGTATTTGTCTTTTTTATTTAACGTCTTGTAATCTTTATAGTTAGTCAAATTTGAATAATACAATTTTCAGTATTCCTTTGGTTTCTACATGGTATCAAGAGCTAGGTGAAAGAAGAAGAAGAAAGTCGTATTTGTTCGCTTGGATCTGACATAAATTAAAAGGTTACTTTCGATTATTCTCTGATTTTTTTATTTTTTATTTTAATTTAACATTCCTTTAGACTTCTGACTAGAATTGATTAGATCTCTTTTGTTAGTTCCGTCCCATACTGATTATTATCATAATTCGTTTGGAATTTTGATTAGGTTATTCATTTAGAATTGATTAGATCCCTTTGTTTGGGTTTCGCATCGGGTGAATTAAGATTATTTGTATTAGGGTTAATAGACAAAAAGTAACTATACTTCACAAAAACGTTCACCTAAGTTACTCAACTTTCAAATTGTTCATCTAAGTTACTAATATTTGCGTATTTATTCAATAGGATACTGATCTTTAAGAAAATTGTTATTCGGGTCACTCCATGAAAGGGTTACCTGCTAAATGGATTTAATAAATGGATGAATTACATGAATGGTCCCTGTATTGACAGATATTGCATCACCCGTCCCAAAAAACGTTTTCGGCCTTTTTTCTTACGTTTTCGACCGTTTTTATATGTTTTCATCATTTTTTACGTTTTCGACCGTTTTTAAACGCTTTCGTCCATTTGTATACGTTTTCACCCGTTTCTATACGTTTTCATCCGTTTTCTTATGTTTTCATACGTTTTTATCTACTTTTAACCGTTTATATACGTTTTCATCTGTTTTTTACATTTTTATCTCGTTTTTTTTATCTATTTCCGTCCGCTTTTATACATTTTCGTTCGTTTTACTTACGTTTTCTCACCTTGCCATATCACCTCAAAAAATCGAGAAAAAAAATCAAAGAAATTTTTTGAAAAAAATGAAATCAAAATTTTTTTTTTGGAAAAAGAAATTAGAATTTTTTTTCGAGCAAAAAAATTCAACTTTTAAAAAAAAATCAAAAATTATATTGTTGAAAAAAATCGAGCAAAAAATTCAAAAAAAATTTTTTCAAAAAAATAAAATCAAAAAATTTTTTTTTTGGAAAAAAAAATCGAGCAAAAAAAATTTCAAAATTAAAAAAAAATGGAATTTTTTTTCGAAAAAAAAATCGAGCAAAAAACGAACGAAAACATAAGAAAAAAGACAAAAACATATAAAAACAGATTAAACGTATTAAAACGGATAAAAACGTATGAATATTTAAGAAAAACGGACAAAAACGGACAAAAGAGTATAAAATAGATTAAACGGACAAAAACGTATGAAAACGACTAAAAACTGACGAAAACGTATAAAAACGGACAAAACCGTTTGAAAACGTAAGAAAAACGGAAAAAATGTATAAAGGACTAACGTTGCAAATAATCGTTGGCTAAATGGACTAACGTTGCCACACGATAACTAACTGAACTGGCGACCGTTAGCTTAGGGACGAATGATGCAAATGCTGTGTGTAAATTCTAGGTATTTTAATCATATCACGTTTTTTAACCGGTTATCATGAATTAATATAAGCTCAGTAACGTATATAACCGGTTAGTCAAACATTAGTAACTTAGATGAACAATTTGAAAGTTAAATAATTTAGGCGAATTTTTTTGTAAAGTATAGTTACTTTTTTGTCTATTAACCCTTTGTATTATTTCATTGTTCGGTTTATAGTGGATAATTAAAAGGTAAATATGGTTTGACGTTGGTAAAAATTTGATATTCGGTTAACTTTGGTGATCGAAGTTTGATGGTTATTGCTTGGTTTGATTTTCCGAATTGGCAATCGTATCTATAGGATTTGATCCAGAGTTTGTATACTAGTTTTGATATTTGATGGTTCGTGATATTGAAATTTCTGTTAGTATTGGTATTTATTCGGTTTATAGTTTGTTAATACAAATATCGTCTAAAAACGTTATTTATATTTTACGATCTTTGCTAAGTTTTGTTAACGACAAAATGTAAACTTTAGTTTTTAGTAAAACATACTTTTAGTTTAAAGACTTGCATAATTAGACATTTGCTACATTTTACATTTCACATAAAACACAACACTTTTTATATTTCTTAAAATAGAAAAATGTTAACATCACATCATACATTTATGGTAAGTTTGTGTGTTTGACTTACCATAACCTCTTATAAATTTTTGGAAGCATTCCACTTTTGATTCAATGTGTTTGACTAGAATTTAGTTGATGTGACTTTGGTTGGTTTGGAAAGATTTATTGCAAAACCTTCTGTCAGCCCGGCGGAACCCTGGAGGTACACGGGCGGAACCCATCTGAGGGTTACGCCGTATCCGCCAGACCTGCTGAATGTTTTGCTATAAATACCAAGCCATTTGTTTGAATTTTGGCTTTATCACTTCTTATTACATTTACACACACATACATTCATATCATTCATCTAACCCCTTAACATTTCATTTTGATGTGAAGTTTCTTTTGTAGCAAAGAAGTTCACAAGTTCATATAAAGTTACAAGTATTCAACACAACGTTGCAAAACTTGTTAGCTTAGCATCGTGTAGACTTTGTGTAGTTTACACTTCATTTGATTACGTGTTTTTAGTTGTGTTCGATTAGTATTTTAGGCCTTAAAATATATAGTGTGACAGGAGTTGTTGTACCCTTGTAAAAGAATTAATGGGAGTGGTTGTACCCTTGTAAAAGAACTCGACATCTAGCTTAGTGTCGGTAATCGTGTAAGCGACGTGTAAGGTTTTCTCCGCCGGTGAAAGGAGCTTGTTGACTAGTGAAAGAAACTCTCGAGTTGGATACTCGGGGCGTGGATGTAAGGCAAGGAAAAAGAGTCCTTGTAGTCGAACCACGATAAATACTCGTGTTGTGGTTTGATCGTTTCTTTCTTTATACTTGCATGTTATATATTGTCTTTGTATTCATATCTTTGATTAAACGGAAAGTTTCAAAAGATAATTAAACGAAAAACCGGTAAAACTATTCAACCCCCCTTCTAGTTTTCCATAATTGGCATCAAGAGCTACGTTACTCAAGCTTTTAAAATATATTGTGTTTTAAAACTTGAAACGATCCATGGATTTTGAAAATTACAAAGAAGGGCAATCTATGCAAAGACCACCGCTTTTTGAAGCAAATGGTTTTATATATTGGAAAAACTGATTTGAAACTTACGTGAAATCTAAAGATATAGATTTATGGTATATAATCATTGATGGTGATAATATAGTTACGAATAGTAAGTATGAAGATCAAAAGAAATTAATTGCTAAAAATAATGAAGCTAAAATGATACTTTAGAATGCTTTGCCTAAAAAAGAATATAAAAGAGTCTTTATGTGTAAAACCGTCAAATAAATTTGGCAATCTTTAATAGTCACTCATCAAGGAAACTCACAAGTTAAGGATAACAAAATTGATCTTCTTGTTCAACAATATGAATAATTTGCTATTCCCGAAGATGAGACTATTGATAGTGCATTTTCTAGGTTTAACACTATTATTACTTCACTTAAAGCACTTGATGAATCTTTTTGTAGCAAGAATTTTGTCAGGAAATTCCTTAGAGCACTCCATCCGAAGTGGAGAGCAAAAGTGACGGCAATTGAAGAATCCAAGGATCTTTCAAGCATGTCACTTGACGAGCTAATTGGAAATCTCAAAGTTCATGAAATGGTAATGGAAAAAGATTCGTAAATAGTTAAAGACAAGAAAGAAAAGGTCAAATCCATTGCCTTGAAAGCTAGAGTCCAATCAAGTGATGATGAAGAATCTAGTTTGGATAGTGATGATGAAGAATATGCCATGGCCATTAGAGACTTCAAGAAGTTCTTTCGTATACGAGGGAAGTTTGTAAGGCAACCTAAAGATGACAAGAAAACCTTCCGAAAAGATCGTGATGATAGGAAAGGAAAGGTTGAAAGGAAATGCTTTAGGTGTGGAGACACAAGTCATCTCATAGGAGAATGTCCAAAACCACCCAAAAGCAAATCTCAACAAGCTTTTGTGGTTGGTGCTTGGAGTGACTATGGAGAAGATGACGATGAGCCGAAGAATGATGAAATTGCTCTCATGGCTCACGACTCAAATGAGGTACTCTCCGACTCATCTTACTCTTCTATTGATGATGACACCTTATAAAAAGAATATAACAAACTTTGTGTATTAAGCTTAAAAATCATAAACAAAAATAAATTTTTGAAAACTAAAAAGGAGTTTTTAGACAATGAAGTTTATGAGTTAAAAGAAAAAGCTAAGAGATTAGAAAAGAGTAAAGGTATTGACACATCGTGCAAATCATGTGAAGAGCTTAAAATCGAAATTGAGAAACTTTGAATCACTCAAGATGATCTAATAAAACAAACCACAAAGTTTAAGAAGTTCGATAAAAGTATTTCTTGTGCGGATGAAATTATGAAACTTCAAAAGTCACCATTTGATAAAACAGGACTAGGTTTCATGAAACTAGAAACTTCGAAGATTCAAACGGAACAAGAAAAGAAATCACAAGAAACTAACAAAAATGCTACAGCAGCCCGCGGAACAGACGGAACCCAAAATAGGGTTCCGCCGGGTCTGCAGCAGTGACAACTTCCACGTCGGATCGTTCAAAATTTGTTAAAGTCACATATAAAAATGAAACAAAACCTGCTATTAAAACTAGAGTAGGACTTAGTAAAAACAAATTTAGAACTAGGACTACTCAACCGAAACCTAAGACTCCAATTCCCAAATGCCCCTTTCCAAAGAGTAACTACAACACACGACCAAACTACCAACATGTTTGGAACCGAAACACTCCTGAACATTACCAAACTCTAAATTACATGTCATGGAACCCTTATGTTCTACTTTCATACTTGGATCAAGTTAATGGTATGCTTAACCAAAATGGACCCATGAGAAATTGGGGACCAAATGTTTGAGTGTTTTTCGTAAAATAGGTGTGCCTCAAAGTATGTTTGGAACCTGATTAATGGATTAAAGATAGCGGTTGTTCAAGGCACATGACGGGTAACAAAAGCCTCTTCTCAACTTATCACAAATGTGATGGAGGTAACGTTACGTTTGGTAGTAAAGCTAAGAGCAAAATCATCGGAAAAGGTACAATCTCTCATGACTCTCTTTTTATAGATGATGTAGCTCATGTTGATAACTTAGGTTTTAATCTCCTTAGTATTAGTCAACTTTGCCGTAATAAGTATAATGTCCTTTTTAGTGAAAATGGAAGTAAAATACTTAAAGATGGTATAACCATAGCCAAAGGTGTTCTTAAGAATAACGTGTATGTCATGAAGTTGGATCAAACATCTAGAGACAAACTTTGTCTTACTTCATTAGATGAATCTTCAACTTTATGGCATAGACGTTTAGGACACGCTAACATGAGACTTATACAAAACCTCTCCTCCAAAGACCTAGTTCGAAACCTACCTAAGTTGAAATATGACCAACACTTTTGTGACGCTTGCAAAGTCGGTCAACAAGTACAGAGTAGCCATAAGGCTAAAAACTTGGTTTCTACATCTAGGTGTCTAGAACTTTTGCATATGGATTTGTTCGATCAATTCGCTATACAAAGTTATGGAGGTAACTTCTATACTTTGGTCATAGTAGATGATTACTCAAGATATACTTGGACAAAATTTTTGAAAAGTAAAAATGAAGCTTTTGATAAATTTGAGATTCTAAGTAAGAAAATTCAAAATCAAGTAGGGTCTAGTATTGTGTCTATTAGAACGGATCACGGTCGTGAATTTGATAAGGAATTTCAATTTGGAAACTTTTGTGATAAAAATGGTATTACTCATAACTTTTCGGCTCCACGCACTCCTCAATCTAACGGTGTAGTAGAACGTAAAAACCGGACTTTGCAAGAGATGAGTAGAACAATGCTTAATGAACAAAACATACCACAAAAGTTTTGGTGTAACGCCGTTGACACATCAACGTACATTTTAAATCGAGTCTTAATTAGACCATTTTTGAATAAAACTCCTTATGAACTATATAAAGGTAAAAAGCCTACATTAGGATACTTTAGAGTGTTTGGGAGTAAATGCTTTATTCTTAACACCAAGGACTATCTCACTAAATTTGACTTAAAGTCTTATGAAGGTGTATTTCTTGGATATTCACAAAATACTAAAGCTTACATTGTTTTAAACAAAGAAACCTTAAGAGTCGAGGAATCGTTGAACGTAACATTCGACGAAAGTCCACCTCCCTCTAAGACATCACCTTTAGTAGATGATGACTTGGTTGAAAGTCAAGCTATTGAAAACCAAGTGATCTTAGAAAATGATAAGGAAGATGAACCATTAAGCAAAGAAATTGTTAATGTTAAACAATCCAAAAGTCATCCATTAGATAATGTCATAGGAAAAATTAATGAGAGAACACTAAGATCCAAAGCCCAAAATGAAAGTAACGACTTTTGTTTCGTGTCAACCATTGAACCAAAAAACATTAACGAAGCCATAAATGATGAGTCTTGGGTAATAGCCATGCAAGAAGAGTTAAACCAATTTGTTAGGAATGATGTATGGACATTAGTTCCTCAACCAAGGAGTCAAACAATAATTGGAACAAAATGGGTTTTTTCGTAATAAAATGGATGAAAATGGAATTGTGTCTAGAAACAAAGCTAGGCAAGTAGCACAAGGATATAATCAACAAGAAGGCATTGACTATGATGAACCTTTTGCTCCGGTTGCTAGGCTCGAGTCAATTAGAATCTTACTTGCTTATGCATGTGCACACAATTTTAAACTCTTTCAAATGGACGTCAAAAGTGCATTCCTAAACGGGGTTATAAATGAAGAAGTGTATGTTGCTCAACCACCGGGCTTCATCGATTTTGAAAAACCTAATCATGTTTACAAACTTAAAAAGGCTCTTTACGGACTTAAGCAAGCTCCAAAAGCATGGTATGATCGACTTAAAACCTTCCTAGTTGACAATAAGTATACCATGGGCTTAGTTGATAATACTCTCTTCACTAGGAAGAAAGGTTCACATATTATCATAGTCCAAATCTATGTTGATGACATTATATTCGGTTCAACTTGTCAAGAATTATGCGTAAATTTATCAAAAATCATGCATGACAAGTTTGAAATGAGTATGATGGGAGAACTCAACTTTTTCCTAGGACTCCAAATTAAACAACTAGAAGATGGTATCTTCTTTAACCAATCTAAATATATTAAGGATATGCTTAAGAAATTTGGATTAGAAGATTCGAAACCAATCAAAACGCCCATGTCCACGGAAACAAAACTCACCAAGGATGAGGAAAGTGAATTCGTAGATAGCACTAAATATAGAGGTATGATTAGAAGTCTACTTTACCTAACGGCTAGTAGACCCGACATTATGTTTAGTGTTTGTCTATGTGCTCGTTTTCAAGAAGATCCTAAGACAAGTCATCTCGAAGCCGTCAAAAGGATTTTTAGATATATTAAGGGCACTACACATTTAGGTTTATGGTATCCCAAAGGAACGGGAATAGACACCATAGTGTATGCCGACTCGGATCATGCCGGTGACTATGTTGATAGAAAAAGCACAAGTGGTATTTGTACTTTTGTTTGACATTGTCTCACCTCATGGTTCTCTAAGAAGCAAACGGATCTCACTATCTCAACAACAGAAGCTGAATACGTTTTAGCCGGAAAGGCATGTCAACAAGCTCTTTGGATGAAGCAAGCTCTTGTCGACTACGGAATTCAACTTAACGGCATCACCATTCTTTGTGACAACAAAGGAGCCATTGATCTTAGCAAAAATCCAGTTCAACATGCTCGTACCAAACATATTGAAATCCGTCATCATTTCCTTCGTGATAACGTTCAGAAAGGAAACATCTCAATTGAGAAAGTTTCTTCCGAAGACAACATAGTCGACATTCTCACAAAACCTCTTAAACGAGAACCTTTTAACCTTCTTAGACTAGGCTTATGACTCATGGAATCTACATTGTAGTTCTAGACATTAGACAAAAATCACAAAAATCAAAACAAATCAATAAGTCTTTTTCTCAGCATAGTCGGCGGAACCCTCTTTTTGGTTCCGCCGTATCCGCCGACCTGCAGAACCTTTTTTCTTAGTTTATATTAAACCAAACACCCATTATCTCATACCACCACTTCCAAACTGCTACTATTCATTTCACCACTCATCCACACCTACGAATTTTTGGTCCTTCCTTCATTCACATTGCTCATCAATCATCATTGTAAGTATTCTAAACATGATTACACTCCTGATCTGAGTCTAGGAATTCTATTTTTGCACAAAAACAAAAACTTGGGGTTATGCATTAACTTGAGAAACTCATGTATGAAATTAGGTGTTTAACAAAACTAATCATGTTTCCCATAGTTAGGAATTGCATTATTATAAGCTATTAACATGTTTACTAAAACACCCCATGTCAAATTCTTGCAAAAATTTCTCACAAATAGGACAAATATTTTTTTCGTCTCATATTGTGAATACAAAATCAAAACGTTATGTTCAAAAACATCACTTGCATAATGTCTCTTGAATGCTAAAGGGAATACATAACCAATATGTATTTTCGGGTACATTCAAACGAAGCTACATTGAACTAGGAGCGCTTGGGTTATCTTTTGTGTATAACTAACTTGCATTCTAAAAATGTTTTGAGCATCAAAATGAGTCAAGATAACCGCACTAGAACATCCACATTACACTAGTCATTTACTTAGACTAAAATGTGAAATTTTGTTTTTCTAGGAATCATCATGCCTCCTCTAACCCATTACGACCACATGGACACCATTAAGTACCTACCCAAACACCACAAAACCAAAGGTCTTACTCCAACTCAAATCGACATTTTCAAAGCCTTAGAAAAACGATATGTCCATGAGGGTAGAACCATTGACCCATCGTTCATAGAAGGCACAAACCTACCTAATGAACTAGCAACCATCAAATTTGATTGTCTCCTAAAAATCAATGAGCCTATTTGTCCTAGGTTATCTTAAAGTTCTATGCATCTGTCACTCTCTCAACGGATGAGTATGGTCGCATGTCTATTAACTTTAGGGCTAGTAGTCATGAGTACTCCTTCACTCTCGAGGAATTTGCTCAAATCCTAGGTGTCCCAAACCGTGGTACATGCATCTACTTCGACAAGCATTCCCTCTCAACTCTTGACACACTCATTGACCGAATCCATCCCTATGATACCCCTCTTGTGTCCAAGGATGAACTCCGTGACCACCTCTTCATTAGGACCACCAACACTAGGAGAACTAGAACCAGAAATGAAGTAAACAAGGACCCATATGGAATGGAACTCAATGAACTCAAGCCCCAATTCAAGAAAGGGAAGAACTCCTTAGAGCCAATGTTATTAGCACCATAGGAAACCGGGATCATATCAATCTTTGCCTTTGCTACATGCTCTACTCCTTGTCCGTTAGGCAACCCTTCAACCTTGCCTACTACATGGCCTAGAGAATGGCTGACATTCCCGTGCAAGGCACAACGGCTATGCCGTATAGAATGCTCTTGACCCATCTCTTTAGGTTCATCTCTCCCATTCCGCCAACTCCTAGAGGTCTTCGTCTAGACTACTCTCTCATTCTACACACTTTTGTCTCACTAAGTGATAGGAAAGTCTATAAAGCCCTAGGAAAACGTCCTCATCCTCTTACCTCCTCATCATCATCCTCAATGAGTGAAGATGAGACTTTGCCCAACTCTAGGATCCCGCCGCTAGAATACCTTTCCCAACTTCCGGATATTCCAAATGAGTCAGCGGAGTTCAAGCAAAAACAAAGGGGATGTTCAAGAATCATGGGAGATTCCTTGGAAAGCTCAAGAACAAGATTGATCGTCAATGAGAGCGGGTGTGTAGGAGTGTTTGGCACTAGGTGCTATTTGAACAATTTGGTCATTTTAAACAATATATGTTATGTATTTGTGTGTTGGCATGTTGTCAAATTTTCAAGTGTATGAAAATTTCACTAAGTATAGTGAAATTCGCTAGCCCCCGGTCAAAGTTCAATGGTATGCGCGTTTACATGTTCAATTTTTGCATTTCCTAACCAGATATGAATTATATTTTTGTTTTTAGGAGTTTTCAAAAAATTTGAAAATCGTCTCGCGGGTCAAAAACGTGGACTGCCAACTTTTTCAGGTCTGGCAGATCTGGCGGCACCCTCAAATGGGTTCAGCCAGTGTATTTTTCTGGAATTCCAGAAATGGCCCAACGGATCCGACGGAACCCTCAAGAGGGTTCTGCCAGTGCACCTGCAATTTTTTTTTTTTTTTTTTTTTTTTTTTTTTTAAATTTTTGACACTTCAAACTTCCACTCAACAACAAATCTTCCTTTTTAGATAGAAACCCATTCCCTACTATTTGCTAAGCACATTAGGGTCTTTCTCATCCTCTAGAACTCATAGAAACCCATTTCCCACCAAATTTCAAACTTAGCCATAACCACCTCAAGGAACCTTCACCCATAAAGGAAGGAACCCTTCTAAAGGTTCCTTGCAATCCGTGAAACATATACCTTCAACCAATTTGCCAAAACCACTAAGCATTTAGTGCAAATCTTTGTCTTCTTCCTTCACCATTTTCATTGGATTGACTTCCAATGATTTGACAACCCTCATTAATCTTCAAAATCATTAGCAACCTCCATTTTTGTATGGCTAAACATCAAATCCAAACACTCCTTCCCATACTTCTTCACCTCTATAAATTTAACCATCTTAGAACACCCTCAAATCACACCATCACCATCACAATCTCTGATTCTAAACCTCTAATCAACCATTTCTACAATGACACAGTCAACAATAACCTCTCAACCATCTCGACCCGTTCGGAGAACCGCACGCATAAGTGTCAAACCACTTTGGTCAAACCACACAATCAACTTAATTTCCTCATCCTCGGATGAATTCTCCTCACCCATCAAAAATGAACATTTTCTAAACCTTGCATCTCCATCTCCATCACCCAAAGGACCTAATGAGCTCACCACTCCACCACCAACAAAATCACCCATTGACCCAACTCCACCAAGTGCTCCAACTCAACCATCCAAAACTCCATCACCACCTAAACTTGAACCAATGGAGTTATTTGGGTCTCCTCCAACATCACCACATCCTTTTGTTCAAGATCTCAATGATCTTCCACAAAGATCAACAAATCACCACCTTTGACAAATCAAAATGAGCCTTTTGTACACAACCAACCACCACAACAAGAGTACCATCACCCAAAACCATTGTTGTTTCACCCTATCTTCAATTACATTCATGGTCCTCTATATGGAGAACCTAACTTTGAAAACCATGATCACCCAATTCCACCACATTCTCAATCCCAATCCTTTGAGTCTTTCTTTCCTTCTTATGAGGAAATCCAAAGCATGGTTGAAAATCACCTCCATCAAGCAATGGAATTTCAAATAACCTTGCTTGACTCCATACCAAACCCATCCACCAATCAAGAACCTAAAAACAACACACCACCACCACCATCATCAAACGACCCGTTTCCACCCACTCATCACCATGTTTGCTCACAATGTGAGCAAATGCTCCAACAAGGTGAAAGCATCAAGATGTTGCTTCACGAATTTCAAGATGAAACCCGTTTTGCTATACAACACATCATCGAGCGTTTGGATGCTCTTTCCCACCCAAAAAAAATCCTAAACCAAGTTTGGAGGCCTTTTGCCCCACTTAGGAAATGTGTTGAAAAACTTCTACTTATAGAAGTAGGATTTTCTTTTTATTTTATTTCTTGGTTCTTTTTATCTTTTATTTTATTTTTAGAAGTAGGAGGATATTTATCATTTCTTGTCTTTGACTTTTTTAAAGTCAAATTTTACTTGAAATGACATCTTTTACTACTTTCTTATTTGCATTGTTGGTTGATCATATATGAGTTGTGATTGTGGTTGCTTATATTCTCATATGTGTGGTGACTACATGCTTGATTTTATGTCATTATCACCAACTAACCATTTTTTTGTAGGTTCAAAATCCATGTTTCCCATCTTGGCACTCCTTTTAGGGGGAGTATCGACCAAGGGGGAGCACGTGCATAGTTCCGCTTCGCTACTCTACTTTTTGTTTCGACAAAAGGGGGAGAAAGATATATTAACTATTAAACTTAAAATGATTTTCATCACTTAAGAAAAAAAAAGTTTAATATAACATTTTTTTAAGTCTTAACACTAAAATTTGTGAGTTACTTAAAAACAAAGTTTATGTTTTGTCATCAACAAAAATGGGGAGATTGTTAATACAAATATCGCCTAAAAACGTTATTTATATTTTACGATCTTTGCTAAGTTTTTTTAACGACAAAATGTAAACTTTAGTTTTTAGTAAAACATACTTTTAGTTTAAAGACTTACATAATTAGACATTTGCTACATTTTAAATTTCACATAAAACACAACACTTTTTATATTTCTTAAAATAGAAAAATGTTAACATCACATCATACATTTATGTTAAGTTTGTGTGTTTCACTTACCATAACCTCTTACACATTTTTGGAAGCATTCCACTTTTGATTCAATGTGTTTGACTAGAAATTAGTTGATGTGACTTTGGTTGGTTTGGAAAGATTTATTGCAAAACCTTCTGTTTGCCCGGCGGAACCCTGGAGGTACACGGGCGGAACCCATCTGAGGGTTCCGCCGTATCCGCCAGACCTACTGAATGTTTTGCTATAAATACCAAGCCATTTGTTTGAATTTTGGCTTTATCACTTCTCATTACATTTACACACACATACATTCATATCATTCATCTAATCCCTTAACATTTCATTTTGATGTGAAGTTTCTTTTGTAGCAAAGAAGTTCACAAGTTCATATAAAGTTACAAGTATTCAACACAACGTTGCAAGACTTGTTAGCTTAGCATCGTGTAGAATTTGTGTAGTTTACACTTCATTTGATTGTGTGTTTTCAGTGTGATCGGTTAGTATTTTAGGCCTTAAAATACATAGTGTGACGGGAGTTGTTGTACCCTTGTAGAAGAACTAACGGGAGTGGTTGTACCCTTGTAAAAGAACTCCACATCTAGCTTAGTGTCTGTAATCGTGTAAGCGACGTGTAAGGTTTTCTCCCCCGGTGAAAGGAGCTTGTTGACTAGTGAAAGAAACTCTCGATTTGGATACTCGGGGCGTGGACGTAGGGCCAGGAAAAAGAGTCCTTATAGCCGAACCACGATAAATACTCGTGTTGTGGTTTGATCGTTTCTTTCTTTATACTTGCATGTTATATATTGTCTTTGTGTCCATATCTTTGATTAAACGGAAAGTTTCAAAAGATAATTAAACGAAAAACCGGTAAAACTATTCAACCCCCTTCTAGTTTTCCAGATAGTTGATTTGTGTGGTGGTGGCAGCGGTAGTGGTAGTGGTAGTGGTGTTGGTGTTGGTGTTGTTGATAGTAATGTTAAAGTCTTAACTAATCCGACTATGTCTTGAGTAGTTATCTGTAACATTTCGACATCAACAACTTGTTTTGGTTTCGCATGTGATTATGCATTTGATTCCGCCTGGTTTTATCTGAATTTGTCTATGGCTGCATTTGTCTGCCTGAATCTGCTCTTCGTCTACCTCTATTCGGATTTCTTTGATGAATATATGTCTATCTGCTACTGTTTGACTGAACCTGCTCTTCGTCTACCTCTGTTCGGATCTTTCTGCTGCTGAATTTGTATCTGACCGCTGCTATCTACCTGGATCTGCTCTTCGTCTACCTTTGTTTGGAACTCTCTGCCGCAAAATCTGCATCTGTCTGTCCACATCTGTCCATCTGATTTTGGAGTTTTCTTGTCAAACTCTCAATGTAGCATTGTGAGTTTAAGGGAGATGTTAGTTAAGAATGCCTATAGACCCAACTCACTTGTTTAGGCCCGTTTAATAGTTAGGGTTTCATATTTTTCTTTTCTATTTAATGTCTTGTAATCTTTATAGTTAGTCGAATCTTAATAATACAATTTTCAATATTCCTTTGGTTTCTACAGAGCTTTCCTTCAAGCATTTGACTCTCAAACTTACTGATCTTTGTAGCTAACCAAGTAGTAGTTAGACTACTAAACGCCTTCGACAAACTAGGGAACAATCCCAATCCATCATCATGTCCACCTATTGAAACAGTCAAATTATTACATGAACCAGAATTAGTTTTTCGTCCATCTTTTTTCTTATGATTGCTACCCCTCCCACCAGAATCAAGAAATCCTTTCAGCATGCTTACATTAATCTAACCCAATCAAACCACAAATCTAAGAAGTACATGCAAAGCCCTAAGTTCAACACAGACAGGTGAAACCCTAAAAATGTTTCAAAAATTTGAAGCACAAAACGAATACCAAAAAGTCAACACCAAAAATGTAAACCCAAAACCAACTAGGTCGATTTAGGTTATAGTTGTTAACGCACCTTTAACCTAATATAACGACCAGTGAAACCCTAAAACAAGAGAAAAATTGAAACGCTAAAAAATCTTAGCGAAACCCTAAGACAAGAATAGGATCGACAATTGTCGAATGATAGTAGTTTGTAATAGGATCATTAGGATATTCTAGGGATGAAAAAACAATTAGAATTAAGAGTTTTTAGTGAATCGTTGTGTCGCCATAGGAGGAAGTTGTTTAAGGAATCTTTTGTTAAGTATTTAAAACTTTAGATCACCTTTCAACAAAAAATTTAAATATTGCTGGCTTGATCTAATTTTTCTCTATATATATAAAAATACTTGCTTTTAATTTTGAGTCAAACTATTGTTACCCACAATTTGCAGGTTGAAATCAATTATGGGTTTTACATTAAGGAGCGTCGTAATTGTATAACAAGAAAGAAACGTTACGCCAATTACCAATATATTGTATGACATGCTTGAAATCAAGTATGGGTTCTACATTAACGAACATAATAATTGTATTTTATTTAAACTAGTAAGAAACAAGAAATAAAAGGTTACAAAGTAAGTACTTTTTTTAACGACAATGCTGTTATAAAACTAGCAAGGTGTTGGACAAAAATTACAACGAGATGGAAAGAGTATTACACAGGTTACATTTAGTGAGGGAGTTACCTTGGCCAAAACTAACATTCTAGCTTCTTCACTCAATTGCAAACCATCTACCATTCTGTGATCCTACCTTAATTGGGCCCACCAATGGTGCTAACATGAACAAAATTTTGCAATTGGTAACTCATCAATCATCATTAATAAATTTAACAGAAAACAAACCTTTTATAAAGCTAGAAACTTCTCATATGATAGAAGAATCACGGTCTTAAAGCTAAGTTGGTTCATGGGGCACTTAGTACCCGTTTCTTCTCAATGTTCAAGGTTCCTAAGAAGGTCATCAGTTACTTATATAGAGAAGCTTAGATGTAACTACTTTTGGGGTGGTACTTTGAATTCTAATAAATTGTCTTGGATTGGTTGGAATACAGTGTGCTCATCTCCTAGTTGTGATGGTTTAGGGATTGGTGGCCTTCAATCCTCAAACTTAGCGGTCTTGCTAAATAGTGGTGGCGTTTTCTTTCGGAATCCAACTAATTATGGAAATGTATCATCACTTCCATCTATGGACCTCCAGACATAATTTGTGTAGGAAATCAAGTCTTTGGGTAAAAAAACTTAACAAATCATTATATCCTAACTGCCGATCTCAACTTTCATATTGTATTTACTCGCAAAGTTGGCGACAGAAGATTGTTTTCCTATTTTCATGATAAATGGATTGGCACATCTACTTTTCGAACATTATATTCCAGACTTTATGCATTAAAAACTTTTGATTGCCATTGTTGAAAGATGTAACACAATTAGTGGACAGTATACAAGATCTTGGGCTTGGAAAAGGGCCATTCGTGAGGGCCTTGAAAGTGTCCAATTTTTGGACTTGTTAAAACCTGAATTCCAACCCTTGTTGTGAGGCTACTGCCACAGCAACTTAATCACCTCCACAATCTTCATTGTTGCAACTTTAAGCAAGAAAATCTTCTATTATCATATGATAATCGGATTCGATGGAACAGATTTCTTCATATAAAAGTCAACATACATTCATGGAGATTATCCACCTCTTCCAATAAGGTGTAATCTAGTAATCTAGATGCTAGGGTAATTGATGTCGACTAAACCCATTACCTGAGGTACGTGTAATGAAGCCCTTGAGAATTCTCAAACACCTTTTCCTTGATTTCCTCATGGCGGAAGTTATGCAATAGAATCGCAGCTTGGTGGGATTGTGGAGATTACACAAAATGGTGTCTCTTAAATATATTTTGCGGAGATACGGTTAATCATAACTACATGGTTAATACTTGCCTTAATAGTTTCGTTCAAACAACCATGTAGATCATTTGGAGCCTTGGAGGTATTAAAATGGTACTCTGTATTTGTTTTGATTCGAATCTCCAATGAAAGAACATCAGCTGTTTAAACGAAAATATTTTGTGTAATCTCCGCAATCCCACCAAGCTGCGATTCTATTGCGTAACTTTCGCCATGAGAAATCAAGGAAAAGGCACTCAGATTTCTAGTTAGGAATAATTATGTAAAACTGATGTGGTATGATTTAATTAGCAATCCAATCATTTTCATTTGCAAATAACTTGTTATTTCAACCATGCAACTTGCTAGTTTTGTTTATAATATACCCGTCATTTAGAAGGAAGAAAAAAAAGCCAGACTAACCAACTAGGTTTAGCTTTCCCACTCCTATTAGAAATCCAACTAAAGTCAAATTGTTTAATATCGCTGAGGATGAGAAATTTCTTTGACCTTTTACGTGAAAAAGTAGACTCATTTCTAAAACCCAAAGGATCCTAATGGCAGACTGAATAACGGCATCAAATGCAACAGAGATGTTAGGGATAAGTTTGTTCGGTTAGCAAGGTTGAATACATCACAAAGATTATCCAAATGAATGTTTTGGATTTCCCACCATATAAGAACTGTGCACCATCTGTGTTTAGCTATCACACACTTAACTAAAATGTGGCCTTCCGTTTCTATTTCCTTGTTTCACAACAGGCAAACAAATCAAGTGTAAGTCAATACTCCTAGCATCCAAGTTCACTCTATAAGTAAATTAATCAAGGAAACAGTTGTTAACTCACGTGGTTATACATTAGCTAAGTAAGAGCACAAGGTGCAACAACAAGCTTCAAGCTTGTCATTTGGCCCCCACGGGTGCCACATCACCTTACACCCTTTCATAATTAACCCCCCTCGCCAACAACTAACCTCAACTTACTCATTTGGGGTCCATCACTTACAAATTTATTTATTTTTATTCATTTCATTAAATAAACTAAATTCATTTCATTAAACTAAAAATACAATACAAGAAAATAAAAACATACGAAAAGTAAAATAACGATACGGTTAAAAAAAACAATACGAAACGTAGCCATTAAGCCTTTTATTCAAATACACACGATACGGAAATACAAATACACGCGATACGAAAGTACAAACACAAACGATACTGAAATACGAATACAGACGATACGGAAATACAAAAGCCGTTAATCCCTATATTTTTCCATATGGGGCTGTTTCTCAAAGTGAACAACACGTGAATATATTTGAAGCCTTGCCCACCAAAGCGTTCTTTGAAAATGTTCATTGAATTGTGAAGACGATCATTGTCCTCACTTGTACGCAGCAAATTCAAGTAAATATCATTGAATTTTTGACATTCACAGGTAAGTCTTGCCCACTTACCCGTTATCTGGTTTTTGTTACGAAAAGCACCGTCAGATTGGTTGTTGAACCTTTCTGTAACCTCATTCCAAAAAGAGGATTCGCCATGGTATTCGTGAATGATTAGCCACATGTCGGCTAGCAAGTTTTCTTCTTCAACAGAGCAACGATTAGCCATTGTAAAATTGTTTAGAAAGTGAAGTGTGTGCAAAATAGTATGTTATGGTATGCTTTATATAAGGATGTTTAAAAATGCAAATTTCAAAAACTGAGCGGAATATGTGTAAATTTAAAATTCAAAAAACGGGCGATTAAACCTTTAAAATTCAAATTCAAAAAAACGTGTGGATAAACCTTTAAAATTCAAAAAAAAAAAAAAAAAAAGAAAAAAGGAAAAAAAAAAAAAAAAAAAACGTGTGGATAAATCTTTCAAAAAACATAGTGGGATATATTTAAATTTCAAATTCAAAAAACGGTCCTATAAATAGCCATTCACAGAGGCACACAATACACCCACAATTCACACACAAATCATACAGAATTCACAAACAATTCATACGAAACAATGTCACACAACACATCACCAGATAATGAATCGGTTTACAACACACCACCGGAAGAGATCTGTTTGCCGTATTCCCATACGACAATCCACCACAAGATCTGTTTCCGTATTCTCATATCACAATCCACCATGAAACACTCCATCGGAAGTTCTGTTTCGGCAAACAATCCACCACAAAAAATCCATCGGCAAACAATCCACCACAAAACCAACCCAATACATTTGGGTTTACTGATGAAGAACTCTTCGAGCAAGATATGCAAGTCTTGTTAGAGGTTCAAGTGGAGGAAGAATGTCAGGCAAGAGCTCGTGAGGCGCGGGCAAAAGCTCGTCAGTATCGATTAAACCATAAAGCGGAATGGCGATGGGCTATGGTATTAAACCCTGTGCTATCGAGTGATGATGAATTGAGTAATGAGGGCTATGGCACAGACTAAATTATTTTCTTGATTCGGAGTTTTATTATCATTATCGTATCGTATTTTAGCGGTTTTAATTTCCGTTTCGTAGTTTAATGTTGTAATCGTAGTTGTAAAATAATTGTACACTGTTTTATGTAATTTCAATCACATGTTTAATATAGTTGCATTTACACAAAACATTACATATTCACAACTTACATTACAAAACAATTACATTCCAAACTTTACAAAAAAATAAAAACTCAATAAAAGAAAAGGAAAAAAAAAACAAAAAAACAAAAAACTGACAAACCGTTAGAAGTTTACCTCTTCGTGTAGACGAGTAGAAGGTTAATGGCGAGCCTTGGCGAGGGTGTCTCGGTGCAACAACGAATACAACGGGAGGCCATGTAGGAACGACGAGCTCTCCTAACAAGCTGCACCTTCTGCTCTAAGATATTATTTTCGTGTTACATAGTTATGCAGTTATTACCAACTTACAAATAGGTTCTTTAGCAACACATATATATTGGACTAAATCCATAGCAAATGATATGGTTTCATTGTGGTTCTAAATGTTTAAAATTCTGTTACAAGGTTCTTTTGAAGAAAAAAAGGTAAATTTGGTTTACTCCTTTCGTTGCAAAATAAATGTTCGTGTTTTCATTTTGGGATGTACCAAAATAAATTTTCATTTTATATTTTAACCAATAACAAAAAAGTTTAGTGTGTGAAGATGATATTTGATTGGTGACAAATGTTGATAATACAAAATTTTAAAACTTCCTGCATTTATAGAAGGGCTAATGGTCTAAAAAAAGTATCCAACTTGTCACATTTTCCTTTTGTAAACACTCAACTTTTATTTTTTCTATTAAATTCAAAAACTATCTTAATTTTCCTATTATAGTCATATTACAGGGAGTCTATGACGTGGTACAAATTAACCATTTAATGATCCGTTAAGTGGGTGCAATTTAGTCAATTCATCTTACTTCATCTTCTTTATCTAGTTTCTTATTAAAACAAAATTCAAACACATCTAGAATCAAACCATGAAATCACATTTCATTTCCAAAAATAGATCTAGAATCTAAACACTTCTAAGATTTTTCAGTTCAAAACTCATTTCATCATTTCTTGAACAAACCATGAAAACCCCCTTATACCCCTTTCTTTAATCAAACCGGGAATATTTTTGAATCAAACCATGAATATTGAAGAAAAAAATCAGATATGAAAAACTTTCTTTCCAATAAAGAACCCATACTTGTTAATATAGAATTTCCAACATGATTACATGAACAAGCTGCAAAACCATGGCAGCTGTTTCATACGTTGAACACCTAACAACTTCATTTATGGTCTCATACACAACATTCCTCAATAAACATGATTGCTATGAACATCAATTGCAACAGTCAACAATGAACATCATTGGTATGAACATCATTTGGTTTGCCAAGTAGCCGGTATCCGTAAACCCCTTTTTGTAATTATATGTGCTTTCACTGCTATGAACATCATTTGTTGGAGACCAGTGAGATCATGTGGTCCACGAGCACACTTCAAGATATTGAACAAAAAAGTGGAAAGGTTATGATTACTAATGTATAAAGCCATCTGCTCACCAATTCATAACCCAAACATCCACCATTCCATCCTTTGCAAATGTCTATCCAATATACATTTATTGCTACCCTTCTAATACTTTCATTCACTTAGCTATTACGTTCAGTTCTCCAGTTGGAAAGAAAGAGGAAATGAAAGGAAATTGATAGTATTTTGTGTTTTTGAGTTTTTTTTTAAGGAATGAAATGAAAGTAGAAAGGAAATAGAGACGAAGTTTCATTAAGTAAATCTTCCTCCCACTTTTGGGAGGAAAGGGAAATAGTTATAGTGTAAAGACTAATATACCCTTTTTAAAACATTTTACATTAAAAACTAAAGGGCATATATGTAATTTTACCAAGTTATTTTTCTTTTCCTCCCACTCAAGAAAATGATTATGATTAATTTCCTTTTCCTTTCCTCTAACTCAAGAACATAACAATTAACTCTTACTTTCCTTTTCCCTTTCTTTTCTCTTTCCAATTGTTTTCCATTTTCCTTCACTTAAAACTCGAGAACTGAGCGAGAGTCATGTCATTCCACTTCAATTCCTAAATAATAGCAGCCTGATCACACTTCTAGTTTGTTTTTTTTTTTTTTTTTTTTTTTTTTTTTTTTTGTTTTTTTTTTACTATTAAGCTCATTAATTTTAATTGGGATAATGCATAATATGCCCCAGTTGTCCAATGCGTTTGCTTATTTGCCCCAGAATTTGGAGTTTCTTAACTTAGACCAGGGCAACCTCTAGTTTTTGGGCAAATGAAATCTGCAAGTGACAAGTGTCACTCTTCGGATTAATTTTTAGGCAACATGTGTATTTTTAGGCAACTGAAGGACACTTGTCATCATATGGGTCGAGATGCCTAGCTTCCTGGTCTAAATTAAGAAACTCCGAATTCTAGGCAAATAAGCAAATCAATTGGGTAATTGGGACATGTTACGGATTATCCCATTTTAATTTCACCTTGTCATTGATAACTCTAATCAGAACTTCCTCACTTCTTGTTTAATGTTTAAAAACTCTGCAGTTTCGATCTGAACAAATGCGATAAATAGTAGCAGCAACCTTTAATCTATTCACTACAACAACCCATTATCTATCCTGATTCAATAACCTTCTTTGCACAACAACCCAAAGAATAAATGCTTGCTTGGGCATAAGTTGTGGGAACCATATCATATGATACCAATTTACCTTACGACCATTATCTTTGATATCCTTCCAAAATTATTTATGGAGTACTTTACTAGGTTGTCATCACTTATAATCCACATAATTGTATCTTCTTCATTTTATCTTAGAGTTGGAACAACAATATTACATAAGGTTGAACCCAACCCTGTGGAAAACCCTCCAACCAAATCTACATAATTTAGGATCGAACACAAACCCCGTGTGCAAAACCTACATAACAAACACCCCTTAATATAATCATAAGAATATGACAATGTCACCTGTGGAGTTTGTTAGACTCCTTGGACCGTTTTGAGCACTAGGGTTCAACAATAACAATGATAATAACATGCAGCGGAATAAGAACAAATCAAAGTTATTGACACAAAGTTTTTCCCAATCACCTCCAATTATTATTTGATCAGAATAATAACTTGTTACCTATCTGTAACGAGGATCTAAGACACCTCAGACCTTAGAGGATACGAACAACACTACCTAGTTCTAGGCGTTTATAGTTTACACGCCCTAGAACACACACACACTTTTCTGATATTTACATTATGGAAGACTTGTGTAAACCTGTACCCTATGTCTCTTTATATAGAGAGATATTAGGGTTTACAAAAAGATAAGAATAAAACTAAATACAGAATATTATCAAAATCATTTCTTCATAATAGAATATTTCCTGTATCTTTATTCTTTGTAGCTTTCTCTCTTTGTCATCTTTAGCCCTTCTTGTTTCATTCTTTTATTTATTTTGTCACATCAAATCTAGAATCCCAACATCACCAATTTGAATTCAATGTCTTTGTGATCAAAGATGGCCCATAAATTTAAGGGATTTTGTGTAACCTCTCTCTGGCATTTTTTTAATCGGTTAAACGAGTTTGTGATATATAATTTTGATTAAATTACATGGGTCGTCGTTTTTTTTTTTTTTTTTTTTTTTTTTTTTTTCTCCAAAATGTCGTTGCAATCCTTGAAACTTTAAACTTGAAAGAATCATTTTTAACTTTGAAAAGAATAATATCATCAAACTCTAGGTGTATGTTGAAGGACTACTATTGTTACTTTTTTCAAAATTTATTTGGACATCTGGTGTTATTCTTTTTAATAGTTAAGGACTAGTGGTGCATTTTTAAAACCTAAAGGACTATCTGTGCAAAAAATTAGTTTCAAGGACTGCATGTGCATTTTTCACAAACTACAAGGACGATCTGTGTGATTCACTCTATAATTTTTTAAACATAATTTTAAACGGCGGATTGAAAAACCTATTTATGAAACGGGTTAGTCGTATCGATTTATTACAACCCAAACATGTTTACCATGAACCCGAACTCATTTAATTATATTTAATTATATTTCGTTCCCGAACTCATGTAATATTACCATCAGGGGCGCAGCTTCTAAGGGGCCGGGGGGGCGGCCGACCCCCCGAAATTTGTTTTGCGATGTAGGGGTATATAGTTTTCGTGTAGAAAAATTTCGGTATTTTCGGTTTCGCCCCCCCAATTTAATTCGGTTTCGACCCCCCATAGTGTTAGGAAAAAAAAATTTAGATCCCGACCCCCCTTCGAAATTTCCAAGCTTCGCCCCTGATTACAATCAATGAATATACAAACTGTTGGGACTTAAGTTGATGTTGGCAAGTTTAGCTATATGAAACACAAAATACAAACTCTTGAAGCTGCATGTGATTGTGTTTATCATATACGGAGTAGATGGCAAGAGTGCATGAAAAACACACACTAAAAACGCCATATTCACTCATTGTTATTTGTTTATGTTCTTGGTTTTTCTGTTACCATCTTCGTGTTGTAATCGTGAGTTGTTGCTACTCATCGGTTACGTTTGTGGAACTGTATTAATCCTGGGTGCTTAGGCTTGTAGACTCAAGAAACTTACGGACTGCCGAAAGTACTTAAAAGGACACGGAATCTCTTACCGTACGGTTCAGTTTGTTATGTTTTTTTATAGGTTTCAAGAGGATGATGATGTTTGATTTCGTTCTTGTTGCTGCTCAAATGATGTTGCTCACTTATGTTGTTGTGGCATTTGGTTATGAAGTTCTCATGTTCGAGTACGGGTTTTTGATGTTGCTCACTTGCTCGTATGATGTACTTTTAAATGTTGTTTGTTTTATTCGGCTTTGAGCTTTGAATGTTCAAGTGGGGTTTTGATGCTGCTGTATAATATTTAGTTTTGTGCTTTAGTTATGGATCCTTAGAATGTATTGAGGTATTCAACTTATCTTGGTGCAAGGTCCTTACTTCTATTTGGTTTGTTCTTTACCTACTGTTATGAAATAATACTCCTATACAACAATCTTCTAAGTACTTTTGTATCCTACAAAAGGAAAACAAGTAAAAGTTTATAAGTGAAGGCATGAAGTTTTAAGAAAAAAAACTCACAAGTGCGGACGATTTAAAATGAGCAAATTGAAACTGAAATCAAAACCAGTTGTTGGTAGGGTATCCATGATAGCTTAAACCACCTGAATTACCGATGCACGTGGATGGTATCTTGATTCAGGAGCCACTATTCACGTAGTGGGATCAAGAAATAGTTTTTCAACCAATCATGCATGCGGTAACCCGTAGGCAGGTGATGATGGCTAATCGTGATAGAGCCGATGTTTGCGGCGTAGGAACAGTGAAGATGAAGTTCACATCCGGTAAAACTGTGACTCTTCACAATGTGCTTCATGTTCCTACAATATCCTAGAGTCTAGTTTCTGTTAGAAAACTAGACAAATTAAACACAGTTTCATAATCGCCATCGAGTCAAGAAAGGTTGTGATCACAAGACTTGGTCTTTTTGTGGGAAAGGGATATTACCAAGAAGGGATGTATCGACTAAACGTGGAAAATGAGTCCCCTACAAATGTATCAGATAGTACTAGTGTAGTTCTATTGCTAGCAATCTGATTTCCAATGTTTCTTTAAGAAGTAACTTTGATTACGTTGTTGATTTACATGTTCATGAAAATAATCAAATATCCGTTGTTTATCGTGTGTGTTCTATTTATTTATGGAATTAACGTTTCACACATATAAATGTTGAAAATATTGAAAAAATGAAAATAACGGAATATTAGCTAAAATTCAAAACAACGTTTCGAAAAAATGTGAAACTTGTGTAAAATCAAAGTTTTTAAAGAAACCTTTTCCATTGGTTAAACGTGATACGGGATTATTAGAGCTAATACATTCGGATATTTGTGAATTGAATGGAGTACTTACTCGAGGAAGAAAAAGGTATTTCATTACATGTTGGGATGATTCAAGTCGGTTCTTATATGAGAAGATGAAGCTTTTGATTAATTTAAAATACAAAGCGGAGGTTGAGAACCAACTTGGGAAAAGGATTAAAATCCTACTATCTGGCCGGGGTGGAGAATATTTTACGCGAGAGTTTGACACATTCTGCAAAGAGAATGGCATTAAACATGAGCATACCTCACCATACACACCACAACAAAACGGTTTAGCAGAAAGAAAAAACCGAACCATTGTAGAGATGGTTAACTGTATGTTAAACCAATCTGGGTTACCTATAAATCTATGGGATGAAACTCTATTAGTCACGTGCCATATACATAATAGGATCACTAGTCATGTGATTCCTATGAGTCCATATGAGTTACGGAATGGCAGAACCGTAATGATCTAAGCTAGGAGCTCGTGGTATTAAAAGTGTGTTTGTTGGCTACACCAAAAATAGTGTGGAATTCTTTGAAGATAAATTTTTGAAAGATGACAAAAACCCTCGTGCAAGTCTAGTTCCTACAGAGATTAATGAACGAAGGGGAGTACACGAACTAGAAAAGAGAAGAATTTAGACCAGATTCCATTTCTTACTTGGTCGAAGGAACGCAAAAGAAAGTGACAAAGGAAGTCATTTTCTCGATTAACGTACGTCGATGACGACCCTACGACTTATTCTGAAGCCATGTCATCTCTAGATGCTCCTCTTTGGAAGGAAGCTATAAATGATGAGATGGATTCCATTATGGGCAATTAGATTTCGGAATTAGCAAAACTGCTACAATTAACTTAGAATTTAAATGATCAACACGGGAAAATTATTTAATGCCATAAAGGATAAAAATGTTTAGATACAGAAGCTGAATTGCTGAAGCTCAACCTTAACGTAGCACAGGCCAAGATATATTTGCTAGTTACTAGGCCTGTATACGTGTAGAAAGCCCATATTGAAAGCCCAAGCTATCTCAGTTAATTTGTTAAAACTTGAAAGAATTTTTAAGTTTGGTGTTTTTGTTGTGACAATGGAAAGAGGTGAATTGTATAATTTCGATAATTTGCTGCACTATCGATGATAAATAAAAACTGGGTTATTGGATTTATGATTTTTTATTTATTTTTTTTTTTATTTTTTTTTTTATTTTTTTTTTTTTTTATGTATAAGTTCATGATTTATGGATTTACATATGCATGTACAAGTTTAGAAGAAAAAAGAAATCAAAATTGTCACATCAAAAATTATATTTCCAAAAACGTCGATCACCAAAAAAATTGTTTATGTATCAGAATAGACGTCAACTTTTACATTTTTTTTTAATTAATAAGAATAACCCTTTGTTTTTTTTGAATACATGAGAGGTTACGTAATAGGTATCGAAGGACTAACTACCAAATATATACTAGTTTAAAATAATGGAAGAAATATGAAGGGCCAACAAACACCATCCTAGAAAGAAAAAGAAAAACATTTAAAAACTACAATTACTAAGCATGCACAAAACATGGCCAATAATCTATGTCCAAAGTCCAAACCATCATAGGTTCATCAACTAGATAGAACCACCCTAAGAAAAGAAGTCAAATCCGTTTCCCATGATAGGTTATCATCACCTCCTATTTGTGGGTTCGATGGTGAAGACCTCAAAACAAAAAAGAATTTGTGAGTATGTGTAAGTGTATTATGACTGTTTTAACGTGGTATATATAAATGTTAAAAAATTGTGATAACTATTGCGAGGGTTTGGTGGCAGGTTTGATAGCCGAAGTGGATGTTGATGGGGCGTCACTGTGGTCAAGACCACACTAGTAAACCTGGTCTAAGTCCATAATATATGCAACACCCTTTTGACTCATGCAACCATATACCTATCACTTTTTTTGGCAGATTTAAGACTTTGTCACACATTATAAAACGTAAAGTAAAATGAAAGACAAAGGCCAACATATGGACACTTAGAAGGATCTTTACAACATATATCATGTTCTTAGGGGACTCGAATGAATGAACAAAGAATGCTACAATTATTTCGTAAATTAGTCCCCAACGTTTCTCAATATTCAATTCAACCCTTCACAAACTTCTACTAAAGTAGCTTTTTATATGTTCCCCTATTGCCCTTTTGTTTCTTTTTCTACCGAGAGTCAATGCACAAAATAGAGTGACCAGACACCACAATAATGTTTTTCAAATTTTCAATTACTTTTGTACTCTGCTAGACCAAAGTAACCCCCAATCTTAACTTTTTACCCTTTTCAGTCCTCTACTTTTCCCAAAGTAAAACCTTGTTACCAGCCCTGCATTCACAATGAATTAAAGTCATTGAGTGAGGGATTCGTGGTCAGTTTGTAGTAAATGCAGCATACATGCAACAAGTTCTGGAAACAAAATGCATATTGGAGAATTTACCAAAACACCCTTGTGTATCAGAAGCTAAGTTGCATTCTAACTTATGTTCAGCTAATTAAGGAGTCAGTGGATTGCTTAAAGGACATATTTGCTCAAAAACAAACCAGTATCCTACTTATTTCAATGCTTATTTACTACTCCATCAGTCTCAAATTATATGTCCATCTTTTTATTTTTGTTTGTATCAAAATATATAAATGTCCACATTCATATTTTAACCAAAAATGGTATTATTAATCTTACTTTTATCAAACAGTACTGTGTAATATGAAAGTGGATGTATAGTTGTATTGTTCATAAGGTGAAAAAGAGAAACCATGCACATACATGTCAATGAGGGGTCACTACTGAAAACTTTTAAACCAATCTCCCACATTATTCTTACTCAAACAGGAACACTATAAGTTTGTAGTGATGAAATGACAAAAATCTCCTTTGTAAAATGACTAAAATCAATGTGTCCGTATATCGACAACATGGAAAAGGAGAGAGATGTTACACCCTAGTTTATTTCGAGTCAATTCCCGTTATGTGCTTGTTTTTCAAAACTTGGATAACTATGCTTGTTTATACATGTTCTCATTCTATGCTTTTCAATTAAACAAAAAATGCTCCCCTTCAAATGTCTCTTTTAGCTATACTTTTTTTTTTTCTTTTTTTTTTCTTTTTTTTTTTTGTCATTTTCCTCCCAAATTGTGAGAACCGTCACCAAAACAGGAGAGTCATCCTTGACTGCAAAACCTAATATTTGACATCTATGTGGATACGTGATGTCTAATGCATATAACATGAGTAATTCTATGATTTAAATGGTTTAACCATTTTATTCCCTCATCCGTCAAATCAACAATGCAAAGCAGCTTAGCTAGCTATCAATAATGTCATTCTCTAATAATAATAATAATAATAATAATAATAATAATAATAATAATAATAATAATAATAATAATAATAATGTAATACCCGTATTTTTAAAAGATCATATTAAGTTTGATAGTATATAAATACAAAATAAAAACAAATAACATTAGTCTCTTATAAATTTCTAATGTCAAGATATTGTTGCACACAATTAATATGGCATGAGATAAGATGCAATGTATAATATTCAAATTAGTATATGATGTAAAATGTTCAAATGTCATCACGCCTGTATACTTGGTCAAAATAAAATCGTCAATACGTATCCCCGCAGTCTCGGCCCATAATCAGCTTATTGAGTTATCTATTTTATCTATTATAATATGTATATGATAATATAAGTTCAAATAGCAAACAACTAGCCACCTTAATACTCGGTCCACCACTCTTCTTCACATCCCGTTTTTATCGACAACTTAGTTAATTACATCCTTATTAATCACAAAAATACATTCCTTTCACATTCATTAATCGAAACACTGAGCAATACTTCGAATCTCACATACATTTGCATAAATAAAAGTGAGTGTGGGTATGAGCGTTAGTATTGGGTTACCAAAGTCCACCATTCAAGCTGCAAGTTCGAGTTTGAATTCAGATTATATTTTCGATCTCGATCTCTATTCGCAGGAGGGTTATTGTTCGTGAGTAGGTTAAGATTTTGGGTCGTTGTACGTGTGGTTGTGTGTATGTTTGGGTTTTGGGTTCCATCTTACCTCGTTGTATCTCAGTGCTCGAATTCATACTGGTGTACGTTCGTGTTCGGTTTCGATTTCGATCTATCTTTTCTTCTGGAGGTATATCTTGAGCTACAGTTTACGTATATGATCATGTGTTACCTATAAGTAATTATATAAGAAATATGTTGTATGTTAAATATCATTATTACCATAAAAACATGATCAAATATCACTAATACTATAACTTGTCATTTTAAAAGCATGATGTTTTAACCTAGAACTAAATACCATGAGTTACATGAATGCATGATCATTACGTTAAAAGATAAAAATATGAAGTCTGATATCTAAATATGCTTAAATTGAGTTGTAGTAGAACCAAGTGAAATGGGTGCATGGACATATATGTAATTTATAAAGAAGAGATGCTTTGCATGAATTTCCTAAGTTAACTTGGACTTTAGATAAATGGTATAATAATATCACAAAGTTAATTTTTATAACTTAATAAATACCTTTTCTTTAATCTAAATATCTTCTAATGACTTAACAAGTTAAACATGTTATATTATAAACAACATATACTTGTTTTCTTATTCATGTGATGTACAACATAAGTATATTTTCTTTTTTATAAAAAAATGTTGGCTGCTCATTAATAAACAAGTAAATGTGTTTACGTTTATAAAATCTTGTAATGGATATGTTGATATATCGGTTCATCATAGCGGAACCATCAGAATATACAAGTTAACTTAAGTCGTAACCATCAGAATATAGAGATAGAGATTTCTTAATAACCCTTGCCATACTTCAATTATAAAGAGCTACTGATATAAGTAAATAATAATTAACTATTAGTATACAATAATTTGTTGTAAAATACTAAGCTTAATAATCAATCAGGTCGCCAAATAATATGTTTCTCCTAACCCTTGTAGATAAACCGAGAATGGAATAGTTGTGTTTTGTGGTACGCATTGAATTGCTTTTAAGATTGGCCGAAGGAGTAATAGGTTGATCACTATTATCGGATGTGCATTGATTTCTTAAGATTATTTGCTTGGACTTGTTTCATTTTCTCATCCGCTTTAAGGTGAGTTTTCGTGGCCCCTTTTACTTATGTTTTACTTGGGGGAGAATGATACTCAAAAGTTGTTTTCCTGCTATGCTCAAACTTTTACTTTGCTTGGACAAGTTATTGTGCTTATGATCGTGCTAGGTGCATTAGTAGTGTTATCTGTGTGATCTTATCTGTGTGATCTCATGTCATGGATTCATTTCCACTTGACATATATCTGTGTGATCTTATGCTGTGTGGTCTCATGTCATGATTGACATGGGAGTAATCATGTGTTAGCTCCAGCTGGTAGGCATGCATGTTGTACACTATAAACTTTCGGAGATGAAGAATGTGATGCTTGGATTATTGGTTAGTTATGTTGTAATAATTGCCATATGCCACTTTTTTGTTTGTACACTTGTCCTATGAACTTATGCATGGCAAAATGGTTTATGTTTACTTTAAACCTACGAGCTCACCAACTTTATGTTGACATTTTAGAGTATCATTTTCAGGTGATCGTAGTGATTTATTGAAGTTATACTGTATTATCATTTCAAAGACCGAGTTGACCTGGCCAAGACATTTTCTAAAGATTTTAAATTTGATAAGATTCAGACTTGTGTTTTCATTATCCAGTTTGTATTAAAAATCTTATTGTAACATTGTAACTTATTTCTTAAATCAATTATGGTATTGTTCTACTATCTTATGCGATGTTACATTTCGTTGCACCTCGTGTTTCCGCTCTTAGCGGGGTGTGACAGAATGGTATCAGAGCCTAAGGTTATAGAGAATGCCGGTTTTTATAAAATAAAAACCTAAACTATAACCAAACTAAAGCTTTCGTAAAACCCCAAACATGGTACGAGTCGGTTAGCCCGAGCATTTCATCATTGTTCCTAAATTATGCATAGCCTGATCAGCTATGCCTAATTCAGGAGGAATCATGAAATGATGGGGGTAGTTACCTTGAATCATGTTTGGTTGGACACAAACCCTGGGTCACCTGAAATTGCATCAGTCGTGGGCATATGTCTTTGCATTATGTGCTTGTTTGCATTCATATCGGTGTTGTTATGCATGTTATATGTCATCATTCACATGATACAACATGACCCCCTACTAGAGTTTAAGGATGCCTTGTTACTGTCATGTTATGTCTGGTTTGTTACACTGTGCTTTTAGTATGTGATGAGTGTCTAAATACTCATCATTTTATATTAATCTGAACTGCCAAAACATACAAAAACACTCAAATATGTATCAAAATACTTAAAATATCTTAGAAGTGTGTTTTATATGTTTCAAATGCAAAATATGCAAAAACAGATGAAAAACGTACAAAGTTTGCATAATTGGCAGTTTCAGTCCCTCAAGTTTCATAAATTGGCAAAACTAGTCCCTGGTTATTCTAAAAATATGAAAATGTCACCAAAGGTCCTTTTTAATCAAAAAGTTACATATTTAGTCCTTTGGTGCAAAGTTTCATAAAATTACAAGTTTAGTCCCTGTACTTTGGAAATTGACAGAAATGGTCCCTGGGATGTAAAAACTTTGAGAAAAGCAATTTTGGTCCTTATACTAATAATCTTTTGCAGGAATGGTCCTTGGTGTTAAGTTTGGTGAATTTACATGATTGGTCCCTGAAGTTTCACAGTTTGGCAAAACAGGTCCCTCAAAGTTTCAAACTTGACAGTTTCAGTCCCTGGGTTTCAAAATGGGAAAATTATCATTAAGGGTCCTAGGGAATTCATAATTGTCACTTTTAGTCCCTGGGAGAAAGTTTTGAATAAATTACACATCTAGTCCCTCAAGTTTGGTAAATTGTCAGTTTTAGTCCTCGGGTATTTAAAAAATAAAAAATATCAAAAATAACCTTGTACTATTCACATGAGACAATTTAAACCCTTTTGATAACTTTGGAAGACTTGCCAAATCAGACCCTAAACTTTATCCAAAATTACATTTGTGGTCCTTGTAATTTAAATAAAACCAAACGGACCCTTTTATTCTTAAATCCACCAAATCCTAATCCACTACCCAACCTAAACAGCCCACTCCCTTCCTAAGCCCAAAATCCCTAGCCCAGTCCAACCCCATGGTCAAAGACCCGGTCAACACCACTCCACCAATACCACCCCGTACCTTTCCCTCCCAAAAACCACCACCACGACTGCAAACCAAAACCACCCTCCACCTCACCCTCAACTTGCTCCCCACTCATCTTATCCACTCCCCTCCACCTCACACAAGCCCCCAAAGTCCATTAATTGACCCCTAAACCTCTCCACGCAAAACACTGACACCCCAAGGACTTTGGCGCCAAAAAGTAATTTAAATGGTGTGGATCAATCAGACCTGATCAATGGCTATGGATTGGTGGGAAATCACCCAGTGGGTCCCACAAGACCAGAAAAGGGCTACAAAAGAGATGGGAAGCTGTGATGAAAGATAATTAGTTTAGGTTTAGTTAATTTAGGTCGTATGTAGTATAGTTCATGAATTAAGTTGTAATTTCAATTCAAAACACTTGTTCTTAGTTATTTGAATGTATTTAAATCTTTAATCTAAGTTAAATTCAAGTTTCAGCTTAATTCTCAGATTATGCCATTTTTACTTATTTTCAAGAATTATTAAAAATCTTATTATCATTGTTTGTTGTTATTTGTGATTGTTATTGATTTCATAAGCTTTAATAAGCTCTGACAAAGCTAATAAAAGTCTTAGAAAACCTCAATCATCTGTTTAAATTATAAAAGAAGAAAATACCAAAAATATATAAAATAAATAAAAAATAGAAGTCACTGTGTGGAAGAAGATTGGAGCTTGATGGAATTTGGATATGTATCTGGTTTAGAATCCTATGGGGGATACTAGGTTGTGATTTTGGTTCTTAGTTCATTGTTGCTCAGTCCAAATCCACTTTGTAAGCTTTTATATAAAATTTTCATATTACTGTTTCAGTAGCTTAAATTGCTTAGGCTTCTTTGTTTTTATGTTTATGTATTGTTATTAAGTTTATATATAGCTTAATATAGGTAGCTTATTAATTAGATATCATTTGTTCTAAAAAATCAAATTCCTCACAGTGGAAAACTCATTTTTGATAAAACTGATTTTTATACTTGTGGTGAGGTTGATTTAGGTTCATTTGATCTTAATTAGTCATGTTAAAGTATATGGAATCAGTTTTATAAACTAAAAACTTGTTTAGCTTTTGAAATCATCAATTCAGTCATTTAAAGGTGTGTTTGGCTCAGCTTGTTACTGAGGGTATTAGGTAGTTTTAGTTGTCTAGGATAGTCTAAGCATATTACTTTAGGTCATATTAGGTTATTGTGGTCTTATTATTCAGGTTTCAAACAACCAATAGTCAAATCCCACCTTCACTTGCCATAGCAGTTGACTGATTTGGATTGACAATCCCAAATCAGCCACACTTGCTTATTGTTGGGTATAATTAGATAAATTAGTCTTGGTATATCATATTACATCCTATTCAGTTCATAAATCTAGATTAAAACTCAAGAAAGTCAAAATTTAGGTTTTATAGAAAAAGTCAAAAGTTCATCTCTCAGATTTTCTCAAATCTTGAGAGATTTTTGTAGAATTGTGTAATTGGTTTTAAGGTCTGAAAATTATTGTGCTAACACTCTACCACCTTGTCTTTAAGATCCCATAAAGCTTATATTTTTAGGATTTTTAGGGTGGGCCCCATTCACCTCCAAACACAGCTGCAGGGCAAGAGAGTGCCCTGCTCAGTTCAGACCTCAGTCACAACACCACCTTTGGTGGTGTTTTGTGACCACCACAGTGGGCCCCAATAGCTCTAGTTAGGTTCCCTCAACCCCCTCCTACCAGACTCTAAGTTTTGACTCTTTGTTTGACCTCTATCTCAGTGGACCCCACCTAGAATAAGCCCTAAACCTTGTCCCTATTCTGTATTCACATTGAGTTTTGGTTTAGCTTATTGTAGCTTATTAGCTTATCTACTGAGCTTATTTAGCTAAATTAAGCTTATACAAGTCTAACATACCTATTAGAACCAGAATAAGCCTTAGTGGGTCCCACATAAGCTCACTTGAGCTTATTTACCTTTTCAGTCAAACTTGGTCAACTGTGGAAGGAATAAGCTTCCACAGTGCTTATTAATAAGCTACAAAAATATTGTTTTTACAAAAGTTACTTGTTTTTATGTATAATATAGTTTTGAAAAAGAAAATTCAAGAAAAACAAATATAAAATTAAGTGATAGTTTCTATTTAATACAATTTAATTTTAATTTTCATTTTTATATTTTTATTAAGTAATTTGTGTTTTTATATTTTTATTAATTTCCTTATATATTAAAGTAATTTTCATAATTTTCTCAGATTTTTTTTTTGTCATTTAGTGTTTATTATAATTAATAATAGTTTTATTAATAATTAATTAATAAGTAAGTTATAAATAGCATAATTAGTTTTTATATAGTAATACCTATATTTTATATTTTTCCTAGCTTCTATAAGTCATAAGATAATTTTATAAATTTTCTTGTGATTTATACTGTTCATTTAATAGTTTTTATAATTTAAATAGTTTAAATACTAATTAAATAATAAATAGAATAATAATTAGTAAACTAGTTTAAAAATACATAAAATAAAGTTTTTATAATTTTTTAGGATTCCTGTGATGGTTAATTAGATTTATAAATTTTTCCATAATTTTCTAAGTTAATTTAATATTATTTGTAATTTAAAATATTTTAATTAGTATAATTAATATTAATAGTTTTTAATTAATAAGAAATTCATAAAAAGACAAAAAAATTTATTTTTATTTTTTATACTTTCTTCAAGTTCTATTTTAGGTTTATAAAATATTTTTATAAGTTTTTAGTTTAATTTGTAGTATTTATAATTTTTTAATTAAATAGTTAAATAGTTTTTAATTAAATAATTAATAATAAATAATAAAATAATCTAAAAAATAGTTTTCTTTTTAATTTAATTTTATTTTAAGTTTAAGTTTATAGAATTTTCAATTTTAACCCTTGTAGTTTATTTTTCTTAAAACTCACCTTTTTCTCAGTACGCAGTCGCGTCTAATTTTAAATTGGTGTACGTTTTAACGTTTTAGATATCTAGGTTTTTAAGTAATCATTCCAATAGTTTAATTAAGTCATTTTACTTTATAAACCCTAGTTTAAATCACACACACACTTTATACCTTTCCTGTTCACATTCACTAATCACAGATTCGTTTATAATATCACATCGCACACCTCGTTGGGACTTACGACCCGGGAAAACACTGTATTCCTCGGAAGCATTTGTTTTAGACGTTTGACTTGGTTGACCATCACCTGGTAAACTTAGTTGACTGTTTGAGGCGAATCAAAATTTGGCGCCGCTGCCGGGGAGGTTGTGCGCTTATTCTAAACGATTTTGCGTATTAGTGAGTTTGGATATACATCCATTGTATATTTACCATCTTTTATCCATATTTTTATAAAACAAAACAAAAAAAATATTCACCTTTACACCCCTACCTATTTGATTCTTCATTTCTCATCCCCAAAACCCTTTGATTCTACATTCTTCCACTTATCTCATAATTGATTCTAATGGCATCTCTCGATGACGATTTCTTTAAACAAAGGGCCTTTAAAAGCGAAGTTGAAAAACTTATGGCCTTGTCAAAAATGTCGAGATGTCATGTTGATTATGATGGACCTTCGATTCCTATTCCCTCTCCTGTGAGGGAAAGAGATCATAAAACCGAGGTGACAAAGGACCTTGTACTTTCCTCTGATGATGGAGGTGCTAAATACGTCCAAACCACGGTTGTCCAAAAACCTGAGCTCACAAATGCTCCTAAACCTTCAAAAATTGATCCTAACCTTTCACGGTTTACGGTTAAAAGTTTGTCAAGCAAACGTACTGAGCTTAGGGTAATGACTGAAAAGAACGACTTACCTGATCTTCATGTTTATCAAGAACAAAAACCCGAGACCATAACGGAAGTGGTGGAAATTCCTAGCTCTAAGAGCACACCACTTGTCCCACCTCCAGATTTTGTCCCTTGTGACGGTTGTGGTGAGCCTCTTTTCGGTTTTCCATGTCGTTGGTGTACATGTGTACAATGTGGTAATGATATTCAAAACGGGAGTTGTTTGTTTTGTGGATCGAGTAATTCATTTGCTTATGATCCTAATCAAAACTCATACAACGACTCCTCAAATTTTTCAAACTACCCATCACATTCATACGAGCAAGAATCATATTATCCAAATTTCAATGATGCTTCGTATCAAAATACACCAAGCCAGACTCAACAGTTTTACTGTTGTGAGTACTGTGGAGGTCCACATTTTAGCTCTGATTGTCAAACAAGGAATCCATTTCCTTGTAACAATTACGACTATTCGTTTCAAGACCCACCTCCCCAGTACCAAATGAACCAAGCAATTCCTCAAAACCAGCAAGACCCTTGTCTAGAGGTTCTTGAAAAACTTAAAAACATTAGAGAGGAGTTAGCTAATATGTCGTTTCACAATGCACCAAGTTTTTCTTGTGTACATTGTGGGGGTCCTCATGATGATTTTAAATGTCAACCGTATTATAAACCTGAACATTGTTCTAGTTCTAATACATCCGGTTTTGACACATTCACACCCCCACAGTTTCCACTCACTCAATATTCTCGTGATAAATCTATCACGGAATTACTTGCTGAAAAACATGCTGCTAGAGACGAAAGAAGCATGGAAGAATTACTAGTCTTAGAACAAGCAGCTATAACACGTACCAAATTTCAAAATGCTGTTTTTCTCGATGAGGATGATGAATGTGATGATACCTCATCATGTTCATCAGTTGAGACTCCTTCCATGCATATACAGGGAGAAAAGAATATAGCTGAATCACCAGCAGTAGAAATAATGGAACTTGTAGATTCCATTACTACTAGTCCTTCTCAGCTCCCTGAGTATGATGTTATCACACCCGAGGTTCCCACTCACTCTCTGAACATGGGGGACGAGCATCTTGACACTGTTCCTGCAAAGGAATCGGACGAATTCATAAAGTCTAGTGTTAAGAACCTTGTCCCAATCCCAAGTGAGTCACAGGGAATTCTTGATCATATGTGTGATATCCCTCCTCCTCTTGTCTTTCCAAATAATCATACTGAGATGTTCTCTGATTCTGATGAGAACTATTCTTTATCTTGTGGAGACATAAGTTATATGGGGGAATTACCTTCTGAGCTTGTCAACTCAGAAGAAGAGAATGACGAAGAAATAATCCAAGACGAATCTCTTCGTCTTACATTATTAAATGCTAATCTTCTCATTTCTAGAATCGAGACTTTTAATGAAAAGCCTATTTCATCTCCTATCCCCGTCAAGGATAGTGAGGTTTTGATCAATGATTCTATTCCTGAATTGCAAATGTTCCATTTTGATCAAACGGAAGAGAAGATAAGTGGTGTCACCACTTCTCATTCTTATAATTCTCTTTCCATTTATGAATCATTTACTATTGAGGAGTTCCCAAGTGAATTCACTCAAGTCAATCCCGAATACGAATCATTCACCTTTGAGGAGTTCTCTTGTAAACTCACTCATATCATATCTCCACCGGAGTATGATAGTTTTTATTTTGATCTAGACATACCCATAATATGTCTTGATCAAACGAGCTTAAACGAGGAGATTCATGAACCAATGAATTCTCCTATTGAGGAAGAAGAGTTAATCATGATTTTTATCATGACTTTCTTTCTTTTCTTCATATATCTTGTGGCTTATCCTGTTCTTCACTCTTTCGGGAGTGAAGACATTATCTTTGATCCTGGCATTCTCATTTATAAATTATGAGCCGGGTGTTTACTTGTCTCATCGGTGTGGAACTTTCACGTGCTTCAAATGTTTATCCAAACATCTTGAATGAAAGTCCGATTGAGATTGTCTCTTCCACTTGCTTCCCCATGGACAAATAAATTCGGGGTCGAGTCCAGCTAGTGACTCGGGAATCAAAAACACTAGCATAAACATGGGTTTTCACCCGTGTGTAACACCCTAGTGTGGGGGAGATACCCCACATGTTGTAAAAAAAAAAAAAAAAAAAAAAAAAAAAAAAAAAAAAAAAAAAATGTACATATAGTGATAGCTTCTATTTAAGAAGTTTTATCTAAAAAATAATTGTATGTATATAAACATAAAATAAAGGCTATGTAATATTTCCTTCTTACATTCTAAGTTCGGTTTAACACCCGGTACTTTGAATATTGAGGACAATATTCAGTTCTAAGTGTGGGGGGAGATTCGTTATTCTAACGAATTTAAACACATGTTCCATCAAGAACCCCCATTTTAGCCAAAATTTTAAAATTTTTTCTCACTTAGAACGCAATAAATGGTATCAATCCTCCATGTCTAACCCACAACAGGATTGGCTAATCCAGGAGCAAACGGTTCTTGGTAAAGATAACTCAAACCCGTTTATGGCTTGCAATTTGCCAAAAATTGTATGGTTCCTCAACTCCCCATTATCCTCAAAAGCTAATGAGTTGGCTAGCCCGCAAGATTATGGCTTGTGGTAAAGGCTGTGGAAAAACCATAATTGGTAATCAGCTCACCAAGATGTTGACTATTCCATCAAGAGTTGGCTAGTCCAGAAGCAAACGGCTTTTGGTAAAGACTAATCAAATCCGTTAACAGCTGGTGATTTGCTCAAAATCACACGGTTATCAGGTGTGCCACAGTTCTTACACCTGGCTACTCCAGAAGTGATGGATTTTGGTAAAAAGTTTTTCAAATCCATTAAGTTTTTCTCAAATAGATTGCTAGGGACTAGCAATAGTTTAGTGTGGGGGATTGATGAGTGTCTAAATACTCATCATTTTATATTAATCTGAACTGCCAAAACATACAAAAACACTCAAATATGTATCAAAATACTTAAAATATCTTAGAAGTGTGTTTTATATGTTTCAAATGCAAAATATGCAAAAACAGATGAAAAACGTACAAAGTTTGCATAACTGGCAGTTTCAGTCCCTCAAATTTCATAAATTGGCAAAACTAGTCCCTGGTTATTCTAAAAACATGAAAATGTCACCAAAGGTCCTTTTTAATCAAAAAGTTACATATTTAGTCCTTTGGTGCAAAGTTTCATAAAATTACAAGTTTAGTCCCTGTACTTTGGAAATTGACAGAAATGGTCCCTGGGATGTAAAAACTTTGAGAAAAGCAATTTTGGTCCTTATACTAATAATCTTTTGCAGGAATGGTCCTTGGTGTTAAGTTTGGTGAATTTACATGATTGGTCCCTGAAGTTTCACAGTTTGGCAAAACAGGTCCCTCAAAGTTTCAAACTTGACAGTTTCAGTCCCTGGGTTTCAAAATGGGAAAATTATCATTAAGGGTCCTAGGGAATTCATAATTGTCACTTTTAGTCCCTGGGAGAAAGTTTTGAATAAATTACACATCTAGTCCCTCAAGTTTGGTAAATTGTCAGTTTTAGTCCTCGGGTATTTAAAAAATAAAAAATATCAAAAATAACCTTGTACTATTCACATGAGACAATTTAAACCCTTTTGATAACTTTGGAAGACTTGCCAAATCAGACCCTAAACTTTATCCAAAATTACATTTGTGGTCCTTGTAATTTAAATAAAACCAAACGGACCCTTTTATTCTTAAATCCACCAAATCCTAATCCACTACCCAACCTAAACAGCCCACTCCCTTCCTAAGCCCAAAATCCCTAGCCCAGTCCAACCCCATGGTCAAAGACCCGGTCAACACCACTCCACCAATACCACCCCGTACCTTTCCCTCCCAAAAACCACCACCACGACTGCAAACCAAAACCACCCTCCACCTCACCCTCAACTTGCTCCCCACTCATCTTATCCACTCCCCTCCACCTTACACAAGCCCCCAAAGTCCATTAATTGACCCCTAAACCTCTCCACGCAAAACACTGACACCCCAAGGACTTTGGCGCCAAAAAGTAATTTAAATGGTGTGGATCAATCAGACCTGATCAATGGCTATGGATTGGTGGGAAATCACCCAGTGGGTCCCACAAGACCAGAAAAGGGCTACAAAAGAGATGGGAAGCTGTGATGAAAGATAATTAGTTTAGGTTTAGTTAATTTAGGTCGTATGTAGTATAGTTCATGAATTAAGTTGTAATTTCAATTCAAAACACTTGTTCTTAGTTATTTGAATGTATTTAAATCTTTAATCTAAGTTAAATTCAAGTTTCAGCTTAATTCTCAGATTATGCCATTTTTACTTATTTTCAAGAATTATTAAAAATCTTATTATCATTGTTTGTTGTTATTTGTGATTGTTATTGATTTCATAAGCTTTAATAAGCTCTGACAAAGCTAATAAAAGTCTTAGAAAACCTCAATCATCTGTTTAAATTATAAAAGAAGAAAATACCAAAAATATATAAAATAAATAAAAAATAGAAGTCACTGTGTGGAAGAAGATTGGAGCTTGATGGAATTTGGATATGTATCTGGTTTAGAATCCTATGGGGGATACTAGGTTGTGATTTTGGTTCTTAGTTCATTGTTGCTCAGTCCAAATCCACTTTGTAAGCTTTTATATAAAATTTTCATATTACTGTTTCAGTAGCTTAAATTGCTTAGGCTTCTTTGTTTTTATGTTTATGTATTGTTATTAAGTTTATATATAGCTTAATATAGGTAGCTTATTAATTAGATATCATTTGTTCTAAAAAATCAAATTCCTCACAGTGGAAAACTCATTTTTGATAAAACTGATTTTTATACTTGTGGTGAGGTTGATTTAGGTTCATTTGATCTTAATTAGTCATGTTAAAGTATATGGAATCAGTTTTATAAACTAAAAACTTGTTTAGCTTTTGAAATCATCAATTCAGTCATTTAAAGGTGTGTTTGGCTCAGCTTGTTACTGAGGGTATTAGGTAGTTTTAGTTGTCTAGGATAGTCTAAGCATATTACTTTAGGTCATATTAGGTTATTGTGGTCTTATTATTCAGGTTTCAAACAACCAATAGTCAAATCCCACCTTCACTTGCCATAGCAGTTGACTGATTTGGATTGACAATCCCAAATCAGCCACACTTGCTTATTGTTGGGTATAATTAGATAAATTAGTCTTGGTATATCATATTACATCCTATTCAGTTCATAAATCTAGATTAAAACTCAAGAAAGTCAAAATTTAGGTTTTATAGAAAAAGTCAAAAGTTCATCTCTCAGATTTTCTCAAATCTTGAGAGATTTTTGTAGAATTGTGTAATTGGTTTTAAGGTCTGAAAATTATTGTGCTAACACTCTACCACCTTGTCTTTAAGATCCCATAAAGCTTATATTTTTAGGATTTTTAGGGTGGGCCCCATTCACCTCCAAACACAGCTGCAGGGCAAGAGAGTGCCCTGCTCAGTTCAGACCTCAGTCACAACACCACCTTTGGTGGTGTTTTGTGACCACCACAGTGGGCCCCAATAGCTCTAGTTAGGTTCCCTCAACCCCCTCCTACCAGACTCTAAGTTTTGACTCTTTGTTTGACCTCTATCTCAGTGGACCCCACCTAGAATAAGCCCTAAACCTTGTCCCTATTCTGTATTCACATTGAGTTTTGGTTTAGCTTATTGTAGCTTATTAGCTTATCTACTGAGCTTATTTAGCTAAATTAAGCTTATACAAGTCTAACATACCTATTAGAACCAGAATAAGCCTTAGTGGGTCCCACATAAGCTCACTTGAGCTTATTTACCTTTTCAGTCAAACTTGGTCAACTGTGGAAGGAATAAGCTTCCACAGTGCTTATTAATAAGCTACAAAATATTGTTTTTACAAAAGTTACTTGTTTTTATGTATAATATAGTTTTGAAAAAGAAAATTCAAGAAAAACAAATATAAAATTAAGTGATAGTTTCTATTTAATACAATTTAATTTTAATTTTCATTTTTATATTTTTATTAAGTAATTCGTGTTTTTATATTTTTATTAATTTCCTTATATATTAAAGTAATTTTCATAATTTTCTCAGATTTTTGTTTTGTCATTTAGTGTTTATTATAATTAATAATAGTTTTATTAATAATTAATTAATAAGTAAGTTATAAATAGCATAATTAGTTTTTATATAGTAATACCTATATTTTATATTTTTCCTAGCTTCTATAAGTCATAAGATAATTTTATAAATTTTCTTGTGATTTATACTGTTCATTTAATAGTTTTTATAATTTAAATAGTTTAAATACTAATTAAATAATAAATAGAATAATAATTAGTAAACTAGTTTAAAAATACATAAAATAAAGTTTTTATAATTTTTTAGGATTCCTGTGATGGTTAATTAGATTTATAAATTTTTCCATAATTTTCTAAGTTAATTTAATATTATTTGTAATTTAAAATATTTTAATTAGTATAATTAATATTAATAGTTTTTAATTAATAAGAAATTCATAAAAAGACAAAAAGATTTATTTTTATTTTTTATACTTTCTTCAAGTTCTATTTTAGGTTTAGAAAATATTTTTATAAGTTTTTAGTTTAATTTGTAGTATTTATAATTTTTTAATTAAATAGTTAAATAGTTTTTAATTAAATAATTAATAATAAATAATAAAATAATCTAAAAAATAGTTTTCTTTTTAATTTAATTTTATTTTAAGTTTAAGTTTATAGAATTTTCAATTTTAACCCTTGTAGTTTATTTTTCGTAAAACTCACCTTTTTCTCAGTACGCAGTCGCGTCTAATTTTAAATTGATGTACGTTTTAACGTTTTAGATATCTAGGTTTTTAAGTAATCATTCCAATAGTTTAATTAAGTCATTTTACTTTATAAACCCTAGTTTAAATTACACACACACTTTATACCTTTCCTGTTCACATTCACTAATCACAGATTCGTTTATAATATCACATCGCACACCTCGTTGGGACTTACGACCCGGGAAAACACTGTATTCCTCGGAAGCATTTGTTTTAGACGTTTGACTTGGTTGACCATCACCTGGTAAACTTAGTTGACTGTTTGAGGCGAATCAGTATGCCTTTATATCAGTCGTGCTATTGGAACACTATTTTAGATGCATCCCAACAATGCGTTGTTGGAAGGTCATATTGATTTAACTTTTAAAATGCTATATAGAATAAGCTATTTTGAACCTAATTTAAAGGCCAGGTAACTATTTTCCTATACCTTTGGATCATATGCCTCGTCTCCCCATATATACCTTTCACTTTGTGAACAAGCCTTAATACACTTTGATTTGAGATTATCAATAATAAGATATCATAATATAACACTTCCTTCAATGAACAACTTTTCTTAACTCATTCCACTTGATAAGAATCTCTCATTGGTGGAGAAAGTGTCGAATTAAATAATCAATGTACAATTACTCTATGGTATTGTACTATGTTCCTGAGTTCTAGAACAACTTAGTCACTTTTCAATATGATGTCACTCTTATATCAGAATACCAACAGATTGTAAGATGCCATAAGAACTACAATGTCTAAAACTATTACTCGTAATCAAGTCAAATATGTCTCGACATAGTATCTGATTGAATTATACATTTTTAGACCACTAATACAACAGTTTCAAGTCATTATACATCTTACTGCTGCCTAGATGAGTTGAATACTTGAACTCATTAGCTTCAACTAATAATAAGTTCTGAGCATATCCGAACATTAATACCCAGATTATATTCTTGAATCTTTTAATTCATTGACCATTACTTTTAACTAGTCATACATGCCCAACTACACGATTTTCTTTGATGATTTCACTTGAACAAATTTTCTCTAAATTCCTCTTATATCATCTATGAGACACGTAGTAACGTCCACTCTTATCGGTCGGACTCTAATTAATACTTCTTATTCTTTGCGACTCATGAAGACAGCAACTACATGTAATTTTCCTGGATGATTGAAGATACCGCCTTCGTAAAATCTTTATTAACCTCATTCGTTCTATTCGTCTCAGTATGAGATCTCTCCATGAAACATGTACGTAAGTCATTATTGCTCAATATAATACCAAGTACCACACAAGGTGAATCCTTAAATTTCAAAGCAAGTCTACGACTACCAACTCCATGGCGCGAGTTGGATATCCCTTCTTATTTTCTTTTGTGCCTTGATGCATAACCACTAACTTTATTTTACTACGACGATACACAACCATGATTCTTGTGATGTGTTACAAGTTACGACAAAACTCTTTGTGCATTTAGAATCTGCTTCATCTTTTCACATTACATGACTCAAGAAACATATTGAAATTCATACGAACCACCTTTTCTAGCAACTCTTGCAATTACCTCATTAGATCTCGTACATCTGAAGCACCCAATCGATCACATTTTGTCTGCAACAACTCATCACTAACTTCAGCAGAACTTTTTTTTTCATATTAAGCACATCTAAAACCTTTTCTTTTTCAGTTATCACATACGCCAAATAAGCTAAACAACACTTCTTCACCCATTAGGAAAATTTCATATCATATATTATTCTTGACTAATAAATCCGCCTAACATATGTAAACCTATTGGGTTCAACTTATAAATTTTAACGGGCTAAATTTAAAACTTTCTAATGGGCTTACTATTGGGTCCATTTATAAGTAAACTTGGACTAAACTTTTTTGGTAAAATTAGACTAATCGGGCTAGTGGAAAACCAATAACTTGTAAACTTGTAAGATCGGAACACTTTTTTAAATTGATTAAGACGGATTAATAATGATTGAGGTTTATTAGAACTAGACATTCTAACTCGACTAGTTAAGACTAGAATTTAAAACGATAACCATTTATATTAACAACTTAATACACACTTAGAAAATCATAGTTTAAAAATAAATATTTTATAACCTAAGACATTTTATTATATACAAATATTTAAAATCAAACCAGACTAAATAACAGAAGGAAAATGTTATTATCCCGACAAAATGACGAAAAAACTACATTTTTATAAATTTTAAAGAAAATGGATATTATCTGACAACTTATATTTTTTATAAGCAATTATTCCCCATCCACAAATTCTACAATTAGCATTTTATTCAGTTTCTTAAATTACGATTCATGTGGTAGTATAAAATAGAAGACACAAGATATCTTTTAGCACCAAAGCTTCGAACGCAAACAAGTATGTTATTGTCGAGAAATGTACCTAACACAACACCATACGCTTCTTTGACTCCTCATCAGTCATTTTAAAAGCTCATGTTTGTTGCCTTAGATTCTTCATTTTTTTTTTTTGTCATCTTGACCTTTCCAATATCAACACATATCATCGCCGTTTCCTTTTGATCAATACATAGACTCTAGTGTAGCCACAATAATCATAAACTAATTGTATGGTGCAACCTCAAGCAAAGCGATCCGGTCTGGTCTCCTGCACTGGTAGTAAGTGTTCATGCCAACTTTTATATCATTCTACTCTCATTTTGTGCAAGTAAGGTAAGAAGTCCTATTCTCCTTCCTATCTAATGTGGACTCTTGAACTTCTGGATCCGTTACTCACCCTTTTCCAATATTGTAATCATCTGGTTTAATTTCAAGCGACTCATTTTTACTCTTACCAGCAACTTTAGCTATTTCTACTGCTTAAACATTTTGTTTGGGCACTACAATACTTGCAAACTATTCTAAATTTTGATGAAGACTGGAGATAAAGCGACTGATCTTTCCTTCCATGATAGATACTTGATAACTTGGTGAAAATTCTTTACGCACATCATAATTGAATTATTTTGTAACATCAAATTTTGAAAACCTTCCTCAAGCTCATCTGTGTAACCTCGCGAACAAAAACTTCTTCCTAATCTCCTGTGCCAATTTTTCTCAATACGATTCACTTGCTTTGAGTACCAGTGACGTTCTTATCTAATCTCACCAATTTAAGTTTTTTATACCTACCCGTTATTCGTTTTGGAGCAACCCCCAAAATTGAGCCTTGTTATCCAACTTAAGGTTTTTGACAAATTTGCTCTAGGATGGGCAATGCTTACACCATCAATTATAATTACTCGATTGTTGCAATTGAGACTCATGTCTCATAAGTAGTACATACTATTTGGTGTATAAGTTTTGTCATACACTGGGTACTAGTTCGATTTATGGATTCTTCCATTCTAACTTTGACTTTCATTGGGTTCTTCATTCAAGCATTAACTTAGTTGCATTAAGGGCAACTGGTGTAGCTCACTCAATTATAATTAACTAGGTTGTTGGATCTGGGTTAGTAGTTTCATTAGCTAACTTTTTAACCTAAATCAAGAACATCCTTTCGTCGTTAGAACATACTCAAAATCTTGGAAGTTTAAATGTGTTGAGCCTTAAGAAATACCTTGTCAGGGATTAACTGATTATCAGTCCAGAAGATTTTATGGTCGATGACTAACTTCAATCTCGGAAACCTACCAAAATGCTTATTTGGATAGTTAAATAATCTATACGCACTAAGATTTCGATTATATAATATTGTTGAAGTTCGAACAGTGGACATGAGTAAACCTGAGAACACACTGATAGTGCGAAAACCAAATACCCCACACATATTCCGTAACAAAATTCTTAGTAGTAGAATCGATTGAATTTCGGGAAGAAATTCCTTTTAACGGGATGATACTGTGAGAACCGTCACCAAAACAGGAGAGTCATCCTTGACTGCAAAACCTAATATTTAACATCTATGTGGATACGTGATGTCTAATGCATATAACATGAGTAATTCTATGATTTAAATGGTTTAACCATTTTATTCCCTCATCCGTCAAAGCAACAATGCAAAGCAGCTTAGCTAGCTATCAATAATGTCATTCTCTAATAATAATAATAATAATAATAATAATAATAATAATAATAATAATAATAATAATGTAATACCCGTAATTTTTAAAAGATAATATTAAGTTTGATAGTATATAAATACAAAATAAAAACAAATAACATTAGTCTCTTATAAATTTCTAATGTCAAGATATTGTTGCACACAATTAATATGGCATGAGATAAGATGCAATGTATAATATTCAAATTAGTATATGATGTAAAATGTTCAAATGTCATCACGCTTGTATACTTGGTCAAAATGAAATCGTCAATACGTATCCCCGCAGTCTCGGCCCATAATCAGCTTATTGAGTTATCTATTTTATCTATTATAATATGTATATGATAATATAAGTTCAAATAGCAAACAACTAGCCACCTTAATACTCGGTCCACCACTCTTCTTCACATCCCGTTTTTATCGACAACTTAGTTAATTACATCCTTATTAATCACAAAAATACATTCCTTTCACATTCATTAATCGAAACACTGAGCAATACTTCGAATCTCACATACGTTTACATAAATAAAAGTGAGTGTGGGTATGAGCGTTAGTATTGGGTTACCAAAGTCCACCATTCAAGCTGCAAGTTCGAGTTTGAATTCAGATTATATTTTCGATCTCGATCTCTATTCGCAGGAGGGTTATTGTTCGTGAGTAGGTTAAGATTTTGGGTCGTTGTACGTGTTGTTGTGTGTATGTTTGGGTTTTGGGTTCCATCTTACCTCGTTGTATCTCAGTGCTCGAATTCATACTGGTGTACGTTCGTGTTCGGTTTCGATTTCGATCTATCTTTTCTTCTGGAGGTATATCTTGAGCTACAGTTTACGTATATGATCATGTGTTACCTATAAGTAATTATATAAGAAATATGTTGTATGTTAAATATCATTATTACCATAAAAACATGATCAAATATCACTAATACTATAACTTGTCGTTTTAAAAGCATGATGTTTTAACGTAGAACTAAAAACCATGAGTTACATGAATGCATGATCATTACGTTAAAAGATAAAAATATGAAGTCTGATATCTAAATATGCTTAAATTGAGTTGTAGTAGAACCAAGTGAAATGGGTGCATGGACATATATGTAATTTATAAAGAAGAGATGCTTTGCATGAATTTCCTAAGTTAACTTGGACTTTAGATAAATGGTATAATAATATCACAAAGTTAATTTTTATAACTTAATAAATACCTTTTCTTTAATCTAAATATCTTCTAATGACTTAACAAGTTAAACATGTTATATTATAAACAACATATACTTGTTTTCTTATTCATGTGATGTACAACATAAGTATATTTTCTTTTTTATAAAAAAATGTTGGCTGCTCATTAATAAACAAGTAAATGTGTTTACGTTTATAAAATCTTGTAATGGATATGTTGATATATCGGTTCATCATAGCGGAACCATCAGAATATACAAGTTAACTTAAGTCGTAACCATCAGAATATAGAGATAGAGATTTCTTAATAACCCTTGCCATACTTCAATTATAAAGAGCTACTGATATAAGTAAATAATAATTAACTATTAGTACACAATAATTTGTTGTAAAATACTAAGCTTAATAATCAATCAGGTCGCCAAATAATATGTTTCTCCTAACCCTTGTAGATAAACCGAGAATGGAATAGTTGTGTTTTGTGGTACGCATTGAATTGCTTTTAAGATTGGCCGAAGGAGTAATAGGTTGATCACTATTATCGGATGTGCATTGATTTCTTAAGATTATTTGCTTGGACTTGTTTCATTTTCTCATCCGCTTTAAGGTGAGTTTTCGTGGCCCCTTTTACTTATGTTTTACTTGGGGGAGAGTGATACTCAAAAGTTGTTTTCCTGCTATGCTCAAACTTTTACTTTGCTTGGACAAGTTGTTGTGCTTATGATCATGCTAGGTGCATTAGTAGTGTTATCTGTGTGATCTTATCTGTGTGATCTCATGTCATGGATTCATTTCCACTTGACATATATCTGTGTGATCTTATGCTGTGTGGTCTCATGTCATGATTGACATGGGAGTACTCATGTGTTAGCTCCAGCTGGTAGGCATGCATGTTGTACACTATAAACTTTCAGAGATGAAGAATGTGATGATTGGATTATTGGTTAGTTATGTTGTAATAATTGCCCTATGCCACTTTATTGTTTGCACACTTGTCCTATGAACTTATGCATGGCAAAATGGTTTATGTTTACTTTAAACCTACGAGCTCACCAACTTTATGTTGACATTTTAGAGTATCATTTTCAGGTGATCGATAGTGATTTATTGAAGTTATACTGTATTATCATTTCAAAGACCGAGTTGACCTGGCCAAGACATTTTCTAAAGATTTTAAATTTGATAAGATTCAGACTTGTGTTTTCATTATCCAGTTTGTATTAAAAATCTTATTGTAACATTGTAACTTATTTCTTAAATCAATTATGGTATTGTTCTACTATCTTACGCGATGTTACATTTCGTTGCACCTCGTGTTTCCGCTCTTAGCGGGGTGTGACACAAATTTTTTATTATATCATTTTATAGTAGATTTCATTTATAGTTGAGTTACAAAATGGGCATTACGTCATTTCCCTTAAGAGAGAATACAAGCAATCAACCCAAATACTTGGCGATATCTAGAGGAAATTGATAAAAGTAAGTTGTGTAATGCATTTGATGAGAGCTTTAACAATGTGTTGTGAGGTTTTAGACAATTGGCCATTAGAGCTTGTATTGATCTAACATTTAAGAAAATAGTTAAATTGTTTAAAAATCACTATATGGCTACTTCGAACTGCAATACTTATTTTCCACCAAACAGATGGAAGATATTTAGGAAAGATGATACGTGTGCTCAAGGACATCACGTCCAAGAGTTTGACTACGCAAAGGCGGTGTACTAGATTATTACAGCTAGAAAAGTAAATGTTCTAAAGGTGTAAATGTTCAAACTGTCTATTATCATGAACAAAAATGCACATGTGGTAAGTGGCTATAACACCTCCAAAAATGGATCGCAACGGAAGATAATTTCATTGGGGTACTACTAAATTGGTACACAACACAAGATATAGAGAAACGGAATTACCTCATCCATTTAAAAAGCTTAAAGAATCCAAAAGTATTAAGTTTTACATCACTTAAAACAGTACGGAAATAAGGCCCATAAACGAATTAAAATGGTCCCAAATAGTTTCAGAGTCTGTGTAAAAACACTTCAACTTAATCCCATAACCATGCCGTTGACAAGCGCCTCCAAAAGTAGTCATAAAGTATCCACATCAATTTCCTGAGAAAACATACTAAAAGGGTCAGCATAAAGCTAGTGAGTTCATTGGTTTAACTATAAAGCAGTAAAGTGGACTGTAATCAAGCACGTGAACATTAAATCGACATAATGTCACCAAAATCAAGCATGTTACGCTAGCACTAAGTCATGCAACTGAAGCTTCGACACAATTTGCATGAACCGAGAGCACGCGATAGTAATAAGCCCATACAAGTGTTAATAACGTACACTTGTGTCCCGACATGATATACGTCCCTCTGGTTGGCGCTACCAATACTGGACGGGGGTTGTCATCCTTGATAGATCTATCTATAGCACTTGCGCTTCTCAACTAGAATTAACGGTCCATGAAGTGGGCAATAGTGGGATTCAAGTTCCTTAGGCTAGTTCACGTAGCAGTTTAAGTTAAGAATAAACAGTTCAGTCTAAGTAAAAGTTTTGCATGTTTTTCACCCCCAAAGTTTTGCAAAGCAGTTCATAAAAGAAAAAGTGAGGCTATGAAACTCACCTCAAGTACTGCAATTTAATCACACAACAGTACAGCACAACGGTACGAACTTAGCACGACCTAATACATAAAGACTTGTCTTAAAATCCGACATGTGAAAAGTAATCCAATGCGCAAGAGTTTCAAAAGTTAAAGTATTTTAGTTTCCAAAATAGTTTTGTATCATCATTATAAAAGAGTTTGGTATCATCATTCGTGTAGTGGTAATAATGTATAGACTCAAGAATACACACGCCGAAGAGAAAAAGATAATGGAATAGTCAAGAAAAATAGTGACGATAAATCGAGTCGAAAAAGGAATGGCAAAAGAAGTCTAGAAGGTAATGACAAAGAAGATGTCAAGAAAGAAGGTCAATTGGTAAGTTTCGGTATTTATCCCATAAATACAAGTATTTTGTATAAAACACAATTGTTTATAAGTTTGGACTTATAATTCTAATGATAAAAGGTTTTACAATTAAGGCTATACAATTCGTACATGTGTGATCAATTATCACCCTAAATCGCTTCTTTACACATTTTAAGTACTTGGGACGCGAAAGATGAAAACCGGCATGTTTTGGGCTAATTTAGACAAGAAAACAAACAAAACGACCATGTTACGAAAAAAGTCTGGAAAATGGATCCAGACGACGTCACAAATACAACATGACGCCGTCACTTATATTTTGGCATGAAGATTTGGTGAATATTTTACACGTGACGGCTCGAAAAAATTACAAGGTTGGGGAGTTGACGGCGTCACAAGTTACATAGAGACGGCGTCACACAGGCGACACAGCTACAGAAGAAACCCTAATAACGGTGGGCTGACGGCGTCACAACCATAACGTGACGCCGTCACCTTTATAAATCTATATATACTTTCGCATGTTTTCCATTATAATTGTAACATCTTTGGGTATTATCTTGGAGACACTTTGGTGGATGACTTTTACAACTTTTGTAAGGGTTTTTCAACCCCAAACCCTATGTTTAATTGAAGTTAAGTAATTCCTCTTTAATCATTCAATACGTTTATGTGTTGTTTGATTATATGTGTTTGTTCTCTCCTTTTTAACATGCTTGGCTAGATCTATTAGTGTTTGCTTAAATTGAATGAAACCTAGTTATTAATTATTGTTTGTCATCTCCTGTTTAATTGGTTGCCTCGCGTTAGGAGTAGGAAAATTGGCTTAAGTCTTATATGTATTAGCTTTTCCATCCTAATAAACGCAACATTGGAGTGCACTAGATGTTTTTCTCGTTGTATTTATTGCGTGAATTGCGGCTTGTCGATAGTAGAAATTTTAATGACCCTTATGATTCTTAAAGGAGACCTATACGTTCATAAAGTTAGGGACTTCGGCACATCCATAATTCACCAATTAAAACAAAGATGTGACAATCCAATCACGCTTGTCAATGAGATTTACACTACTTTAACTTTTAGAAGTCAAGATGGTTCTGATTTTCAGCCTCTTCATCATGTTGATTATTGAATAAATCCTAGTTGAAAAATTAAAGCTGATTACAAAACTTTCTAATAGTCGTTGTAGAAGACATGAAAAGATGATGCAAAATGAGATGGATCAACATTATCGCGAAAAACCAAAGAAGTGTGGAATATGCCACTAAAGCAGACATGGCAAGAGGAATTGTTCAACATCCTAAGCTAAAGATGATGCATATAATTTCTTTCTTAATGAATGTAATGATTTAATGTTTTTAACATAATATTAGTTTTGTGTGTTGTGTTTTAAAAAATGTAATATTAGTTTTATATAATTTCTTTCTTAGTGAATGTAACAATCATATTTATGTATCACATGCGTTTATTTCCCTCAATAGAAATCATTTATAACACTCAACTAGGGATGAGCAATTCAAACCGAATCCCGGAACCGTATCGGTACCGTACCGAAACGGTACGGATATTTTCTCGATATACGGTATGGTATCGGGATTACAAAATAAGGTGAAAAAAAAATCAGGACCACTAATTCGGTACGGGACTGGTACCAAATCGGGAAATTCCCGAAAAAGAGCAGGAAAAACCCGATTTCCCGGTACCGGTACCGATGCCGGTACCGATATTCGAATCTCGTTCGGTACGGTACCGGTACCACTAATTTATGCTCGGAAAAAAATCGGTACCACTAATTCGGTACGGGACCGGTACCGTGCTCATCCTTACACTCAACTAATGCATGCCATGATTTTTGGTGAGAAAAATCTAATAAGTTTAATATTTCATTCGTCCCAAAATATAAATCCAGTTTTACTTTTAAATCTAATTTTGACCTTAAATATTTTTGTTTGTATTATACTTAAATGCAAAATATATAAATGTATTGTTTTTTTAAATGTATTTTTCATTGATATAATTTTTATCAACTATTATATAATAAAAATAAAAATATTTAAGATCAAAGTTTGATTCAAAAAGTCAAAACGAACTTATATTTAGAGACGGAGGTAGTAGTAAATAAGAGAACCAAATCATGCCAACTTTTAGAGCTCGCACAAAAAAAAATTAAAAGTTTGAAAGTTTGAATGCTAGAAGAAAGAGTATATATATATATATATATATATATATATATATATATATATATATATATATATATATATATATATATATATATATATATATATATATATATATATATATATATATATATATATGGTGTAACTTTATTACGAGAACCACCTTTATCTGCAAGAACTACGATAACCACTTTTTAACCATTGGATTAATTGATCAATGGTCAAAAATGAATGTGTCATTTATGTGCCATTTATGTAAATAAACAAAAGATCATGTTTGTTGTTGTAACTAGTGTAAGGGTAATTAAGGGATATCAAAATTACTTTTGTTTAAAACCGTTTAGACCAAGAGGTGTGGGTTCGTTGTTTGGCTTCATCGTCCGACGTGGACTTCGCCGGATCTCGCCACCACATCGTGGTATGCTCGCCGTGGCTCGTTGTTGAGCAGCTCGTCGTCTGCGTGACGAGGGAAGCAACCTGCAAATGCCGTCCTTTTTTTTTTCTTTTTTCTTTTTTACTTTAATGGGTTTTATTGTTTTTATAGTATTGTTTAGGAAATGTTCTGTTTGAAATTTTGAATTTGGAAATTTGAAATTTGAAAATTTAAAAATATCCCGCCCTATATTTTGAATTTTCAAATTTTGAAATTTGAAAATTAAAAAAAAAAAAAAACACTCCTGTATAAAGCATACATTATCATACAATTTTGCACACACTTCACTTTCTAAAAAATTCACAATGGCAACTCGTTGGTCTATTGATGAAGAATGCTGGCTAGCAGAGATGTGGCAAAACGTTAGCGAATTCCATGCCAACGAAGGACCTTTTGGCAAGTCGTGACAGAAAAGTTCAATGAACAATCAGATGGTCCGACGCGTAGCAAAAGCCAGCTAACGGGTAAGTGGGCAAGAATGAACTCTGATTGCCAAAAGTTTCATGAAATTTTCTTGAATTTGCAGCCCACACGTGAGCCAGATGTTCGTGTTGAAGATGCGTTAAATGTTTACAAAGAACGCAATGGTGGGAAAGATTTCAAATATTTTCAAGTTTGGTTGATTTTGAAGAGCAATACCAACTGGAACAGATTTATGAATTAATGGCATTTGTATTCCTTTATCGTGTGTTGGTTTATGTTAAGTATTTCCGTTTCGTTTGTGATGTTATGTCAGTGTAAGTTTCAGTTTGAATAAAAGGCTTAACGGCTAGTTTCTCAAATAAAATTATCTAACGGCTAATTTCAGTATAAATACCATCTTTACGCAACTTCTTATTATCAAACAACTGAAACTAAATTCCACACACACACTATGGCTAACCAACCAGCTGAGGTGCAAAGAAGAATACTTACCCGATTGCGCAATGAACAAGAAAATGAACTTAAGTTGATTAACAACTTGTTTGGTGAGATAGCGCGTATTATTCGTCAGAGGGAGTCTCGTGCTCCAGAGGTCGAAAGGTTACGTGAGCTGCCTCAAGACCATCCAATAGTAATGGTAGGTCTACAAACCCTTTTAAGAAATGATGAAACAGATGTGGAACTTCAAGTCGCATTGAAAATGGTCAGAGAACAAGTATTGCAAGTTTGGGAAGAAAAATCACAACTCATCGATAATTACAAGTCGATATAAATTCTTGAAGATGTTTTGGTTGATTTTATCTGTTTCATTATTTTCGCATCGTATTTTTTTCTTCATATCGTATGGTTTTTTTTTTTGTATTGTATCTTTTTCATTTAAATGAATTAAAAATTAGTATGTTGTATTATTTTGTATAATTTGTTAAATGAATTTAGTTTATTTATTGAAATGAATTTAAAAAAAAATGTAAGTGGTGGGCCTCAAATGAGTAAGTGGAGGTTAGTTATGAGTGAGAAAGGGTTAGTTGAGGTTAGTTGTGAAGAGGTGTTGGGGTGATTTGGCATCCGTGGGCCCCAAATGAGGAGATGAAGCCTTATTACCACACCTCTCCCTCTTATATCAATTGCACCTCATATCATTTCAAAAAAAATGACGATCCTCATCATCTATCATCACCACCCCCAATTTATTCCCTATCTACAAACCCTAACCCTAATTAGATCCGATCAGATCCACTACCAAAGGCAGGGGCATCAGCATATCGTTGTCTCCCTGACCTCCAATGCCACTCCTCTCACAAAACCTACGTCGACTCCTTAAAACCTAACCCTAATTAGATCCGATCAGATCCACCACCATCAATCAAATATTTAGACTAGGGATGAAATGAATTGAAAGGTTGCTCAAAATTATATCCACTTCAGTCGATCTATTTTAATTCTTATGAATTATTACTCAAAAAATTTAATTGGTATGCTATTGTTATTATGCTTGTTCACCTTTTGATATTGTTGTTATGACATTTTTATTTTATTTTATTTTTTCAATAATGGTTATTTGTTTGTAGCAGGCTTTTGATCAATTTGAATCTTTTGTAATTCGGATCTCTGTTTATTCCAATTGTTTTTTAATCTGTAAGTTTTATTTAGAAGTCATTTTCTGGTTGTATTGGATGATAAAAAAAAATGCTTGTTTAAAGATTGATGGGTTTATTGATTGAATTTCAATAAAATAAGTGCTTTTGTTCTTGTTTTTTGGGTACTGTAAACCGATTTGGATGATCCAATGTTTAAAAAAATGCATATTTAATTCTATCCATGAACTCAATCCAAGTAGCATATTTATTATCCATTATTTAATTTTTTACTTTTATTTTGATTTTTGAACAAGTAACAATTACGTAGTATTGTTTTTGAGTTTAAATACATGTTATAAAGTCGTGGGTTTTTAAGAATTAGTAGGTGTGCCATGTGAATATTGTAGGTATTGAATAGTATATGAAATTTGGTTAACTGATCATGAAGATCTAATTTAGTTCGCATATGTGTTGATGGCTATTATACATTTAATGAGTGTGCACATATATGTTTAAAATATATTCAAAATAAATGGATGCATACATGTTCAAAATATGTATGTTTTAAAAACATTCGCGTTTTAAAACCATGTATGTTTTTTTTTTTTTAGTAAGTGAAATTATTATTTTTTTCAAAGACTTCGTGTTTGCAGAACAAGTATGTATCCTAAAACATACATGTACTCATGAACATGTATAATTTTTAATAATATTATTGTTGCTAATTTTTGTACTTTTCTTTCTATCAGGTGTAATTACAAGAATGTTCACGGCTACAAGTGTGCATATATGCCCGACTTTTGAAAAAATGTTGACAACTACTCGTGCGCATATGTCCATTTGTGTTGAATATTATTAGTGGTCACGTGTATAGATCGATTAGATTCATGTATTTATGCTTTTAAAAATTTGTATTTTAATTGTATTTCAATCGATGTCGAACTTTGTATATAACATTTATGTGCTTGGTTTGTTATAAATTTCATTATATTAAAAAACGTATATGCACCTTGAAAGGGAAAAAACATGTATGCATTTTGACTAATTGAAAACATGTACGCACCTTAACTATTTGTGGGGAAAAAAACATGTATGCACCTTTGCCTGTTTGAATAAATAAATAAATAACATGCATGCACCGAAAACATGTTAACATTAAAAAAAAAAAAAAAAAAAAAAAAAAAAAAAAAAAAAAAAAAAAAAAAAAATCCCGAATTTTTGTATTTATTGAAAAACGGGAATTATAAAAAAACAAAAGTAATATAAAAATGTCTTTTACTATTATACCCTTTTAAATTAAATAAAAATAACAAAATGCTATGTAGCATTAAATAATGTATATTGTGTATTATTAGTTGTAAAAAGGTTGTTCTCGCAGTTCTTGCATATAAGATGGTTCTCGTAACAAAGGGACCCTATATATATATATATATATATATATATATATATATATATATATATATATATATATATATATATATATATATATATATATATATATTTATATATATATATATATATATATATATAGTGTAACTTTCAAACGAGAACCATTTTAACTGCGAGAACTGAGAGAACCACCAAAAACATACATGCACGCCTTCAATAATTGTATTTTTGCACATATGTTTTAAAAACAACACATATGTTTTAAAAAAAACATAGTTGTTCTAAAGAATTTGATAAGAAATTGAAAATACAAAATTTTTCTTTGAAGGTGTGCATGTATGTTCTTATAAGACGTGCAACGACAATATTGCGGCCGTGGGTAAGGTTTTTGTGAAAAAAGATGATGAGTTCATAATGATATTGAAGAACATAGGTGGTTGCTTACGATTATTGATGATTTGCATGTATTTTTATTTTATTTTAAAAGGCGTACATGCATGTTTTTGGTGGTTCTCTCAGATAAAATGATTCTCGTAAGAAAGTCCTCCTATATATATATATATATATATATATATATATAGTATGTATTTTGGATTTTAGTGTGGATGTACGGACGAATCTCAGCCGTCCATCTAGTCCATCTTAGGATCTTACGATTTTACGATACTATAAAACAAAAAAATCCGGATCCTACATACGATCTAAGCAAGTTTAAGATCTCATAGGATCTCGATCTTGACCAAACGATATTAAGATCTAATCCGATTCGATATTACTTTTCTCGGATTACAAACTGAAAAACTATAAATTTATGGGGGGTTTTTTTTTTTATAGAATTAAAAAAACAACATGTTAATCTTTTTAAACATTTCATTATCATAATTTAGGACAATATTTCTATGAAACATTCATAATATTTTGTGTTTATAATGTATAATAATTTGCAGATTTGTATATCATTACAAAAAAAACTATTAAGAAATAACATTAGAGTAGAATCTTAAGATTCCGATTTGATCTTACGATCACGATCTTGCAAAGATAAAAACGATCCTGAGTAGGATCCCGATCTTGAAACCCTTGGTTGCATCGGATCTTAACTTTTTTATAAAAGTCAAGATCAGATCTGGAATGGGCGGCCCAGATCTGTCCGCACCTAATCCTCGCTTTATTATTTATATATATATATATATATATATATATATATATATATATATATATATATATATATATATATATATATATATATATATATAGGGGAGCTTTATTTTCAGAACCCTGTTAAGTGCGGGAACTGCGAGAACTCCAATTTTGCATTAGAAAACATGCATGTTCATATAAAACATGTATGTTTTATTACATACATCTTAATACAAATACCTGCGTAACATACATGTTCATAAAAAACCATTTTGCATCGATATGTTGCAATTAACATGCTTTTATATGAACATGTATGTTACGCAGGTATGTGTACTAAGGTGTATGTAGGAAAACATACATGTTTTATGTGAACATGCATGTTTTTTAATGCAAAAGTAGAGTTCTCGCAGTTCCCGCACTTAACAGGATTCTGAAAATAAAGATACAATATATATATATATATATATATATATATATATATATATATATATATATATATATATATATATATATATATATATAATGGGAAAGCTAGATGTAAAAAAGCATAGGTTTTGAATAGTTTTAGAAAACAAGCACTGGGAAAAAAATCATTTATTTCTAGTTCAACAACAATTAAAACATACCCAATCCTGCTGGCGAGGCGGAGTATGGGGAGGTATAATGTAAATGTACGAATCCTTCCCCTACAGCCCTACCCAGGATAAACCCGAAAATAGGTAACCTCCGACGACACATTTTATCACTTAGAGTAATTAGTAATAAATAACTAATTATTCAAAACACACATTGATGGTGAAATTGAGAAGTTACAGTACAACTAACTAAATAATAATAAATCAATAAAACTTACAATTTGAGCCGTAACAAAATGGAAAAACTTCGAGTAACAAAACCGATGATTACGCGATATGTACAAAAAGTCCGTACACTTTCATAATCCGATCAGCTTCACGTAACTAAATAAGTATCAAATTATACAAAATAAGTTTTATAAAAAATTATGAACTCATATAATTAAGCTTTACAATCAATAAGAGATAAGATCAACGTCTGAGTTTGAACATTTGAACGGAAAGCAGCCGGCCGGTTCAACAATGTTTGGATTGTTTTTAGTAAAAATCATGGTTCATTTCTAGTTGGTGTTACGTAAATTGTTGAAACTGTACTAGAATATCTAAGGATATTAGAAAATCAAGTGCATTAGTAAATTATGTAATCAATCATCCATTTTCTTGGACCATTGTAACTTATGATAGTTAGGTCAAGAAAGGCGTACCCTTTTGTACATGATAAAGGAGTTTGTTTAGTGGCGTTTGGAGCAGGTAGTTTGCTTAAACGCAACAGTAGGAGCAACACGACAACTCCTTCTCTGATGTTCTAGCACGAGTTCTCCGGCAAACCACTCAAGTTTCTCATAATTGGTCTGCTCGCCGATCCTTTTACCCCCAAACAGCACTGATTCAACATTCTTCTGTCTCAACATCTCATCGGCTTTTCCAATAAGTGCTTTCACATTGCTAGGACTAGGATCCGAATCAAAGTTGGCACCAGAACGACCCATATTCGAACAGTTGGCCTAAACAACAACATATTTAACCAGAATTAAGTTAGTGAGTCATCATATTAAAATAGTCCAAATCAATCATTTAGTAATGATTTGGTGGGAATTTCCTAGTAGCTTACTTCTCACCAACCTCAATTACTATCCTTGACTTCTCAAGATACCTATTTCTAGCACACGAATGGTAAATATTTAATGCATTAAAATTTTTTAAAATGTAACAGATTTTAAATTTTTAGGTATAATATGTGACCATCATTTCCAATATCCATATGGCATATTATCTGCCCAAAGTATAGCAAACCCTTTTTCAACAAAAATGCATCATCTTTTCCATGTTTCAGTGACATTAAGTTATGCACACCCACCAAAGGGAAATAATAAACTAAACCAACAACGTATATAGTCAAATTTTAGTTAATTGACTATTTTGATTGATGATCTTGACCTACAACCTTTCAAACTTATGTATTACGTATTAGACAGGCATATATTGTTTTCAGAGACGGAGCCAAGGGTTCCCGCGGATGCCCGTGCGCCCCATAGAATCTTTCGATATAGTGTTAATTTTTGAAAAAAATACCGATTTTTTCTAAAGTTATCTTAAATGCACTCGGTCCATCGAAATGTGTTTCTAGTATTATTGTTCAAATTTTTTGTGCATCCGGTCATATTTAGTCCTGGCTCCGTCTCTGATTGTTTTATTTGAGTGATCTAGTTAGCATACTTTTAAGAATGACTCAGCTGTCTAATTACAACCTTTGTGTATTAGCTTAACAACAATATTTTTTACACTTTTTGTCTTTTCAGTCCCATTCAATCTTATAATATGATGTGAAGTTGTGAACTATAGCAGTGCCACATAAATTAGAGTTTTGCTAAATTTGACTTATGTGTGGTCCACTCAATGTAATTCTCAGTTTATAAGGAATTTACGAAGCTCATCAACTTTTTAATCAACTTCGTAAACTATTGAAACTGCTGTAACGAAATATACCTGAATGCGGACGTAATTGCTAGAACATCTCTCGCCAAACGCCAGAGCAACGGCATGATCCACCATATCACCTGAACTCTCTCTGGAAATCCGACTAATGGGTTTCATCCAATCTTTACCCTTCCACTTTTTAACTTGGTCAAAATCATACTTACCTTCTAGAACCTGCCCCGTCCCTAGCGAAAGTACCAAAATGTCCTCCACCCCACGCACGAAAGGAAATTCCTGTTTATTATGCAAAACGTGCGTAATAGCAGCCGCGGTAGGGTTACTCATTGCCAACCCACCGTCAACCGCCAAACAACACGTCTTCCCGTCAACCGACTTCATCTGAACCGGGTCAAAAACCCCCGGTTTAGCTGACGTGGCACGACACACCTCCCAAAGCCTAAAATCAAAACTCTCACTTTCTAACGCATCCGCTCTCGAAAACACAAATGAACCCGACGTGGACAAATCATAACACGGAATTAAAACCGGCTTTAAAGTATCTTTTAAACTCAAACTCCGCCCATTAACCATAAACACTTCTTTCATCACATCTTCAAACTTTTTAGTCAGCTTTTCACTCCCACCACCATAAAAACACCTTTTCCAAAACCCGCCCCTACCACCACCCTTCCCAGAAAACATTCTCTCTCCTCTCTCCACTAAAAACCTCCACGTGTCCTCCGCTTCAAAAAGCGGATGACTCCCATCCCCAGACCCAAACAACACCCCGGTAAAAAACCCTCCCACACCCGTACCCGCACCTATATCAATATAATCCGCAATCCTCGCATTCGGATCACCAGATTTCACCTTCAACACCTTCTCCAAATAACTCAACGCTTTTCCCGCCAAAACACCTCTCATTCCACCACCACCATCAATAGACAACACACATACCTTCCCTCGTTGGTTATTCATCGACTCGTCCGAACTCGTGACAGAATTTCCCGCCACTACAGTTTTCGGCCTCCAGTCTTGGTAACCGAATAAAAAATTACTTTCCAGAATTGAGAAAATCTCGTAACTGAGCTTATCTGTATCAATACTCGGCTCGTTCAACATATTCGGCTCCATTTTAAAAAAAAGTTAAGGCCTATCTATATATATAAGTAATGAAATGATGTTGTGATATCAATTTTTTTTAGAAGGAATATAGCTTTCAGTTTTAATATACTTGACTATTAGATGAAAGAGTATAAGGTGGGTTTCCCGCCAAATTTGAGACATTATGGTTTAATTCTCGGGGGTTAAGGGAAGATACACAAGAGAGTACGTGTGATTGTGAAGTGTTTTCATATTTTATTATTATTTTTATTTGTATGGGAAAATGGAGAGGTATATTTACCAACAACCGGGAAATGTGTTTTATAATTGTATTTATGATGTGAGTGGAAAATGTGTACAGAAGATTCTTTTTTAGTTCGTCATAGTTATGACGAGTGACGAGTATTTTATGGTGTGGATTTTAGGTTTAGTCCTTTAGGTTTTTAGGTTTTGATATTTTAGTCCTTTTATTTGAGGTAAGTTTAATTTGGTGAGACTTGGGTTCTTGTTGCACCTTTCTTATTAAGCTAAAAGTGTATATGTATTACTTCATACAAGAAAAACTATAAGGCTGATGGTAATGGGCGTGAGCCATGAGGGAGGCAAGGTGAGCCCTCACCTCATGCCTGAAAACCATAACACACCCTCTTTTTCATTTTTGGTTTGTGCAATGAAGCATGACTAGGTCACCTTTGGTGATTTAATATATTTTATTTGTTTGTAAGTGTGATTGTGGGGTATTTAATTGGGTATATTTGTAGAAAGTGAGTATTTTAATAAAATGTGATGAGATAAGGTGATCACTACGGCTGAAAAGTGAAAGAGGAGTGATGAGAAGTGAGAGAAGAGAGAAAGATTAATTGACGCTAATGTGTAAAGTGAAGTGGTGTCACTATAACCTTTATTCTAAGAAGAGAGAAAATTGTTAGGTAACATGTGTTGCGGGTGTAAACTAGTTGAGCTAAATCTCAAATTGGACTTGTTTCGAGCCTTATTTGTGATTGTTTGAACTCGGCTCTATCTTAATTATGAAGCTTGGACTCGAGATAGGTGATTAAATAAGTTTTAAGTTAAGCACTTAAGTTGAAATCGAAGCTCAACTTATTCTTCCATTGGACCAAGCTCGGTAGTTTATGAACAAATCGACTCATTTACACCCAAGATGTTTAAATATTTATTATACTTTTATAGGTTTTTATAGGTATGGAAAACCAATATTTCTTACACATGGATAATGAAATTGATAGAAAGCGTTGCAATTAAAGATAGAGCCATATGTATTTAAGAAAAACTAAACAAGATTACAAATATGATTTTTCTGCACCGGGTTTTTAATTAAAGCTCAGGTTGGTTACAAAAAATAACGTTATTTCGCAAAAACTCATGAGTGTCTCGTGACCATTGGATAACCACCATGGTTTCGTCCATTGCTACTTCTGAATCTACAATAGTTCCTCCCTCGAATGTAACTCAAGCTTTGCTACAACTTTTTACTAAATCATCCTACACACACAACAATATTAAATAGTTTTTTTTTATTTTTTTTTTTTATTATTATTTTTTTTTTCACGTATTATCTCTCTACATCCAAAATGTCAGTTCTGTCACTTGACAAGATCCTGTGATTGGTAGGCAGTTTTGTATGAATATTTAGTAGGATGTTTTAGCATTTTTGATGTAACTCAACTCAATAACAACGTAGCATGCAATGCAATTGTATAACTTTTTGCTATGTGAGCCAGTTCTTATTCATCTTTGTCACATTAACATTTCAAATAAGCTCTTATACTTGGTAACAACTTAGATGTATAGTCTTTTAGTATATGATGTATCTAGGGGTGTAAACGAGCCGAGTACTACCAAGCTCGAACTCGACTCGATTAGTAAAACTCGAGCTCGAAACTCGACTCGGGCTCGAAACTCGACTCGAGCTCGATTATTGCCACATTTAAATCTCGTACTCGATGAAAAATAAGCTCGACTCGACTCGATTTTATGACAATTATATATATATATATATATATATATATATATATATATATATATATATATATATATAGGGGAGCTTTATTTTCAGAACCCTGTTAAGTGCGAGAACTGCGAGAACTCCAATTTTGCATTAGAAAACATGCATGTTCATATAAAACATGTATATTTTCTTACATACACATGCCTGCGTATTAAGTTGTATGTAAGAAAACATACATGTTTTATATGAACATGCATGTTTTCTAATGCATAATTGGAGTTCTCACAGTTCCCGCATTTAACAGGGTTCTAAAAATAAAACCATTTTGCATTGATCTATTGCACTTAACAGGTTTTTATATAAACATGTATTATGTGTATTAAGGTATATGTAAGAAACAAACATTTTTATATAAACATGCATGTTTTCTAATGCAAAATTAGAGTTCTCGCAGTTCCCGCACTTAACAGGGTTCTGAAAATAAAGATACACTATATATATATATATATATATATATATATATTCGATAAGGGTAAAAGTGTAATATTATTGAAGCTCGATAAGGGCTCGCGAACCTCATGAGCTGAGTATATTCGAGGTCGAGCTCAACTCGTTTATATCGACTCGATCTCGAATAGCTCGCGAGCTGTTTCGACTCGTTTACACCCCTAAATATATCCAACGAATAAAAAAGTAATACATCAAGGGTAGTAGTAGTAGTAGTTAACATAACTTTGTAGCAACCTTTCAACCATATCTTGTCACACGGTCACCAACCCAAAACGTGCTACGGACGAATCCAACGGCCAAAACTCAGCCTAACCTTGTTTATTCAAAGACGATGATACGTTTTTGTCTAGTAATCAACGTTCATAAAATGTGTATGTCAGATTAAAATTGTCACCGGTAGCCACTTGAAACGGTGTGTGAACAATACGACGTTGTTAACTTGGGTCAGCGGGCCCACCGAATTGCTTTTTTCAAGTGGATGACGTACCGTAGAAAGCCACGGAGCCACGGACAGTAGGACACCTTATAGTTGTCGTTGTGTGGGGTCTAAGATAGTGCGTCACTCGGTTTACTCTTTTGGTTAAGTTTTAATATTTGGAGCATGGTAAAAAAGGTAAATTTCATATTTGTATTTTTTTATATAGGTTTTTATAACTTGTACCTTATGGGCTTTTTGTTAAACACACTGAAAGTATATAAAGACCTACATAAAAATACATTTATCTGTACTTTTATGTAAATCCTTATATACTTTTTCATAAACCCCTATGTACTTATGGTGTGCTTAAGTTAAAAAAACCCTTTTTTATATTAAAATGTGTGTCAAATACTCAAATGTTTGGGTGTATATAAGGATACCTCCAATTACAACTCTCGGCGACCCTTATTTTTTATACCACATAAGCTTAACTTTAGGCATATTAAGTTAACCTACACTACAAAAAACATACCCATCAAAAATAGTTTTTTAATTAATTAAAACACACATCGCAATACAAACGTGCTTTGGTGACCGATTGTCCCAATCTGTTGGCTCCTCGACCCTTATAGCTACGACCTCAACCTCAACCTCAACCCTCACCCTACAACAAGGCAACCTGATGCAACCTTTAGGTAACTGAGTCTCAACCGAGACTATTGGGGGTAGCCTAAGGTGTTATGGACTGTATTTTACAATTTGTATGAGATGATTGGTGTATGCAAAGACGAGGAAAGATAATTATTTATATTCATATTTATTGTTAATTTATGTGGTATCCATATCTACTAAAAGAGCACGGCGCAGGGTTTATTTTCTCGCCATTTTCGAGAAAAAAACATTGATGGCACAACAATAGCTAGCCATAGTACATCGGTGCTTCCGTGCCATACGTCTCTCGTCATTTCTGCAACTGATGCCATTCGTTCATATTTTTTTTTCTTTTTTTATGAGTGAGTGGGATATTTTTGTGATGTGTTATGAGACCTACATGCACTAATAACAGTTATCAGGTCTTATTACTAGAAAGGGTGTTCTGGTTATTGGTTGCATGATAATGTGACGCTGAAGTGACACACCAATAACAGTTATTCGTCCCTTGCTGCACCTAGCTCTCTAATAGTGTATCGAGATGGGTATGTTGTTCCGTATGATGATTGACATCCTTAAATATGAGTGTAAAAAATAGTTAGTTGTGTTTTTCTTTTAAGTAAAAGTTATGCCTAACAAGTGCCGCTGAGGATCTTTCATACATTATAACATGTTCAGCAAGTATACAGCTTTTTTAGCTTGAAGGTACATTTTGGGCTTTTGGCGCCTTCAAGTCACTGACACCATGGTTCAACGATTTTAGTAATTACAAAACAATTTTACTCCAATGACAAATAGCTATCGAAAAACTGTTTATAAGAAAGAAAAGTCAATCTACATACCTTAATAAGTTTAAAAACATTATGAGAACAATAACACAATGAAATGAGAATGCATGAAAAAATATATTTTTTCACATCTCACGTAATAGCAGCTTTATCTTTAAAGAGTATGCGCATTATGGACGCAGACATCGCATATAGGGTATGCACTAAAAAAAATCAAATAAATAAATAAATAAAAAATGTTAGTTCGTCAGTAACTCACTATGGTGTGCATTAAACTTTATATAATATGCCATTTGTATTAAACTATCAAAATTTTCTAAAAAAGTTTTTTACACTATAGATGGTTTTCGAAAGGTATATACGCACATACACTCTGCCTTATATGTTAGTTATAGATAACATTACACTTATTGTATATCAAAGCACCTATAATATTTAGTAAACACTTAGCGGTGACAAGACCCATGGCCGGTAGCCATGACGCCAAACCACTAGCCCACCCTATGGCGCCACAGCCACACCAGACGTCGTGCCATGAACTCTCGGACCGTTAGCACTAGCCCAGGCTGTGAGTTTTATTTATTTTTCCTCTTTTGTTGGACCGATTGCACGACTTTTAACCATGAAACCACTTTTGCTAGATGAAAGATATTTTGTGTATAGATTTTGGTGTTAAAAAATAGTGTATATCCATATATTCGGTTTGGTGTGAAAAAATAGTGTCACTTTTGGTTATTCGGTTTGGTAAAGTAGATAATGGTAATTTTGTAAAAAATTTTGGTAGCGTACTTTTCTTGCAATTTGTATACCAAACTCTTAAATTATACCGTAGAACTTCCCAATATACAAGAACAACCTTGGCCCTCCCATAATTTATGTTCAAGCTCCGCCACTGATATAGTAATAATGCAAGTTACCTTTAACCTAAAATTATAGGCTTCAATTTTTTAAAGATGACCCAAAATAATTGTTCATTTCTTGTATTAATAAATCAAAAGATAGTATTAATGAGTGAGGGTGATATTTTATTGGTGAAAGAGTGTATTAGTCTTACTTTTTAAAAATATGTATTTTTTGTTTGATAATAATAATTTTGAGATAAAAGAGTACTTACAAGCTGAGTAGTACTTTACGTAGGTCATTAATTCATCTATTTTGAAATTACAAAAACAGCAGTAAAGGTAGCCACATACGGGATTAATTGTAACCGATAGCACAATGCCGGATGTATTTATTTAAGGAAGAATTTCATATATTATCTTAAAAATTACTTTAATTTCATGTATACCCAAGCATATTACAAAATATCAGTTTTACCCAATTTTAATCATTTTAAACTTTGTAACACTTTTACCATTGTGTTATTTAAGCACCAAAACCTTAGCTTAGCCATAACCTTTTATTCCATGAAACATAATCTCATAGTGATTATGAAGTCATTGTGAATTGTTTTTCATCGTACGTGATAACGGAGGTTGGTTAAATAATTTTTGTTTCAAAATTGGTCGCTTGTAGATTCTAGCCTACGTGTTGTTTTAGTTGTTAGTGGGTTCCCATGCTATCATTTAGCTAAAGTTACGCTCGATTGAAATTGGTTTTTAATATTAAGATTAATAAAATAGAAGATCTCTCTTTTGTATAATCATATATTGAAGCGTTGTATGTGAAGAATTATTTTAATGAGTTGTTGATTTCATTAAATAATCATAGGTATACCAACGTTATATGTGTTTATTATTTTAATGAGTTGTTGATTCCATTGAATAGTATACCAACTAATGGTTTGTTTGAATGACTTTTTTAAATAACCGTTAATTAACAAAATTTTCTTATTCAACACAAGAGTAATGAATGTACCTATCTATCTATGATATTTGGTTCTAAACTTGAATTAGGAAGAACAATAACTCATTTAGGAAAAAGAGAATAAAATGATCCATATATCAATCGTTTCTTTAAGGAGACAACAAAAATGAGCAAATATGATGGCTATATTTGGTGTGGAGCTTTTAAGAGCTTTTAAGAGCTTTTTTGAGCGATTAGCGGTGAGCAGTAAGCTTTTTGATTTCTATTATTCGTTTGACAAATGAGCGGTGAGTTTTGTAATTTTTTAGGAAATCTCATTTTTTCAATGCGTTTTTAAGAATCTGTGAGCGGTTAACTGTGAGCTGTGGCTACTACTCACAGCTCACCATTTATTTAAAGTTAAGACAAGAGATTAAAATTAGTGATGTTTTAAAGGGATATATGAAATTCACCATTTATTTAAAGTTAAGAGTAAAAATTGTACTAGACTAGTAGACCGAGATTTCTGAGTTATGACTAAAAATTAAATTTGTCAGCTACATTAGAGAGCATACAGGTTTTGAGTTATGACTACAGATTAAAATTATTAAAAATATATTAAAGATGGGTAAAAAGCATTAATTTTGCTATTATTAACACTATAAATTGGAATCAAACTTTAATCCAGAAAATTGGTAGATTATTATTATTATTATTATTATTATTATTATTATTATTATTATTATTATTATTATTATTTATTTATTTTATTTTATTTTATTTTTTATTTTTTGCAAATGGTGAATAATATATTAATATCAAAACACTTATTACAAACAATTTAGACATTCAATGGTTTGGACATGCCCAACCTGACACAACTAACACATATATGATATCAGACAATACACGATAAGATCTCAAATAAGCTATACCATATATCTGAAACAATCTAGAATATAGAGCAAAACAGGACATTCAACTTCTCATGAGCTTCCTTTAAGCTGCAACAAAACAACATTTAAAGATTCACCCATATTGCACCAAACCATAGCTCCATAACTACATTTCCCACTCCACCTTCCCTCCAAAATCATTCAACCCACATCCCCAATGACCTAGAAGGAAGAAGGGATAGGCATCATTATGTGAGCTATAGCCACCCAAACTCTCAAGTCAAGGCCTCTTCCAGAACGCCTACATTTCCATCTTAGTAAGAGGCATCGACTTCTTGAAACTCTCTTTGACTGAGAATCCAACCTAATCCTCATTTGGCAGTGTATAGATAGGACTAAGTAGGTTCATCTTTCACTCATCACTATTCTTATCTAAATACACTGCCTACCAAACTCACTTACCCTCCACAAACGGGAACCTACTTTATGGAACACAATAGCCTGTTTTCTAATAAGATTTCAAGCATACTCACAATTACCTAACAAATGCCTATTGAGAGTCAAGAAATCTTATAGAAAAACAAACTGAAGTGTAGAAAACTAGAATTGGGTGGGGGGGGGGGGGGGTTGAATAGTTTTACCAATTAAAACTATGTTTTAAAACTTTTAGATCGACTTATGTCAATCTAGTTTGGACGTGTTGGATATTGATAATTGGATAGAAATAGAGAGACACAACCACAACACAAGTATTTATAGTGGTTCGGCTACAAGGACTCCTTCCTTACCCTACTCCACTCCCTGAGTATCCAACTCGAGAGTTCCGTAAACACTACACAACACAAACTCCTTTCACAGGCAGAGAAGCCTTCACAATGTCGCTTACACTTTATCCGGTACTAACCTAAATACCGAGCTCTTCCACGAGGTAGAGCCAAACCTACGTCGCCTACACTTTATCCGGTACAAGGCTAGATACCGGGTTCTTCATACAAGGTAGAACCAAACCTTACACAACGTCGCCTACACTTGATCCAGTACAAGTCTAGATACCGAGTTCCTTTACAATGGAGGAACTATTCCTAACACACTAATTATCACACCACATCTACAACACTCATGAGAAGAAAGAACGACAAGATATACTTATGTGATTTTGTGAAGATGAAGAATCCTAGCAACCAATGTTTTGAGCGTGCAAGTATTCTAGAGGTCATGATCTCGCCTTTTAAGAGGAACCTAGAGAATCACTAAGAGAAAGCTACATAGAAGATCATTATATCTGAAGTTAGAGAACTTAGACTATAGAGAGAATATATGCCTAAGTGGGGTGAGTAGAAAGGGAGAAATGGTCATCTATTTATAGGCAAAACTGGCCACTGTTCACCCGGATTCGGCGGATCCCTTCCCAAAGGGATCCGGCTATTTGGTAGTACCAGTCCGGATTTTGGGTTACAATTCCGAGTTTTGGGTTATTGTGTTGATATAAATAATTGACTGAAAACATTATTCATATCTTCCGATATCTCTATGTTTTGATAATCACAAAACTTAAACTAATCAAACCAAAGATCATGACGTAAACATGTATTTAGTAATAAATAATCACTTTCACCAACAAATCACTTAAGGTATGAATAAACAAAGTGTTTAGTGCAATGTATGATCAAAGGGGTATTTAATTAACTAATACAAAGTTTATTTAATTATATAATCTTATTATATATTTTTGAAAAACACTTTTGGTAATAAGGAAAAATGTTTTAATCATACTAAATATATGATTTCAAATATTTAACCAAAATCAGTTAGTTTTTCACCAAATAAACTTTCCCCACTAAAAGACAAGTTTTCTGGTCGTTACAGTTGGGCGGCCCCCTTAATTATAAGGGGCGGTCCCCTTAATTTTAAGGGGGTCGGCCATGCTTTAAGGGGACCGGCCACGCTCCTCTGTCAGAAACTTTTGCCTATAAATACCACCTTAAACCTGGATTTTTTCCCCACCTTTTTGCACAAAAACTTTCTGTTCTAGATCTCCATTTCAATTCTAAAAATCCTTTGATCATTTCATAAGCCTTTGTTTCCAAGTGATCCAAAGCCTCATTCTTTCAAGTGCAAAGAGAAGAATACTTCTATTAGAAGTATTACAACTTAGTATCATCTTGCTATCTAAGTTGTTTGTTTACATTTCCTTGTATATCTTTCATACTTTGGTGAATAAGGTGTATGTATTAGTTAACTAGATTTAGTTGAAGAATCTAGAATTGTTGTAAGTGTGAAGTGTGACTTGAAGTGAAGAAGAAGGGTTAGATAGTAGTGGTGATAGGAGATTGTAGCAATAGGAGCTTGTAGTGAAGAAATTAAGGATCTCTAGTGGAGAAGACTAGAAGACATTTGTAGATTGAAGTTGTGAAGACATTAGTGGCTTGAAGGTGTCAAGACATTAGTGCATTGAAGGTGTGAAGACATTAGTGGCTTGAAGGTGTCAAGACACTAGTGCATTGAAGTTGCAAAGATATTAGTGACTTGAAGGTGTCAAGACATTAGTACTTTGAAGGTGTGAAGAGAATAGAAGATTGGTGTATAGAAGATTGGTGTGTAGAAGATTGGTGTGAAGAAAATAGTAGATTGGTGTGAAGATTGGTGTGAAGATTGGTGTGTAGATTGGTGTGTAGATTGGTGTGAAGATTGGTGTGTAAATTGGTGTGTATATTGGTGTGTACGGTTTTCTCTGCCATAAAGGAGGTCTTTGATCTAGCGAAGAAAACTCTCGAGTAGGTGACTCGGGGAGTGGAGTAGGGCAAGGAAGGTGTCCTTGTAGCCGAACCACTATAAATCCTTTGTGTCTCGGTTTGATCTTTCCATCTCTCACTCTTTGATTTATTACTTACTTGCATTTCACACATAGTCATAATTTATAGTATTGTGCATATGATTGATTTCACATAAAGATCAAACTAAAATCCATTCATAAAACTAATCTTACAAAAACCAACCTAGTACATATAATTATATCTATACACTACTACACATATATATGCTTACATAAAATATATGAAATTGTATATTCTTTCCAAACATTATACATAAGCATTGTATATATAAAACCTTTAATAAATCTTGTATTTATACTTTTGTAGTTAAGTGTTTTGAAATTGTACATTATACATAAGTAGTATTTATACAAAATCATAAATTAACTAGTTTATATATTTATGTATTAAAGTGATTTGAAAGTTTCATCTTAGAAACTATCTTTTACAAATAAGCAAAACGAAAAAGACGTAAAACTATTCAACCCCCCCCTTCTAGTTTTCCACAATTGGTACCAGAGCCACGTCTAACAAGATTTTTAAAATATACTGTATTTTAAAACTTGTAACGATCTATGGAATTCGAAAAATATCTAGAAGGAGAATTTACGCAAAAACCACCATTATTTGAAAATGATCATTTTCTTGAATGGAAAAATAAATTTGAAAATTATGTGAAATCAATAGATCTTGATCTTTGGCATATTATTTCAATTGGTGATCTTAAACTAACCAAAATGGATTTTGAAAATCAATATAATAATCTTCAAATAAAAATTGATAAAAATACTAAAGCTAAATTACTTATTTTCAAAACTCAACCAAATGTTGAATATGAAAGATTATTTCCTTGTAAAACGGCAAATGATATTTGGAAATGCCTTTTAAAGTTTCACCAAGAGAAATGTAAAACCAAAGATGATAAACTTGATATTGCACATGAAATTGTTACTCTAGAAAATTTAATAGATAAATATTTAGTTGAAATAAACACATGTACTACTAGTTCAAATGTGATCATTGAAGGTACTAATAATGAAGAACACATGTGTCAAATCCGAAGAAAGCATGTTAATAAATCATGGTGCAACAAGGACGATAAAGACGATGTAAATACGGAATACGTGAACATCCTAACAAATGTTAATACAAATAGTGATGACAAGGATTACATGCTCCAAGATCCAAGCAATGCTACAAACAAAACATGGAGCGACATGAACAATGGAGTTGATCACCGTATAGCGAGTGAAGAGTGTACAAGTACAAATAAGGTACAATTCAAAACCAAACATTTTTGCTATGATCAATTTACATTAGAATTTTCAAAAATGGAAAATAGCTTCAAACACTTTTGCAACATTGACTCAAAAATTATTTTTAAAAATGAATCTTCAACATCCGCTGAAAATAACTTTGAAAAAGAAATAATTTTAGAAGACAAAATGTCTAGACTTGAAAGTAATATTGAAATTGATCTTGAATGTAAAAATTGTCAAGACTATAAACATGAAATTAAAATGGAAAAGGAAAAAGCTAAAATATTAGCAAAATTCGAAAATAGTTCTAAATCTTTAAAATATCTACTTAACATTCAAAAGTCATTTTATGATAAAACCGGATTAGGATATACGGCAGATGAGTATTTGACAAATACATCAAAACAAATAAAATTTGTTAAACCTAATGGAAAAATTTAGAACTATTATTATTTACATCCATTGATTATTTCTCTAGTCAAGAAAGTTATTGTTTGTTTGCTAAAACAAACAAATAATGAATTCTTGTACTTCTCGATGGCATCCTCTTCATATGCATTTAAGTGCATTGGATGTTCGCTACTAATCAAATCGGACCCATGAGAATCTGGGTACCAAGCTCTCTGTCATGTGTAGGTAATTAACGATCAAAGGAACTACTACTTTTTGGATCGCTCTATTCGCTTTCTTTCATTTGATGACCATTGTCTTTATGGTGTGTTCGTTACTACCTCATGACGAAGGATTCTTGTTCTACCATTCTTAATCTGCACGACTTGTGATGATTGGTGCGACCGATAGTGTTTCTATGATCAAGTCTCCTTGATCCTTTTTGCATTAGGATATTACTTCGCTTCTTCAACTTGCTTTGGGGAAAACCTTCCTGACGTTTTATATTGCTCTCATGACCACTGTTAAAGAAGAGCTGGACCTGAGGTAAGTTTTCTTTTCAAAAACTTGCCTACATTACATTAAGATAGAGTATGCTTCAATTAGTATATTAATATGTTTTAATTTGCAAGTTGCTATGCTTTTAGATCATGAATACCAATATATGCATACATAACATTAGGATAATTAACCCTCTTATTGCTATATCTATTATCATTTGTTTTAGTTTTCATCTATATTGATAATCTTCTATGATCTAGAATAAAATGCTTGACACTTGTGCTATATAATCTTACTAGTTGCATTAATAGATGTGTTATAATTAAGACTTGCTAGTGACTCAATATTACAATGTGTCTTGTATACATGCATATATACATATGTCTATATTGCATTCATTGATGAATTTCTTTGTCCTTTCCTATCTCATTGCATTTAGATGTTCAATGTCTACCATATCTCTCTCACATCTTTAGTTGCCATTAGAGATGATTACATGTGACAATGGGCTGAATCGATTCTCTTGAAGTATATCTTTCACCTGAAATTTCTTGATTATCAAAATCAATATGTCATATTTAAAAACTTCTCTCTTTGAGTTAAAACCCTTCGAATATCTATTTTATGCTTTTTCGAACAACATGCTTAATCATAAGCTATCATAACATTATTTTGATCTTTATCAAAGCAGAAACATTTTTCTTTTTGAAACAAAACAAAATTTGTCCTAGTAGGATACAAACTTGAATGTATTTCAAAACATTAAGCCAAGTATTAGTGAATCAAGAATACTTCATATTTGGTAATCTTCGATAGGTAAATTTAGGAACTCGATTTCTTCTAAAAAGAGAATGACTACTGGAGAATCTATTGACTAGAAATTCAATTTAACCTAACGGTTGAATTGCTTCTATGTGAGAAGTTGGGTGTGTGTAACCCGTAAAAATGGTCGTGTTTAGCCTGAATTGAGCACCACTAGTAATAGTCTCATACTCATTCTCCAACTTGATTAAATTGCACTTCCTATATATACCTAACGCTAGTTTACTTTTGTGAACCTTGTTTCTCATTAGACTCTTTCGTTCCCAGATTTATGACATTAAGTGAAAACTTACTTTCAAACATTGTTGAATAAAACTAAAAACATTTTATTTAAAACATTATTATTTTCTCACATATGTCATAAACTTATGTGAAAATGACATCCATAATCTAATCAAATCATTTCATGAGAATCATGGTTTGCCCATATGGATCTTGTTTGTAACAAGTCTTGAAGTCCATATAATCATATCTGTCTATTTGTTACTTGTCAACAATCATCAACATGTTTGCTCTAGACTAAATGTTATCATCTTCATATAGTTGCTCATTTAGCTTACTTGGCTTGTTGTCTCCTTTGGTGCATATCTTAATTGATAAATTAATAGATAGCATGATTATTAGAAATTAATTGTCTACTTTAATTAATTCTATATCACTCTCTACATTCATGAATAGTATGCCCTATATTGCCTCAAAGAGTTGAACTTACTTGAATCCAAAAACAAAAACACAACCTTTTTGAAAATTTTCTGTCAAAAACCCATTTCTGGCATTCTGGGAATCACCAGATGGGCGGCCCCCTTAATTATATAAGGCGGCCCCCTTAATGATTAAGGGGACCGGCCCCTAATTAAGGGGACCGGCCATCTGATGGTCGGGGATACTGTTTTCTTTATCACTTTTTGACCCACTTCAGCCTATACTTCCCAAAATTCACAAACATATTTTGTCCCATACTATCCCTCAAATTTTCCTTCCTAAACCACATTTCTCATACACTATAAATACTCTCCTCCCACCATTAATGCCATCACACCCAAACATGTCATCTTCCAACAACCAAAAACCAAAGATTTCAAGAACCGCAAGGATCTCCGTCAAACCCGTTTGGAGGAGGAAACTTGATTCTTGTCATAACTCTTGTGATGTTGTTTCAAGTCAACCAACAACTCAACCTCAAACCCACTCAAATGAGTCATCCCACAACCTATCTTCCACTAATACCCTCATTAATGCTTCCTCTTTTGATGAGCATGCTCAATCCCAAAACAACAATCCCAATATCTCAATCAACACTTCACATATTGCTCATTCAACAAAGACATCATCCACTCATGAAGAACATCTTCCACCCATATCTTGTTTTCATGATTACCCAAGCTCAAACATGTCTCCACCACCTAGAGTACCACCACCACTTCCTACAACCTCACATGCCACTCCAATGTTGCATGTGCAAACCTTCACCCAAGACAACTATCATGCTCCACCACCATCACCTTCCTCCGAACACTTGAAGTTCGTTGAGGAGCTAAAAGAGGCACATGAGCTTAGTGCTCTTTTAGCATTACATCTTGCTCAACGCAATTTGGATCCACCACAATCAAGCTCACCATCATCACCACATAACAAAAACCAACTTGAGAAGCATGTTAACAATTGCCCTTGTTGCATCTTCCTTCAACAACAAACCATTGCTTTGAATGAGCACTTCACTTGGATTGAGTATCTTCTTACTAGATCTCAACAAACCCCATCACTTGAACAACATCACAACCCTCAACCAACAAACTCCACTTCAAATCCACCACCTCCAAGCTCTACAAACTCACCAACACCCATGGAACCAAGAGTTTACCTCCACTAAACCACCAAGCATTTGATATGCTTATGTTTTCTCATTTTCAAATAAAACTCCTCAACCATTTTGGGATTCAAGAAAGTTTGATGACACTTCTTGTTGGCACTATAGGATGTTCTATGTTATTTAGAATTCTATTTGTATTGCCTTTGTAACAATGATTATGGGTTGACATAATCATTTTTCTATTATTGAATGGTTTAATATATGTTTCTTATTCCCTTGTGCCATGATTATTACTTGTTAATATTATGCTATATGTATTTGCTTGTGCCATGCTTGTGCTTCTAATATTTTTCTTGCAAGAATTACTTTCTCGAAACCTTGGTGCCCTCAAACGAGGGGGAGCATACATAAAGGGGGAGTTTTCTACCCGTTTAAACTTCTCTCACGAAGTTTATTCGGCCTAACCTTTTTGATTCTACAAAAAGGGGGAGAAGTGAATATAAACTTACTAAATACTTGTCTAAATATTAATTTTTGGATTTAATAAGTTTAGGTTTTGTAATCATCAAAAAGGGGGAGATTGTTGATATAAATAATTGACTGAAAACATTATTCATATCTTCCGATATCTCTATGTTTTGATAATCACAAAACTTAAACTAATCAAATCAAAGATCATGACGTAAACATGTATTTAGTAATAAATAATCACTTTCACCAACAAATCACTTAAGGTATGAATAAACAAAGTGTTTAGTGCAATGTATGATCAAAGGGGTATTTAATTAACTAATACAAAGTTTATTTAATTATATAATCTTATTATATATTTTTGAAAAACACTTTTGGTAATAAGGAAAAATGTTTTAATCATACTAAATATATGATTTCAAATATTTAACCAAAATCAGTTAGTTTTTCACCAAATAAACTTTCCCCACTAAAAGACAAGTTTTCTGGCCGTTACAGTTGGGCGACCCCCTTAATTATAAGGGGCGGTCCCCTTAATTTTAAGGGGGCCGGCCATGCTTTAAGGGGACCGGCCACGCTCCTCTGTCAGAAACTTTTGCCTATAAATACCACCTTAAACCTGGATTTTTTCCCCACCTTTTTGCACAAAAACTTTCTGTTCTAGATCTCCATTTCAATTCTAAAAATCCTTTGATCATTTCATAAGCCTTTGTTTCCAAGTGATCCAAAGCCTCATTCTTTCAAGTGCAAAGAGAAGAATACTTCTATTAGAAGTATTACAACTTAGTATCATCTTGCTATCTAAGTTGTTTGTTTACATTTCCTTGTATATCTTTCATACTTTGGTGAATAAGGTGTATGTATTAGTTAACTAGATTTAGTTGAAGAATCTAGAATTGTTGTAAGTGTGAAGTGTGACTTGAAGTGAAGAAGAAGGGTTAGATAGTAGTGGTGATAGGAGATTGTAGCAATAGGAGCTTGTAGTGAAGAAATTAAGGATCTCTAGTGGAGAAGACTAGAAGACATTTGTAGATTGAAGTTGTGAAGACATTAGTGGCTTGAAGGTGTCAAGACAATAGTGCATTGAAGGTGTGAAGACATTAGTGGCTTGAAGGTGTCAAGACACTAGTGCATTGAAGTTGCAAAGATATTAGTGACTTGAAGGTGTCAAGACATTAGTACTTTGAAGGTGTGAAGAGAATAGAAGATTGGTGTATAGAAGATTGGTGTGTAGAAGATTGGTGTGAAGAAAATAGTAGATTGGTGTGTAGATTGGTGTGTAGATTGGTGTGAAGATTGGTGTGTAAATTGGTGTGTATATTGGTGTGTACGGTTTTCTCCGCCATAAAGGAGGTCTTTGATCTAGTGAAGAAAACTCTCGAGTAGGTGACTCGGGGAGTGGAGTAGGGCAAGGAAGGTGTCCTTGTAGCCGAACCACTATAAATGCTTTGTGTCTCGGTTTGATCTTTCCATCTCTCACTCTTTGATTTATTACTTACTTGCATTTCACACATAGTCATAATTTATAGTATTGTGCATATGATTGATTTCACATAAAGATCAAACTAAAATCCATTCATAAAACTAATCTTACAAAAACCAACCTAGTACATATAATTATATCTATACACTACTATACATATATATGCTTACATAAAATATATGAAATTGTATATTCTTTCCAAACATTATACATAAGCATTGTATATATAAAACCTTTAATAAATCTTGTATTTATACTTTTGTAGTTAAGTGTTTTGAAATTGTACATTATACATAAGTAGTATTTATACAAAATCATAAATTAACTAGTTTATATATTTATGTATTAAAGTGATTTGAAAGTTTCATCTTAGAAACTATCTTTTACAAATAAGCAAAACGAAAAAGACGTAAAACTATTCAACCCCCCCCCCCCTTCTAGTTTTCCACATATTGGTTAAAATATATCATGTGATGTCATGCATAATGTAAAAGACATCTTGGGTCATGGGTTATGGATATTACCCTTTATTGATGTCATGCATGATGTCATGCAATGGGTCATTGATTTTGGGTCAAGCTCCATGGGTCATGGGCTTTGGACATAGGTTTTGGGTCATGGATAGTCGAAGTCTTTATATTACAAGTTATATGTATTTTTATAAAATGTAAGTAACTAAAGTTACTTAAGTGTTTTATAAAAATGGTTTGTTTTATTTATTTTTTTTGGTAAAGGGGAAAACCCCGGTAAATATATAACCAAAAAAACAGTTAAGTACAAATGGAATGTGGCTGAAGTACCACATTAACCTCAAGCACAGGCGCTTGATAAACAAGTGTTTATGACAGGCCATAAACACAAACCAAACCTAGCTAATTATAAAGAATCAAACTAGGTATAAAAACAAGACAAAACATGAGATGCGAACATCCCACATCCACCCAGAAGCATGAACCGTTGAAGTACATAGGATGAGGGTGATATCCCTCACCTCAATCCCAAAGGACACATACATTACCACGATGCAGTCGAAAGTGCAACTGATCTGTGATCTTGTACATGGGGTTTTGAACAAGAGTCCCCAAAACTTAACTTCCATTGTAGACATCTCAACCATGCAAACCAGCAGCCTAAATCAGTCCCAAAAAGCAATGATAGCAGCAAACATCAAATAGAACTGATCGCAAAAAGCATACCAATAGGGCTCAAACGAACCCTAACTTGCATCATAACCAAAACTCGATCTAATGAAGAAAATAAAATCATGCAATCTTCTAAAACAGATCGGTAAAAAAACATCTCTCCCATGATAACCCATGTACAAATAACTCATCACCATGTAAGGCACGTCCAGGAATAAACCACCCACAGCAAACACGCATTCATCGCAACAACCAGATTCAAACATCACATACCATTCATAAAATCGAAACCCAAAAAAAGGTTTCTTAATAATCGTTAAGAACAAACCACCTCAAATCGACCCCTTATATATATGAATCAGTAATAACCGACATATGATAAAGGATATTAGGGACGAATTGAAACACCAGCGTAACCCTAAAATAATTAGGGTTTCATCAAAACCTAATCGACCCTGATAATAAGTTAACTCGATTTAAAACCGAAGTATGATAGTCACAATCAGAGGTGCGATTAGAGAATAAGAAACGAATAATAACCCTACAATCGAATCAGAATGATAAAGAGAATTAAGGTTAAATAATTCGATTGTAGAACATAATAAGGACGATTTCAGAAACCCTCCTCTACCCAGTGATTAAAAACCAAGAAAATCCGATTGCATATCACTCAGAAGAATGATAGAGAGGCGGATTAGTGGTTGAATTTGGCCGGAATGATAGGGGTAGAGGAGGCTGAAAAAATCGCCCCTAGAGGGAGAGAAAATTCGTTTTAGGGTTTTATGCAAACTATTTAACTAAACATGTTTAATGGTTTATTTGTTTAGTGAAATGAGTTATTAAACTATTGGCTCAAAGCTTTACGTATATATTTTATTTATTTTGTTAAAATGATTTTACGTTTATTATCGACAAAATATAAGAAGTTAATAAAATAAAAATAAACATTTTTATGGTTTATTTGTATTAACATGAAGGATACAACGTTATAAGGCAATCATTTGTAGTGAGTTTATTATCTTCAAATTCCAAATGCTAGAATTGAAGACAGCAAGTCAAAACCTTTAGATTTGCGGATAAACTTGAACCTCAACTCTGCATATACAAGATCTCAAACTTGAATTAACCATTTGGCACTAGTTTGCTGAGCCACAACACCAATGTTATGACTTGATTTATGAGTTCGACAATATTTAATTATTTACGGAATGTTTCGCGAGAAATTAAACGTTTTAAAATGAGTTCGGGTTTCGGACCGTGTGTTTTACACTCACTCTTATTTACCCACTCTTATTAGTAATATTATTATTATTACTATTATTACTATTATTATTATTATTATTATTATTATTATTATTATTAAAAAGTAAAAGATTTTTTTTAGAGTATATTACAAAAATCGTCCATGTGGTTATCACCACACACACACAAACATATCACACTTCACCCTCACCAAATCACTCTCTCTCTTCCCCTCTTCTTAACCCTAGCCGCCGATCAACAAATCCGGCCACCACCATCATTTCGCTGCCCTCACAACAAAACCACCACCACCATCTTGTTCCTTATCTTTTTCTCTTTCATTTGGTGTATTATACGCGCCATATAACCCACCCTAACACCTCGAAATCTTATCAAATCCGACCCAAACTTTATTGTTTTTACTAGATCTATACGTTTGGAGGTTCAAGAAGGTGAGTATGCTCGATTTTGGCATTTGGGTACCTCGGTTTGGTGTTAAATCCGTGGGTACATGGAGTATTTTTATGGGAATCGAATTGATTTGTTGGGAAATAACGTTTTCAATGTTAAAAAAATGGTTTTGTATCCGGGTCTTGGTGTTACTTCGATGGGTCGAGTGAACCGTGAGTCTAGGACTCACGGCTTGATGTGGGTTCGAGCATTGTGGCTTGTTATTGACCTTGTTGTGGTCTTGGATTCATGTCTTTCTTGTTTTGTTTGCTTTGGAGTTTGGCTAGACTTGATGGAGTCTTGGTCTTTTGGCCGAATATGGTTGTCGATGCCGCGACCCAAGTGGGTCGACTTGGGCAGTTTGGTGTGGCTCTTTGGAGCTTATTTTGTGACCTCTTGGTTATTGAGGTCGAGTCTTTGTGACTCGTGTAGTGAGCCGAGACTCGAGTGAGTCGAAGGGCTCGGGTCGGCTTGGTAAACCAACCCGGAATTTGACCTTGTTGATATGTTATTTCTTGTTATGTTTTGTGGACTTAACTTGTTATTGTTTTGGCACTTGTTGGATTCGGCCGAATGCTTTGTTGAGTCGAGATCATTTTTGGTCTCGACAAGGGATTTATGGTATTGAGAAGTTGTTGACGAATGGTAAAGTGGGGACCGATTGTGAGACGGTCACTTAGTTTGACGGAGATAGGTTAGTCGGGTACCGTAGTCGGACCCTATTGTTGTAGCACGTGTATTGGGATTGTTTTGGACGGAGTTGGATTGATTATTTATGGATCGCTTATATTATTTTGGACTTGGACAATGAGCCGAGAGTAATGACTCGGACATGTGACCATTTCGTATGACTCGATAATTATTTACAATTTAAAACGCAAATAATAAAACTCGTAATAATATTATTGGTAATATAAACGTTTATATAAATATATAGACGTGAATAACGTATATATAAATATATAAATGCGTATATTAATAATAACAAAAATCACGAGTAGTATTATAACAATAATGCGACTAAATATATTATGCTACGAGAGTAGCATAATATTATTAGAAGCATTATTATAAATAAATATTATAAATAACGAGGAATTCTCGACGTTAACTAAATATTAAATGAAATAATATCTTTTATATATATAACGAGGAAAACTATCGAGTTATGCGGAGTCGTGGTCACTTGAGTCCAAGTGGGTTATTGTTTGTGACTTTTGTGTTGTCACGGATATATGACGATTAATATAAACATTTTCTATAACTAAATAACTTATTTAAGCGACAGGTTAAACCGAGTTATTTAGCTAAACGAAATGAGTATATTAATGAGTATCGTATCCTACGACGCCCATAGGTTGTGGTATATGTATAGGATAATAAATCACTAAATATATGTATCGTGGAATCTGGCCAATTTGACGATGTATATAAGGAATTTATTAGACTACGATATGTACCATATAGTATTTTTGTGCTATGTGCTTTAGGATTGGGTGTAATCTTGGAACGGTATGTTACGTAAATAAATATGGGGATTATCAAATCGACGGATTTGATAAACTTCGATGATTTATTTAAATAATGTATTGAGCTAATATTAGATCTATAGTTTGTTTTATTATTCTTTTGTGAGACTTTTTGGTTTGTTTGTGTCGACCCACCACCCGTATGGATACCAAACGTAAAACTCCAAACTAATACGAGAAATGGATTTTCGGAAAATAAAACGGAATACGTTCGGGTTTGGGAATATTCGATTTTGAGGAAATGATATCTGAACGAGTTGATATTGTTAGGTCGTGCCGAGTCCGTAGTTGCCGTCTTGTGAGTTACTATACGTCTTACTTCTACCAAGTTCTTATTGCTGATTTCTGGACTTGAGGTGAGTCATAGCCCCACTTTTTACTCTTAAACTATGTTTTCAATACTTGGGGTGAGAAACGTGCAAATTATTTTACGTGGACTATTATCACTTTTATATTCTTTCTAAAACTTGCTATGCGTATGGGCTAGGATGTATTGTCAACTTTAGTCACATATTTTCATGTGTACTATTCAAGGTTGGCTTATTTTGATATTGGTGGATTGTCAACTTTAGTCACATAGTTTCGTGTGTACTATTCAAGGTTGGCTTATTTTGATATTGGTGGATTGTCAACTTTAGTCACATATTTTCGTGTGTACTATTCAAGGTTGGCTTATTTTGATATTGGTGGATTGTCAACTTTAGTCACATAGTTTCGTGTGTACTATTCAAGATTGGCTTATTTGGTTATTGGTGAATTGTCAGCTTTAGTCACATAGTTTCGTGTGTACTATTCAAGGTTGGCTTAATTAGATACTATAGTGTGCACCTATAGGTTATTAATACTTCGGAGGTTATCCGAGTATTTATGATATTGCGGGGGTTACCCGAATATCTATGTTAGAGCGGAGGGTATCCGTGTGTTATGTTGGAGCGGAGGGTATCCGTAGGCTTTTAGTGGAATCCTTAGTCTAGCTAGCAAGCGTTTTGCGTATATGTCCACTATATTGAGTTATGAATTTAAACCTATGATCTCACCAGCGAAAGCTGACTTTTAGCACGTTTTCTCAGGTAATTAAGTGATGATTTGGATGCATAGATTGGAAGGCTCGGCTAAGGCACCTGGTTCATGGATCTATGTTTCTAAACTCTGATATTTAATTGTGGACCTACGTTTATTCTTTTGGGCCTGACTCTGAATGATGTTGAGATAAATGTAAACTTTAAAACCCCGTTTTGGTTGTGTTTTTCTTATGTTTACTTTATCTCGTTCTGTTATGTCTTGTGTTTGATACCAATCCCCGTAACGTCCCGAAAGCTTGTTGAGTCTTCCGCTGTACCGAATTTTGGGGGTGTTACATCAACACCCTGCTATCTCAACTAAATGCACATGATCATTTCAGACTTATCCAACAAGTAATAACTCCACCAAAGTATTATGGTGCGTTTGGTATCCCACTATAGGAATGAAACTATAATTATGAAAGTGATTAAAGGTGTTTGTTTAAGATAAGAGGACCCACCACTATGGTAATGAATGATAAATATAATTCATACTCCATATACATCAAGAGAGCTATGTATGAATCTTTCATAGGTGAGGGACCCACCACTATTATCAAACTCATACACATTGTCATTCATGGCATCATACCAAACGCACCCTTAGCCATCTACATCAAAACCTTATCCCAAACACCTTGTAAAACATACATTTTAGACCAATAACATCCATTTAACCATTATACTATCACTGATCATGCACATTGTCTTCCAACAAGATACTTTTCCTTTTCTGTTTTCATTCATAACAACTATCCATATCTTGCTAACTTCCACCACTTGTGCAGACTTTTTCACAATTAAGCTAGAAAGTTTCAGTCTCACACCAAAAAATAGGTGATTAAGTGAATCAAGGCATCTCTCACATAGGGGGCATGTCATATGCTTCTCAGGATACCACTTCTGTAGCCTATCCTGTGCGGAAAGCCTCCCTTGAACTGCAATCCACAATATGAAGGAGTATTTGGGAGTACAGTTTAAAAACCAGATAAGGTCATACCAGTCCACTTTAACACCGGTCTATCTCCATTCCTTCCATGCTTTATTGTTGAGTAATTCACAGTTTCACACATCTCCCATCATTAAAACACCACATATATCTATCAGTTGAGTCTCCACGGATCTAATACTCTTCTTTGTACCAAGGATCTGAATTTGTTATGTTTTTCAATGATTTTTTTTCTTCAAGGGAAAATATTAACACGCCACACCTAACTATAACATATTACTTTCTAATAAAAACTTTAACTTAAAAGCTATTGATAGATGGGTAATTTATATATCGGAAACCAAAAGGTTTTTGTTTTTGCGAAACAATGGTCTATAACACTTATAAATATGCCTACCAGTATTGGTTAAGCAATGGTCTATAACACATGTAAATATGCCTATCAGTATTGGTTAATCATACGTACTGTCTTTCTATATTAGTTATGACTAATGACATATCCATAACACAATCTAATAGCTCAAGTATTGCGAACAAAAACGCATAATATCTTAGATTCCAATATATACGCATGAAATATCAACATCCAGCGTAGTTTAAGTTCTAGGAGGTAGAAATAGCTAATTTAGATTATGAAAGTGACAAATGAGTAGAAATAACAATGGCCGATCATAAGTTGTGGAAGCAATCTAGAATGTACACGTTGAAATCGATCCGTCAACTACTGGATTGAAAAGTCCCGATTAGTTGGTTTGGAGTTTATTTTTCGTCATAACTGTATTTAATGTTATCAGTGGACATAGTTTTAGTCTAGCTACCTGTTGGTATTACATTCTAGTCATGTAAGACTAATTATCATTTGATAGACTGGTAGAATATTGGTGTTTTTATGTATGTTGTTGCATTTATGAACGTTATTCATTGATATTTTTTTGAAAGTCTACATATTTTACTTGCTATTTTAGTTTATTCTAAAAATTTGACTTGCCAAATCCGCTTCAGGGACGCATATTGCATTTATCCAATAAAGGATAGTTGGCAAGGGTTAGAATAAACTAAAATTCCTTTTATATAAGTTTCATACAAGCTTAATTAGGAAAAAGCATTTATCTATTTAATACGGAACATAAAATATAAAGTTTAATAAGACAAAAGTATTAGCAATACAGAAAATACAGAAAAAAAAGGTAACAAATTGTATTATTCCATCAACATATTGTGTAAAAATGTGAGTGTGTGGGTGGGGGTGGGGGAGGGGTTTGCAAATATCCAATAAGGGATACCTGTACAACATAACTAATATTATCTTAGTTTATTTTTTTTTTTATTATTTTTTTTTTTTTGAATCACAAAAATGTCACTGAATGGTAATTCATTTTCCGCAAGACCAAAAGGTTTCTTGGTTTTCAGGAACAAAATTCGTGCATAACACATCTAAATTTGCCTATTGTGTATCAAAACCGTATTACTATAGGAATTATGACATATCCACAACACAATCTAAAGGCTCAAGTTTGGTATACAAAAATGTAACATCTTAGATTCCAACACGAACAGATCGGATGAAACACCGACTTACCAACGTAGTTTAAGTATGATGTAGAGATAGCTTTAAATTATGAAAACGATAGATGAAAATGGCCAAGTTATTGTAGATGATTTCTAGCAAGTACAGATAAAAATCGATGCATCAACTACTTGATTGACAAGTCCCGATTGGTCGATTTTGGAGTTTAATTTTTCATCGTCATATATGTATTTAATGTTATGACTCAGAGATAATTTTAGGGCCCGTTTGGTTTTGGGGGATGGGAGTAGGATTTGGTACTTAATGCCAAAAATGGTTGTTTGGTATGTTTTAGTGGGTTCTAATATTGGGGATCAATACCATGTATTTTCCATGTGCAAAAGTTAACTAACATGCCGACTTTTGTGATATACTTTCAAAACATGTGGGCCCAACTGCCTTCCCAACCATAAGTTTACTTCCTTTATTATTTTTATTATTTTTTATATTACAATTATTACTTTTAAATTTTATATAAATTTATAAAACAAATAAAATTTTACATTATTATATATTTTCTCTCTCATACATCAAATCAAAATTCAAATCCTAATCTACAACTTTACATTTAAATCCAAATCCTAATCTAAACCCATCTACAAACCAAACGGGCCCTTAGTTTAGCTACCTGTTGGTATTACATTCTAGTCATGTACAATATGTAATACTTGTCATTTATTTGTTTGTATATATTGAGATTTTTTTCTTTGTAGACGAGCTTCACATTATAAATGTTTTGGACATTCCAAACACAACATTGTGTACTTCGAAAGTCAATTCCCTCCCCATCTAGTTAGGGATTTCAAATTTGTAAAACCAAGCATGTCAAAAGAAATTAGATAAATTTCGAGTTACTTTTTCAACTCTTAAATTAACAATCTCACATAAACAGGGATCTTGACGACAATATATATGGAGATGGATTTTACCCTAATCTCAACTTGTTCATTTGTCATTGTACTTGCTATCGATCACTACATGATTATGATGTGCATTGTTGCTTAGTTAATGAAGGTCGTGTGCAAAAGTTTATATGATAACTAATTATCATGTCGATCAATGATATATTGTAGCGATACAACTTTAATTTCCTTTATGAGTTTGTCGGCTATCTCACACACCAGGAAGTTGATTTTAAGGATCAAATAAGAATAAACCACAACCACATATTTCAGATGAACGTACATATGCATATTCCATTAATATTCTCCCTCTTATACAAAAATAAATCTTCACTTTCAAATTGCATAAAATTTTAAGAATTCTAACTAATTACATTCTTAACCGATCAAATATCATTTTCACCCATTAAATCTTGTTTGATTGGTTGAAATACGAAATGAACACTTACATTGAGACAACCAAAAATAGAATAGTGACCAATTATTTTCAGACGAAGAGAGTATAATATAATTTCAAAGGAGAGTTTTATATATCCCCTTCCTTGATTAACTAATTTCATATACACCTAATTTGGGGTGATCAATGGTTCAAAACCAGACCGGACCGGCCAAAACTGGACCGGACTGAGACCGAACTAGCTTAAAACCTTAGACCGAGGACAGAACCGAATGTGTTCAGTCAGGTCTGTGTTGGTCCGGTCTGATCCAAGAAGACATAATATTCGGGTTTTACGTAAGACCGGACTGGACCGAACGGACCGAGGCCAGACTGCTGGTCTTTCAGTTCGGTCGGTTTTCGATCGGTCTGGTCGGTACTCTCGGTCTCGATCGGTTTGGGTCTGCGATGCTCAACCCTACACCCAATATACAACCACTAAATGTTTACTGTATAATATATTTAAAAAATATTTTTGAGCAAGTATAATATATTTGTAACACCCCTAAAATTTGGTACAGCAGAAGACTAATCAAGCTTTTGGGGTGCTACGGGGATTGGTATACGTCACAAGTCATAGAGAAACGAGATAAAGTAAACATAAGTAAAAACAAAATCAACCAAGGTTTTAAAGTTTACATTCATCCCAAATAATCCAAAGTAAGGCCCAAAATAAGTTTAAAGTTCAAAATAGATCCTTTAACCAAATTGCCATGCCAAGCCATCCAAACAAAAGCATCCCAAGCCATCACTTAATTACCTGGGAAAACGCGCTAAAAGTCAGCTTTCGCTGGTGAGATCATAGGTTTAAATTCTTAATTCAATCAAGTGGACATATACGCAAAGCTCTTTCTAGCTAGACTAGGTCTCGTTCTACTAAACCAACCCTATAGGTGCACACTATAGTCCAAAACCAATCAAATCAATATGCATTCGCAAGGATGTGACATGCTCAACATTCGTAAGGATACGACATGTTCTTGTATTCGTAAGGATACGACATGCTCTACAATTTACCTAGTTCTATAAGCATAACAAGTTTTGAATCAAACATCAATAATAGTCCACATAAAACAATTTGCACGTTTCTCACCCTAAGATTTGAAAACAATATTCAAAAGTAAAAGTGGGGCTATGACTCACCTCAAGTCCAGATATTAGCTCAAAAACCGGTAGAAACAAGAAGTACCACAACTCAAACGACGGCAACTACAGACTTGGCACTTCCTAACAATATAAACTCTTCTCAGAATCATTTTCTCAAAAATCAAATATTCACAATCCCGAACGTATTCCTTTTTACTTTCGAAATCCATTTCTCATATTTGGTTTGGCGTTTGGTATCCGTGTGGGTGGAAGGTCGACTTAATAAAATCCATAAATCACATCGATAGAAATAATAGCGATCTATAGGTCTAGTGTTGGCCTAATATATTCTTTAAATAAATCGTCGAAGTTTATCAAGTTCATCAACTCGCTAAACCTCCACAACCTATTTACCTAATATATTATTCCAAAACCATACCAAGTCCTAAATCACATAGCACATAGATTACTATATGGTAAGTTTTAAAGTCTAATAAGATTCCTAAATATATCGTCAAGCTTATCGAATTCGTCAATTCGATAAACTTCACAAAATATTTAATAACTTATTATCCCGCACTCCTACCACAACCTAAAGGCGTCGTAGGATACAATATTCGATAATAAGCCCTTTTTATATAACTAAATAGGTCATATTTAATCCATCGATTAAATAAGTTAAATAGTTATATTAAATGAGTATATTAACGTCATACATCCGTGACTAGCACAAATAGTCAACAATTAATAAAATGGCCAACTTGGGTTTAAGTGCACTCAAATCTCTTATAACTCGTAAGTTCTCATTTTATTTCCCAAAAGCTCGCTTTATTTCGTAAAACAATTCGCGTACAATTTATATTTCTATTTATAATAATTTAATTATAATAAAGTTTCCGACAATATTTTACTATTTTCATAGTCCAATATATATCATTAACATTATTATTTTTATTACTCGTGATCTCCTATTTATTATATACGCATTTATATATTTATATAAATGTTTATATCGATATATAAGTTATTACGAGTTTTTATTGGTTGTTTAATTATTAATTGTTTCGAGTTATAAAAGATGAGTCACATGTCCGAGTCATCACTCTCGGCTCATTGTCCAAATCCAAAATGTTAAGGCGTTTGTCGAAGTCAACCATTGACTAGAAAGTCAAAGTGACTCCAACTCGCACAACACGCAAGACCAAAGTAATGTCAAGTATCACAACTTCATCAATCATCCCATTTCACAAGTTACAACAATAGGGTCTGACTACGGCACCCGACTAACCTATCTCCGTCATTCTAATTTGACCGTCTCACAATCGGTCTCCGTTTACTCACAACATCGTCAACACTTCACAATAATCAAAAGTTCCCATTGCCGAGACCACAAAGGGTCTCGGCCCATCAATACTTCTCTGCCCAAAGCAAAAATACAACAACAACAAGAAGAAATAACTACAAGAAAAACATCAAGATTATATATGTGTTCCGGGTCGATTTACCAAGTCAAACCCGTGCCGAGAGGCCCACTTGGGTCTCGGCTACACCACGAGTCATGAGGACTCATCCCCAAGACCACCTAGGTCTCGGCTTAGGCTCACCCGAGCACACCAAAACAGCCAAACGGACCGTTAGAGTCGCGGCATCACAAGGACAACAACAAGAATCAAATTGCAAGACTCAAGCCAAAACCAAACTCCATATAATCAACTACTCGCTACCATGACTACGAGCTCAAAACCACAAAGAAAACCACATGGGCTCGAAAATGACACCAAGCCGAGAGCAATAGCTCTCGGTTTCAACTCGACCTCCACAAGAAAACACCAAACCCGGATACCAAACTCATTTCTATATCAAAAACATTATTTCCCCATCATTTTTACTTCAAAACCCATTAAAATACTCCATGATTCCACGGATTTGTGACCACATCGAGGCACACAAGGTGCTAGATCGATGCTACCTACCTTTTGATACCTCCAAACTCATGAATCTTTAGAAACAAGTAAACCAAGTGGTGGTGGTGTGTACGGCGGCGGTGGTTAACCAAACAAGGTGGTATGGGTGTTTGGGCGCGCGTGGTATACACGAAAAGGAAGAGGGTGAGATGAGGGTTAAGATGGTGGTGGTGGTGGTGTCGTGGGAGTGGCGGTGGCAGCCGTGTAAGGGGCGGGTGGGGGGGGGGGGGGGGGGGGGGGCGGCTAGGGTTAATATGGGGGTAGAGAAAGAGAAAGAGATGAGAGGAAGGTGATGGGTGTGTTTGCTTGTGTGTTTTTCAAACCGGCCACAAGGACCAATTTTACTACTCTTTCTATTTTTATTTATTTTTAATTAATAATGATAATAATATTAAAGGGGAAGGGCGGTTAGGAGTAAAACACAAGGACCATTTCCGTAAACATTTCAAAGTATTCCGACACCCTCAATCCGAGCTTGTTTTCATTATTTTTAAAACTTCACGATACGTCCGTTAAATATATAAACCAAACCGTAAATCAAGATTTTTAAATGTGTTAGGTTATCCTAGTGCCAGAGTCAACGTAGTGCTTAAAAGACGTCTCAACAATAAATCACGACATATATTCCATATCCGATTAATAATAAAAATTAAACTCCTCATATAATTCATAATTCAAAATCACGCGTTCAAATTTTACAAATCCATTTGAGAATAAACTCCAAACATTTAATATCATTAGGTTTTAACGCAATGCGGGTTTCAAAATAGCTCCTAAATTGCCAGTTGTAACAATATTTAAATGACAAATATGAAATTTTAAGATTTTAGGAGGAAAGATGAAATTTTTTCCAAACAAACAAAAGTGTCCACGGATGCAAAACTAAAATATGACATGCACACGAAGCAGCTTTTGGAACATAAAAAATGTGTTGATGCCTCAGTGTCAAAGTAAATATGACTATTTATTGGGTTGTCTCGGAACTAAACTTAACATCTCTCGCTTTAAATTAACAAGTCTACCATCCCAATTAAGCTATTTACTTACCGTCAATAATCATCATTTAAGAATTAAGAACAATGAAATATTTAGCGTTACACAGTATATGTCTTAATGATAAACTTCAAATGTCTACCCTACATTAAAATGAAGACGTACATATCCATTTTGCAAATTAGCTTCCGATCCTTACGTAATTTAGTAGATACGATAAAGAGACCCTCCACCCAACCATATGCGGCACATCAAAATCCATTTTCCTACAACCTCTCTTTGGTCGGGAACTATAGACACCTTGTAAGATATGTTTAGATCTCTCTTGATAAGCATACAAAGTAAATGAAGCCACGATCAAGATGTATAACAAGTAACAACTAGCTAGCTAGACCGTAAAATAAAGAGACAAGAAAAAGGATACTCGTATCGAACTATTGAAGCTAGCGCTAAGGTGAAATAATAGTAACAGGAGCATGACCGACCATTCACCTATGAGTAACGATATTAGTAATATTTTCGGCGATGTGAATTAACGACTGTCAAAAACTAAATTAAAAGTATCACACTTTACGTCTCGCTCCTAGAGATCAAAGTTAATAGCTCAAGCAACATTGCAACAATATATTTTAGTTTTGAACTGAAAGTGTATTTTAGTTTCATTTGATGTTTTAAAAATTTATGGGCAAAACAAAACAATTAATAAGAAGAAAAAGATTAATGGCCCAACTAATGTTAAATGCTTCCTCTCAATTTATCTTAGTACTTCAAAATAGGAGACAAATGAAACTTGATGTTCATGGGTCGCTGTCAAATTCTTAGTCTCTATACTGAGAAGTGAGAACAACATTGAAATGTTATGGTTGCCTATATCATAACATCGAAATGTTATGATCCACCTAATGATGATAACTTGTTGCCGTCAATTAGCGTCTTCTTAAATGACTTATATGAGGATAGCGTTTCCATAAGTCAACTATAAGTTTTATATGATTACTCAGCTAACTTTAAAAAATTATAAGAAAAAATTGATCTTAAGCAACAAGAATCAAAATCATGTATAAGTGCAAAACCCTTTGATATGAAGTTACAACAAGCTAATCTTGTTTGGCCACAAATGGATCTAGTAATCATAAAAGTGTAAACTTTATATATCTATCTCTAGACATGTCGAATTAGGCTATGTTTGTCGCACGAGCTTATCAGAGCTTATCGTAACATAAACTTATTTTTTTAGAAAAATAAGCTATCATTTAAAATAAGTCTCGTTTAGCTGACACGGCTTAAAGGAGCTTGTTAAAAAAATAAGCTACTAAATCAAATGCTAGTTGTACTAGCATGTAAAAAAAAGCTCCAACCACATGCTCCAGCAGCAACCAGGACCAGCGATCCGCTCCATCTCGTACTTGTGCCAAACATACCCTTAGACTTTGGGAAGTGATTTGCACACTCTCAAAAATGATTGACACACTCAAATTTTGAGTGTATTGACATTTATACCCTCACATTGTTTGGACTTATTCTTATCTGTAAGGGTATAAATGTCAACACACTCACATTTTGAGTGTGTCAATCATTTTTGGGAGTGTACAAATCATCTCCCTTAGACTTTACATTCAACTATGTTATAGTTAGGCTTTCACATGCAATTCGTATCGTGACATGGTTGGTATTACATCCTTTATTCTACAAAACTGCGACAATATTCCAATGTCTATCTCTACTTTAGTAAGATTGTCATTTATTCTGAGAAGACAGCGCATTTACGACATGACTTGCTATGTAAGGAGTAGTGATTTGACAGTGGCTGACAGTGTGGAGGTCAGCTTGCAGCGTATTCAGTGGCCAAGAAATGCACTTTACAAAATCACCTCAAAGTACCATCTTTTTAACCCTCCTTTGTCATCATAGCCATTGCTCTAAATCAATTATTGAACATGTCAGATATCACGATGTCACAGTTACCTCAACATTAATTCCATATGAGATCATGGGTGACGTTTTTAAGTCCAGACGTATCATCAAGTTAACCAACTTTATAAGTTCAACATTGAGCTGAAGCTCAAGTTTTCAATCTCGAATTCAAGTCAAGTAAGTATCTTGAATCATGATCAACGGTGATCTATGTGTTTTAACCTCCGCTTTCACGTGTTAAGAAGGTTCTTTTGTTAAATTTTCCAATTAGAGTTACTTCAATGGTCATGTAGTTTAGGTAACTAGTTTAACTATATCATTATATTAAGTGTATCATTTTTGATGTTTTCTTGATCGCATTTTTTTTGGTTAAAAGAGCTGGCGTAAAATTTTATAACTCCAAAAAACAATTTATGGTACAATGGATGTGGGTGAGTTATACAAAATAAGACCTAAGCATAAGAAACTTAAGACCTAAGTATAAGAAATGACATGTAATAGTTATACAAAATAAAAAAAGAACCTATTTAAGCTGACCACAGAGACTAATGTCATATGCATTAGCAAACTTCAGTTGCTCATCAGTTAGACCACAATTATCCAACTCATCATCATTATAAGGGTTTTGGTTATAGGTGTCATCCTTTCACCGTTCCAATAAGCTCTTCATACCAACTCCATTACCACTTTTAAAATCGTCAAGTGCCATAAAACTTGTGGTTTCATTATAGTCCTCAAGAACTTCATTATTATCACTATTACTATCTAAAATAACCAAATTTTCAACTTTAGAAAACGGATTACCAACTTTTTTTCCATCTTTAACAATGTCATGTGTGCTCTTTGAAGGAGGAGCAACATTGGACGAACTAGAGATGTTTTCATTGTTTTCTACGTGCCATACATCAACATTAGTAGCAGAATAACCACTAGATGCTACATGAACAGTAGCACCTTCATCCAAATCAACAATAAGCGTATTGGAATCATCACTTGCTTGAACATTTTTCATAGTAGAATCATCTATCTTATAAAGAGCAGCAAACGCATTAGAAGTACTAACCACATTACGATCTTTAGTAGGTTGTTTAGAAGTAGACGCCACGTTGGTTGAAGTGTTCGCCACTTTCGCAGCCTTCTTTGGTTGTCTAGATGTAGACGTCTCTTTTGTGTTATCTTTAGTAGGCGATGTCTTGTTATCCTTAGGAGCAACTGGTCGATAATCAAATTTGTTCATTTGATTAGCTTTGAATTTCCTAGTATTACTATCTTTCCGCTTCACAACAGTAAATCCATCACTATAAAACTTCTTAGAAACACCCGAATGAATATATTTACTTTTACACATCCCATTCACCACACGTTTTGGAGCGGCTTTAGGACAATCATCATTCTAATGACTATAGAGCAAACAAGTACTGCACCTAGGTGGTTCTCACTCGTATTCATTGCGAATAGAGCAAACAAGTACTGCACCTAAGTGGTTCTCACTCGTATTCATTGAGAATAGTTTCCTTTGTATACCATTCCCACACGAGTTTAGGAATAGCTAAAACTAAATTGTCACAAAATTCATTGGATGCATTGATTTTTATCAAATTTCTTGTATAACTACTACGCTCCCATGACTCCAAACACATGATATTAGTATAAGAATCTAGCATCATAGAAGTACCAATTATATTTTAGAAACAATCAAACTCAAAACTTTCGAAGTATAAGTGATGCGTGGGAATCGCAACAGGCTTTACCTCTCGAGGGATCTCGAGAAGCTTACAACCCCCACCAGGCAGTGTACCTGATCGTTGTAGTATAGTATAGTGACAAGTACCGGGGGATTGATCGTTCAGCTTAGGAATAGTGTCGCTAGGATTAGAAAACCTAATTACTAGTTCTAAAGGTGAGGGATGATTATTTTTGTATTTTTATATTTTTATGAAAGCAAGTAAAATCTCGGGTTTTGGAGGAATGGGCGGAATTAGTTGCTATTTAACTAACCCAAAACTAATATATAATCAAAATAAAATACTGAAAATGAAATTAAACTAAATTATACTAAGGTTGTGAGCAGTAATTGGAGAAATTGTGTTTACTTAGACTTCACTACTCCCTAGATATCTTTTACACGTTAATTACTTGTTATACTTGTATGGATGACAGATTGTATTCCTTAATACCATTCGTGGGGTGGCATACATAACTCCCCAACTCTATGAGCTCTTATCTCCTCCTACACCATGACCCAGCACAACTATAGGGATTGTAAACAGTGGCTCATGCATTAAATACAACCAATAAAGACCTAGTACGCCTCGGTTCATGTTTCTTAAGACGTTCAAGCATGTTACCATTTGGAGATCTGCCAGTTTTCTTAAGCCTAACATATAAAATCATTCATCCAAGACAAGAATAGACAAGTAATCAACACATAATCAACATCTAGGTTTCATTAGATCTAAGCAAACACAAAAGAGATCTAGCCTAGCATAATGGAATTGAGACAAGAACAAGATATAAACAACCAACACATAGACATATTGATTGAATTAGAAGAACACTTATCTCAATTACAATGCAAGGTATCAAGGGTTTGGAACCCTTGAAAAACCTGTAAAAGGTACACCAAATTCGTCTTTAGGGTTTCACCAAAACTTCTTTCTTTTTAATGAAAAAGCTAGAAAACTATATATAGGAAAACTGGGCTGACGGCGTCAAGACAACCATGTGACGCCGTCACCTCGCCGCCAAATACTTCCTCGGACGGTCTTGATCTACTTATGACGGCCTATGTGACGCCGTCACCAACCACGGTATTTTATTCTTTGTACTTTGACGCCATCAGGATGACTTTTGACGCCGTCATCAACTACGGTGTTTTATTCTTGATGTCTAACGCCATCAGGGCATAACTCTTGACGCCGTCACCTAGTGTCTTCAGCATGGAAAATTGATACTTTGCCGTTTTCTTCACTTTTATGCTCCAAAAACGTCCAAAATGGCTTCTTTTCCAGAATTCACTCTCCAAACATCTAAAATCACAAAAGGAACGATTTAGGGCAATATTTGATCAAATAAAGTCGGATTCGGGCTTAAATGACCCCCTAAAAACGGATCATTTTTCGCCTCATCAATAAGCAACCAAATGGACATCATGAAACTTCACCCATACCGTAACACAAGACAAATCTTCCTTAAGAAGACTTATCGATGGACACCACTTGTTAAGAAAGATAGGAATTTCATTAATCATCCAAGATCCATCCCGGAGAATAGACTCAGCATCCTGTATAGACGAGAACTTGAAAAATAAAAAACCATTCGCGTTCATCGTAACTTTGTGAATCCCATATTTTCCTCAATTGTTAAGCACAAACCATTCAACCATAGGAAATGCAAGTCTTTTACCAATAAAATACCCAAAAAGCGAATTTTTCATCCGCTCATCCACCTATTGTACCGAAAGAAAAACCATAATCGTCAACTTTATAATCACGAGTGATTAAAAAACTAGTTAGATAGGGTTATCAACGAACAGGTGTTGGTTATTATGTGTTTGCAAGTGTTCCCAGATTAGGGTTAAGATAATCAATGAGTACCGGATATTCACTTGAAATCGTGTTATCACTTTCCAATAGAAACTATTCGACCCTATGCCTGGGTTACACGAATATCTCTATGGGATAAGACCAAGTGATGTTCTTGTTTTAGGCACAAATCAAGAACAGAATCGTATTCAAGTGTTTAGGGTTTGTGTTGATAATCGTATCCATGCAGAATGTTATGACCTTTATTTATAATAGAGAATACTCAATCCCTAGCCCATGGAATTATATATAATTAACGGCCCATTAATTATATCATAATACTTTTCGTAATAGTAGGAATCAGTGGTTAAAAACGAGCAGCAGAATAAACTGATGCCATCAGCAGAATCATTCTAGCTGTAGAATCTTCTAGCAGCAGAATTCCACTAGCAGCAGAATTCTACTAGCAGCAGAATCCACTGTCAGCAGAAACAGATTCATGCTTATCAGCAGAAACAGATTCATGTTAATCAGCATAATCAATACATAACCACTACCTAGTCAGGGGATTCAGTAACCAAATTGGTGTACACTCCGTACCTCCAAACCCATTACCAGGTGTGAATTAATTCCTTAAGTGCACTAAATTTTCTAACAATCCTCCTCAAATTTAGTTCACTTCCTTTGCATGAAAAAATAAACACAAAACAAAACATATGCATAAATAAAAATATCTTGAAGATTGAATTCTCATCTTAGTACATTACACGTTCAAATATCGAATGAGGGTGTTCTAAGAATTGAACCCTTCAACCCATTTGAATACTTGAAGATAAAATACACATACATTTTCAAAAACTTAAATAAACCTGACACTATACAAGCCATATGTCCATATACAATTCATAAATGTTATAAAAGCTAAAAGTCCAAAACTTCCTGAAGAGGCAAAACTTCAACATTTACACAGGTGGTTCCTCTTTATTCATGCTCCTGCTTAGCACTTTTTCAAAGAAAATAACCATTGAGAAGTAAAGACTTCATGCTCCTTTTCTAGTAGGTTCTGAGCACAACCTTGGGATGAAAATAAAACATGTGCTCCAGTCCACTAAATGTTCAGCTTTCCACATTGAACTAAGCTCCCAAGTTTCCTCAGGAGGGAGTTGGGTATCTTAGCATTCAATGACTAAGTTGGACTTTAAACCCATCCCTTTAGCAGACATCAAAACCAAGTCTCTAGCCAAACCCTTCGTCAAGTGATCAGCTAAATTATGTTGAGATCTAACAAACTCTATAGATACCACCCCATTCATGATAAGTTCACGAATCATGCTATGCCTGACACCTAAGTGTCTAGACTTCCCATTGTACATCTGGCAATAAGCCTTTGCCAATGTAGCAGCACTATCACAATGGATAGAAATAGGTGCTATAGGTTTAGGCCACAATGGAATCTCAAGAAGCAAGTTTTTCAACCATTCAGCTTCTTTGCCAGCAGATGCTAAAGCCACAAATTCAGATTCCATGGTTGAACTGGTGATGCAAGTTTGTTTCTTGGATGCCCAAGAAATTGCATCTCCACCAAGTAGGAATACCCAGCCACTAGTAGACGAATTGTCTTCAGTGTTACTGATCTAACTTGCATCAGTGTATCCTTCTAATACTGAAGGATAACCAGTATGTGAAAGACTATAATCTATAGTTTTCTTCAAATACTTAAAAACCCTCTGAATTGCTTGCCAGTGATGAGCACTAGGATTACTAGTATACCTGCTCAATTTACCCACAGCAAAAGCAATGTCATGTCTTGTACAAGTCATGGCATACATCAAGCAGCCAATCACCCTAGAATACTCAAGTTGAGATACAACTTTTCCAGTATTAGGCATTAGCTTCTCACTTGTATCCATAGGAGTACTCACTGGAGTACACTCAAAGTAATTAAATTTCTTCAACACCTTCTCAATGTAATGAGATTGAGATATAGAAATCTTGTTACTTTCATGTTTAAGCCTAATGCCAAGGATAACATCAGCCTCCCCCATATCCTTCATGGAGAACTTTGATGACAAAAATGCCTTTGTAAGGTTAACTTGATTTTGATCAGTGCCAAAGATCAACATGTCATCAACATATAGACAAATGATGACTCCTTTACTAGATTCATCAAATTTGCTATATACACATTTGTCAGCCTGGTTAAGTAAATAACCACTAGACAAAACCACTTCATCAAACTTTTGATGCCATTGCTTAGGTGCCTGTTTTAGTCCATAAAGTGACTTAATCAGTTTACACATCTTATTTTCATTGCCAGGCATGATAAAGCCCTGAGGTTGGTTGATATAAACTTCCTCATCTAAGTCACCATTCAAGAAAGTTGTCTTCACATTCATCTGATGAATAATCAGATTGTGAATTGATGCCAAAACAATCAGCAATCAGCAATCTTATGGTACTGATACGTGCCACTGGAGCATAAGTATCAAAATAGTCTATTCCTGACTTTTGTTTAAAGCCCTGAATAACTAGTCTTGCGTTGAACTTTTCAACAGTTCCATCTACCTTCATTTTCTTTTTGAAAATCCATTTGCTACCTAGAGGTTTGCAACCAGGTGGTAGATCAGTCAACACATAAGTGTTATTGCCCATGATGGAATTCATCTCATCATTAATTGCTTCTTTCTAGAAAGCAACATCTTGGGACTTCATTGCTTCTTCAAATATTTTGGGATCATCCTAAACAATAAAGCAATAAGAGTATTGGTCAGAGACCTCACTCCTTGTACCTTCAATCAAGTATACTTGAAACTCAGGTCCAAATGACTTTGGAGTCCTGACCCTATTGCTCCTTCTGAGCTCAGGTTCAGGTTGTTGTTCCACAACCTCATCAGGGGCCTGAGATGATAATTCATCAGCGACCTCTGATACACCAATGTCATCAGTTCCATTTGAAATTCTTTGACTTGGTCTAGGGACTGATGAGAATCTATTCTCATCAAATAGTGCATCCCTTGATTCAATTATAGAGTTAATTGAAACAGATTCATTAGGTTCAATAACATAGAACCTATATGCCTTGGAATGCTCAGCATATCCAACAAAGATGCATTCAATGCCTCTTTCACCCAAAGTTTTCTGCTTTGGATCAGGGAGTCTTACAACAGCCCTACAACCCCAAACCCTGAGATAATTCAGGTTGGGTTTCTTTTTAGTCCAGAGTTCATAAGGGGTAACCTTGTTCTTTTTATTGGGAACCTTATTTAATAAATAGCAAGCTGTAAACATAGCTTCACCCTAGAACCCTTGACTCAGCCCTGAATAGGACAACATGGAATTAACCATCTCCTTCAATACCCTGTTTTTCCTTTCAGAAATACCATTTTGCTGAGGAGTATAAGGGGCAGTCGTTTCATGGATTATACCAACAGACTGAAAATACAGAGTATCCATGTACTCACCTCCCCTATCAGTCCTAAATCTTTTGATTAGAGACCCTTGTTGTAATTCAACTTCAGTTTTAAATACTTTAAATTTATCTAATGCTTCATCCTTAGTATGTACCAAATAAACGTAACAAAACCTAGAAGCATCATCAATAAAAGTCACAAAGTATTTCTTGTTCCCCAAAGAGGGAGTAGCATGAAGATCACATAGGTCACTATGAATCAACTCCAAAACTTTAGTTTCACGTTTTACACTTTGAAATGGTTTCTTAGTAATTTTAGTCATCATGCAAGTTTTACACTTTTCAGTGTCCATATCAAAGGTTGGAATTAACCCATCCTTAGACATATCTGGCATTCTTTTAAAGTGTACATGGCCAAGTCTTGCATGCCATATGGTTGAATTATTAAGTTTAGAGGTTGACATAAAAGCTGAATTACCAATATCATTAATAATATTAAGCCTGAACATTTGATTACACAAATAGCCCAAACCAATAAACACACCATGTTTAGATAAAACAAACTTATTAGATTCAATAACTTGTTTATAACCACAATTATTCAAAACACTACTAGAAACCAAGTTCTTTCTAATATCAGGAACATGTAAAACATTAAACAAAGAAACAATCTTTCTAGAACTAAACTTCAAATCAACACATCCTTTTCCATGCACCAGGGCAGTTGACTCGTTTTTCACATGAAGAATAGAACCATCATTCATTGACTCATAGATCTTGAACCAGCTTCTATCTTTACACACATGAATTGTTGCACCAGAGTCAACCCACCAAGCAACATCATCATCCTGCACAAAATATATTTCCGATATATATGTAACATAATAAATCTCAAAAAGACTTATTAAATATATTCTGACCTTTCAGAGAATTGGTGTTACCATTCCCTCCACTTGTGCCTGACCCATTGGTTTTATTGCCAATCTTAACACCTTTATAATCTTTCCTGAAGTGTCCAGTTTTACCACACTTCCAACAAGTCACTTTTGGTTTCTTGTTAAGATCAGATTTGGTGTTATCCTGATGCTTACGCTTGCCCTTGTTCTCATTGTACCTGGAGGAGTTGTTATGCTCCACCATATTGACAACTGATGGACCAGTAGCATTGCTACTCTTTGGCTTGTCAATGTCTTGTGCTTTGAGTGAATCCTCAATACGCAAGTGACTGCCCAACTCAACAAGAGTTAATTCCTCATTTTTATGTTTCAGCATATGCTTAAAATCTTTCCAAGAAGGAGGTAATTTATCAATGATACAAGAGACTGAAATAGCCTCATCCATGTTCATCTTGTGTTGTGTGAATCGACCAAGTATACTAAGAAGTTCATTGTATTGTTCCATGACAGGTCTAGAATCAACCATTTTGTAATTGTTAAAATTACTTACAAAGAACTTCTTACTTGATGCATCATCAGCCATATATTTGGCTTCTAAGGAATCCCATAGTTCTTGAGAAGTTTCAACATTCTGATAAATATCAAATAGAGAATCAGACATACCATTGAGAATTAAACCCCTGCAGACATAATCATCATTCTCCCATTTGCTTCTTGCCCTCATCTGTTCCATAGTAGCATCTTCTCCATAATCTTCTGGAATCTCAGTTGTCAGAACATAAACCACATTCATACTTGACAACAAGAAGTGCATCTTCTTTTGCCATCTTCTGAAATCAACACGTTCAAACTTTTCCAACTTGAAAAAGTTAGCAGCCATTTGTCTCATAGCAACAGCCATTGATTATCACTAATAGTTTCTATTGATTGTTGGTTATTATGTGTTTGCAAGTGTTCCCAGATTAGGGTTAAGATAATCAATGAGTACCGGATATTCACTTGAAATCGTGTTATCACTTTCCAATAGAAACTATTCGACCCTATGCATGGGTTACACGAATATCTCTATGGGATAAGACCAAGTGATGTTGTTGTTTTAGGCATAAATCAAGAACAGAATCGTATTCAAGTGTTTAGAGTTTGTGTTGATAATCGTATCCATGTAGAATGTTATGACCTTTATTTATAATAGAGAATACTCAAACCCTAACCTATGGAATTATGTATAATTAACGGCCCATTAATTATATCATAATATTTTCCATAATAGTAGGAATCAGTGGTTAAAAACGAGCAGCAGAATAAACTGATGTCATCAGCAGAATCATTCTAGCAGTAGAATCTTCCACTAGCAGCAGAATTCTACTAGCAGCAGAATCCACTGTCAGCAGAAACAGATTCATGCTTATTAGCAGAAACAAATTCATGCTAATCAGCAGTAGTCAGGGGATTCAGTGACCAAATGGGTGTACACTCTGTACCTCCAAACCCATAGGTGTGAATTAATCCCTAAAATGCACTAAATTTTCCAACAACAGGAATATCTTTAATGATGATAGGCAGTTAATCACGACCAAAGAGAAAGAAACGATCAATTGAGTGAAAACTGTTAAGGGTTTCGTTTTTTCTCTTGACCGTATTTTCACTATACTATTGTCATCACATCATCACGAGCACCCCTTAGCAATGTGGCCATGCTCCTACACGCGTACCATCTTGCCATACTTTCTACCATATTATACCATGCTGATATACATAAAAATAAGCAAAATACATCACTTTATCAATTTTTAGAAGAATATAATGGAGGTGGTGGGCTCTATTTAAACAGTGAAAACTAGTCATGCATTAACATAGCCAAGGAAACGTACTATATTATTCGTACACAAGCTACCAGGCTGCTAGACTATATATCAATGCAGGCGGTTTCCTGTTGGAAAAGGTACTTTTTTCATGCATGTACAAGATAACATGTGTTTTTTCCTAACTTGTAATATCTTATATTATCTTCCATCATGTACACATTTGACGCATTCATCCCATTGCAAAAATCAGTAGGCCCAAAAGACTTGTTACAAGTTTTCAAAGGCTAATGGCATTTACACACCATATGTTTGTCAACCACACACCACTGTACATCTTTTCTACATTGGTCAGTGTGACAGTTTGTTTTTTATATATACTCGATATCGTCATCATTTTATCATTTTTCACCATTTTCATTTCACCACCATTAACAAAGACAATTGCTGACATCATCTAGTATCCAGCATACACTTCACAATTTAGCATTTAATCCTAGTATTGATTGAAAACCCAAAATGTAAAAATAAACGCACAGTTCTTCCACCAAACGCTGCCACTTAGAATCCGGACACAGCCTAGATTAAGTCATCTTTATTTACATGTACAGATCTTAAAACTTCATATACCCATAAACCATTTTTGGGGCAACTCTCAAAAGGTGGTGACCGGAGGTGCGGCGGATATATGAGTATGGTGGTGGTAGAAGTTCGGAAGAAATAAAAAAAAAAAAAAAAAAAAAAAGTGAGAGAGTATGTCACAGAAATGTGGGTTTTGTATTGGGAGAAGAAAAGGCAAACATGATCGTTTGAACACCGTGATCGTTTGAACAAGGTGGCGGTGGTTATGACATTCCGGTAGCGACGGCGGCGGCGGCAGATGAAGTTGGCTACACTGGAACTTAGATCCGAGGCTTGTGTTGGTCGGAGAGGGTTCTGGAGATTGTGTGTATAAGGCTTGAGTTGGTCGGAGTTTGTTTAGTATAGCCGGAAAAATGTTTGAAAATAAAAATGTGAGAGAGAGAGGGAAAGTGGGGACCAACAATTGTGTTGTCAGTTAAAAATATAAAATGGTTTGTATACCATATAATTGTGTTGTCAGTTAGAAAATTAAAAGGTGTGAGAGGGTGGTGTGTAAATGATAGAACCCGTTTTCAAAACATCTTTATGCATTCCATTATTAATGGACACAGATATGCGATTTAAAGTGTAGCTTAAATTCTGTCTGCAATGAGAGAGAACCTCTACAGTTTTTTTTTTTTTTGGGTAAAGGGGAATAATCCTGTACCCCGGTAAAATAAACCTCTACAGTTTTATAATAGTCCGTATCATTTTGTCAATAAGCTGGATGGAAAACACACAATACAAACCAAAATGACGTGAACTTTGTAAAATGCTAGTACTATCCTTGCATTATGTCTATGTGACATGTCATTCAGAAAATAATACGATGCACTATGTAATTAATTGCATGTTTTTAAGAAATCTAGGGGAAAAGAGAGATGAAATCCTTGTCTTCGTAAACATATATGACTTTGTCTAAGTTGTCCTCTGAAGAAAGAGAGAGTGAGGAAAAGAGATGATGATCAAGGATAGGCCAGTGGGCAAGGAATATGTCAACTGTGAAACGTTACGTTGGAGGGGATGGGGTTATGCGACGCACATGCGGAGTGTGAATGTCACGATTAAGGTACAAGAATTGTTGAACGGGAAGTTCATAGTCATGGTCATTAGAACAGTTTCAACCTAGGGCTACATAAAAAAGAAGGCGTCAAAATGTATCCGCCTGATTTGCTGCAGCTAAGCTTTTAATTAATACAATCGTCAAAAAATCTCTAGCTTCTTGCTATAAGCCTTAATAAAATTTCTTCACCGTTCATATAACAAAATCGTCATAAAGAGCCAAACATGGTAAATTAGGGCACAATGAAGTCAACCAAATAGTTAGTATATATCAACAGTTAGTTAGAAAGTTTATGCATAGCAAGATAGCATTGCTAAACACTAAAAGGAGGTGAGAAAACCTTGAAACCTGATGTTTGTCATGGAACACCTAAAAGATCAGGAAAATTTCAAACTCACCACGCTTGGAGAGAAAATGGTTATAAATCAAGTACTTGAACCAAACGTAAACTATGCTCGGTCTTCTCAAGTGATGAAACACTCATTCATAGGGGAGCTCTTTGTGTTTATTCTGTGAACAATATTAACTGTAACAAAGTAATTCCCTGGATGTGTGATACATCCTTGCGTGGTTGGAGGATTGACATTGCAAATGTCGATGCAATTTAGTAGATTTTTGTTAATGTGGGCCGTCAATGCTTCCATGAGCTTTTGAAGGAGCAAGTATAACTTGCATGATTTGTGTGGGAAGTGTCATTTCGTCTTTGCAGTGCGTACATTATCTCATGTTGATTCATGGGTCAATTAGGAATCTTCATTTGATGTCGTTTCTTTCTCCAATTTAATGTATCTAAATCTCTTCAATATCATCGAAGAATTATATACCATCTCTTTTGGCCTATTGACCCGCAAATTCTTTTCCTACCCGTTTGACCAGCCAACCCCTTTCGCCCATTTAGATAAAAAGTTTACCCAGGTCATGTCTGTGTTAAAGTTGGGCTGGTCTGGAACCACCAATTTGAATCAGATCAATTCTTTACCTACGTACCATCTTGCAATACTTTCGACCAGACTATATAACCACGCTGATATACATCAAAATACGCAGCAAGACATCACATCTTTTTTTTACGGGCAATAATAAAGGTCGTGGGCTCCTTAAGCAGTGAAAACCATGTCATTGACATAGCAAAGAGAAAGAGAGCGTACTTTGGTATTAGTACACAAGCTACCAGGGTGCTAGACTATGAATGCAGGTGTCCTGTTGCAAAAGTACTTTCTTCATGTCGATAACATTTGCTTTTTTCCTAAATTCTAATACCTTATATTATCTTCTAACATGTACGCACTCAGACACATTCATTCCATTGCAGAAATCGGTACCCTCAAAAAACTTGTTTTTAAAGTATCTAACGTTCTTTCTGCATGCTATTATGTTGTACACATATTCAAATTTAACGCGTAGCTTCAATTGAGAGAGAACTTCTACAGTTTTATAGGAGTACTATCATTTTGTCAATATGCTATAAGGAAAACAATCAATACAATCATAAATGACGTGAGGTTGGTACTGTCACCTACATGTAAATATGTTTTTGAAGAAATCTAATAAACGAGAGTCGGTACCAAGTTGTTGAGTTTGCTTTGACTTGAAACCCCGGCGTCGGGAGTCGGGACACTCTCATGAAAGAAATCAAGACTCTTTCACACCTTTGGATTACTCATAGAAGCAAAAACATCCGGTTGAATTGGCTCGAATGGATCACCACCCCTAGAGTGGCTTGCACCGTTTAACTGTATCAATTTTTCGTTGTATCTTTGTTCTAGCTTCTTGCTAGTTTTTAATACAAATCGCCATTCAAAAAAAAAGTTGGCTATCAATAGAAACAGGGGAGAAGGAGGTGATGTTCGATATAGACCTAATAGCCAACAAAACAAAGTTGTACCAAGAACATCATCAACAATGGTACATTGAATTGAAAGGGGCGGGTTGGGGGTTCTGGTTCGCACATGCGAGTGTACATTACTCCCAGATTGTGAAAAGATGTGACACAGCCAGACAATGCGTGGATCATACACAAGATACAAGACTTGTCGAATGGGAGGGACAACAATCATTTGAGCAGTTTTTAGCCACAGGCTATGTAGAAACTGCTCTTCATGATATGCTGCAGCTTAGCTTTTAACCACAATCGCCAAGAAAATGTAAACAAATCACCATCTAAGATCTCATTTGGTACTCCAGAACACTATGAGGTCCACAAAATTTATTAACACTCAAAAAATGAGTGCCGGGCCTCTCATATCATCTTCAAAAACGTTCTCAATGGAAATAAAAACATAACATTAAAGAACAGGGCCACAGAAACAGGTAATGCGAGTCAGGCACTTAACTGGTAATACCATAACGCGAATGTTAGCCAAAAAGTGTTCAAGGAACATTCATTGAAAACTTCATGCACAGCATTGCCGGAATATACAATTGAGGCAACCAAACCTTAAAATGAGGTTTTTCATTGTTCATCTAAAAAGTAAGCAAATTTCAAACATGTGGATTCATAAGTACGCAAACTAAATCAGACTATGCTAGGCCTTCGCAAGTCATGATGGATTCATTCATTAAGGAGTTTTGTGAGCTCATAATGAGGAGAATTTTGTATGCGGTAGGTTCGATTAAGACTTATTTTACATAAAGGAGTTAGTTTTAGTTGCTATTAATATTTTAGGTTTAGAGTACGAAAGATCCTTCATGTTTATGTCTGATGAAACTATTGATAAGCCAATATGATCAATAATTAATTCCTCATATCAGACAGCGTTACTCCAGTTGGTGGATTTTGATTACAAGAGTTGATTTAGTCGATTCTTCTGAGTGGTGGATTTGGATTACAAGAGTTGATTTAGTCTATTCTTCTTCATGTGTTCCGTCTTATCTGTCACGAGCTTTTAGCGGAGCAAATATAACTAAATATATTTTTAGTTGGATTTTCGAGTTAGGTATCATTTCATCTCTTCAGCTGGTAGGTCATCTGCCATTGATTCATGGGTGGGTGTCAATCGAAGGCATCTCCGATACAAGTTTTTTTTCCAAAAGCTTTCTAGCATTGGAGTGAATAACTAATAACTAGTAATAGCTTATTTGGGTCATCCTCAAGTCTTTGAAGCAAAGACTAGATAAAATATTTCTGACACCAATATTAAAATTAGAACTTAAAATAAATGAAAAAGCTTTATGAAGTCTTTTGTGCAACTGAGTTGTTTTCAAGTAATAGTTTTTTTTTTTTTTTTTTTTTTTTTTTTTTTTTTATAACAGCAAGTTATTAATCGAAGCTTGATGCATTGAAGATGCTATGAGATTCTTCATGTACGTAACACGAGTTTTTTTTTCTTTCGATTTTAATCTCACTGAAAGTTTATAGATTATCTCAGAGTCGCATGTCGCATTATGGCTATAATGGTATAAACTTACAGGCCATATTTATACGGGCCACTGGGTCAGAACAGAACAGGCCAGGACTAGGCATTATTTGCTAGCCACAATAACATACAACAGAAACCCAAATAGAACCAACCATCAAATCATTTTACATCCCAAAGATACCTACTTCATTCTACATCTTAGATATCGAAGTTTCAATGAAAAAATTGACAATACCAATCCAGGGAATAATGCAATGCAGCAGTTCTATGGATTATGGAAACTGAAAGTACTATACAAAAGCATTACTGTTTATCTTTTACATAATTACAAGTCTAAAAAATTCACATACTTCAAATCTTAACATAAATAATTATATCTACTTTCAAAAGTATGGATTTAATGTAGTCTTCACATAGTTCTCCAAGAACTTCAGAAATAATTTGAAGGTAAAATGCTGATTATTGGACTACTAAAACGTCAAACTACAGATTTTACTAACATATATGTTTCAACTAACATCCGATCACACAAGAAAATGAGCAATTCCCCATTCGACTAGAAGCTAAAATCACACTATAAAGCATAAACGAATTATAAACACGCCACAGATGAGACCATCCGTAAGATGTTCATCTTAGCCCCAACGTGCACATAATGACACTTTAGTCAACTCTTGAGAGACTCTAAATTTAATACCTGACAGAGGTTACGAGTTTCAGAAGCATGTCAACAACGTCATGTGAAATTTTGTCAGCCTCCGTCCTTAAATGTTGAATCTTTTCCTCAGTTTCTTTCTCAAGCCGCTTCACATTGGCACCCGAATCTCCACTAGTCTGTCATGTTTTACATATATTAGGCACATAACGAACAGCGAAGCCACAAATTTTTAAAATTTTGGAACTTTCAGTACTTTTTCACAAATAAAAGGAAATTCTTATAAAAAAATTAATATACCTCTGCAAGTTTCCTCTGAAAAGCGGCTTCCATTTGAGCTCGAAATTCAGCAACCTCCTTCTCAGCCTCTTCTTTCGCCTGTTTAAGCCGAGCCAATTTTGCTGCAAAAAGAAACAGGATGGCATGAACTCATTTCATAGCGAGAGAACCCATGTAGGCAACAGTTACAGAAGTTTGGTTACTAAACATAGTTATCACTGGAGTGCCTTAAGTGATAAATTAGACTCTTAGACCTAGATAAATACTGAGTAGACAACTCTTCAAACTTATTATCAGTCAAATGCGTTGTCATGATTTAGGTGGAACAGATAGTTATTGAATCCTATAGCATGCATCACAAAGCTCAAACGATCCAGTGAACTCCAAATAGCAAATTACTACATGGATATTCATGAAAATATATTATCTGCTTCTCTTGATACAAATCAAGTCAGTAAGTAAAAAAATTAATCACGAGTCGGCGGTATGTCACAGACTACTTCATTCAAACTTGGTAAGCAGTACAAATAAACCAATGAGCCAATGCATCTTCAAGGGTCAATTTTAACAAGACAGATATTAGACTTATAATAGAGACTTTGTAATGTATAAATGCTAATATAAAAAGAGCTTTAACCAATCGTGAATTAAGCAAACTGTAAAAATGTAACTATGCAGGCCAAGAAATACCAACCATTCCGAGCAGCATTCACAATTTGCTGGGCTTCTTGCTCTGCAGCTAACAAAAGTTGAATTCCATTTCGGCCTCTGCTGGTATCCATGTTCGCCAGACCTTAACTCACCAATAAGCTGCAAAACCCCAAAATGCCACAAAGATTAAAAAAGTAAAGTGTCAAAAACATAAGATGTTATTAATATGTAAAAAGCACTTATGTTGACCACAATTAGAAAATTGGCAATCACATGATAATATAAATGCAATGTACTTGACAAAACTTACCAGCCTGCAAATAATATCTCGGATACAAGAGAAACTAAACAAAACAAATATTCCAGATTTTTGGTAGCAAAGAAAGCCAAACCAACGAGTAGAACCTAAAGGAAAGATGGAAAATCTATGAGAGCGTTTCACTTATTAAAGATGTACCCGATTACAATCTTAAAGGACCGCCGAACTACCAATGGACCACTGAATTACCCAAGTTAACCAAGGGGATGGTTCGGAGATGGCCTTGCAAATCCTGCCGGCCCTGCTCCACAGTTTGGAGTACCGTCGCACCTATTTTGTACATACATATCTAGCGAGAAATGTGTCTAACATGCATAAACTCGCATCTTGCAATCAAATTGTTCCCTAAGTGATCTTACTTGCTGACTTGATCGTCATAATTGTTCCAAAAACACCTCCTTAAGATGCCAATCCGTTTTTCACTTTTATAAGGCATCGAATCCTAACATCAATTGAATTTAAGCTCGAGACAAAAGGGATAAATTGCCAAAATTACTTATAACAATGGCAGTCGTACCAAGTACAAACACCATAATCACATACAGGCTAAATATAAGTTAATGACAGGCACCACCCCCAAGGCCAACTAAAACTTAACAACCTTCCTTCCTAAACAATACTCGTATATGATTTTTTAGCATTTCGAGCCAAAAGAGTCTTATTTAGGATACATTCTTAAACTACGCTCGGACTCCAGATATACCATTTAAATCCCTCATGAACCTTCATCCACTATATATCGACCCTAATCTGAACCCCATGGTTGAGACAATATGAATTAAGCCTTCTTATAATCTTCTATTATTTCATTGTAGCTTAGTAAAACGTAATCAAACCTGTTCAATTCCGACTGATCGTCATAATATTTAGGAAGGTGCTACGGACATTGCTTACTATTTTATGCCTAACTGCTTATATGCTTTTTTTTTTTTTTTTTTTTTGGCAACATAAGCAGTTTTAAGTGTGCCGATAAAATAAACCGTTTCACTTATTTGGGCGCATAATAAGCAGTTTACAATAAGCAGGTTTGGACCTGCTTATTCGAGAGGAAGCCAAAGATACTTTTTACCCTCTTATCTTACCTAAGAGAGGGTCCGTTTGGTGCAACATGAAAGCTGACACATCAGTTTAGACACCCAGTCTAGACATCGGATCAATGGGTTACCGGCTCGACCAGCGGGTCAAACCGGTTTTCTTTTGCATGTTTAACAATACAAAGTATGTATGTATAAATCATGACAAATTACGTCGCAACTAGATATAACTAACTTGTGTTTAAAAAAAAAAAAAAAAAAATTACCGGTTGACCCGGGTCGCCTAAAACCCGGCGGGTCAAACTGGTTTCAACTTTCAAATATGAAAAACCAGCTTGGCCTTCTTTTACCAGAACCGGTTCAACCGGGTTTCAAAACTAAATATTTTATTTATTGCAGTTTTATACAAGCATAAGCAAATTCAAACACTAATTCCTAAACTGCTTAATTTTAAGCAGTTTTAACCGACAGATAATTAATCACTGTGAGATACATACTTTATATCTAAACAACCACTTAGCAATTAACATATAAATGCTTCGAAATTGTGACATAACAAAATTGTACGTTACCGGTGTGTGAAGATGCACGAGAGAAGTGTGGAAACTGGTTTTCTGGAAGCGTCTGTTTTAAAAGTGTCACGACTCACGAGCCATGCAGAAAGTATATAAAGTATAGTTTGATCTTTGAGTTAACTACATTTTTGGTCTTTGTGGTTGTATCAAAATCTCACTTTTGGTCCAAAATTCAAAAAACGCTCAATATTAGTCCAAAAGTCCACGTGGACTTCATTTTTAGTCCAAAATTCGTCCCTAGTTAGTTTAGTCGTTAAGTACGTTGCACCGTTAGTCCCTAGTTAGTTTGGTCGTTAGCAATGTTTACACCGTTAGTCCTTGTGGTTAAAAAATTGAAAAAAATTCGAAAAAAAAAAATTTCCAAAAAAAAATAATTTGAAAAATTAGAAAAAAATTCTAAAAAAAAATTTTTACGAAATTTTTTTTTTCCAAAAAAAAAATTTGAAAAAAAATTTCTAATAAAAAATTTTCTTAAAAAATTCGAAAAACTTAAAAAAAAAAATTTTGACGAAATTTTTTTTTCCAAAATTCGAAAAAAAATCCAAAAAAAAAATTCGAAAAAAAAAATTTCTAATAAAAAATTTTCTTTTAAAAATTTCTAAAAAAATTTCTAATATATTAAAAAAAATTCTAATATATATAAAAAATTTCTAAAAATTTCCAAAAAAAAATTTTCTAACAATTTCTAAAAATTTAAATGTGTATGTATATATATAAAAAATTTTCCTAAAAATTTCGTCAAAATTTTTTTTTTTTATAAAATTTTTCGAATTTTTTAAGAAAAAATTTTATTAGAATTTTTTTTTTGGAAAAAAAAAGTTCGTCAAAAAAAAAATTTATAAAATTTTTCGAATTTTTTAAGAAAAAATTTTTTCGAAATTTTTTTTTTGAAGAATTCGAAAAAAATTCTAAAAAATTTTTTTTGACGATTTTTTTTTTCAAAAAAAAAATTCTAATAAAATTTTATTGAAAAATTCGAAAATTTTATTGAAAATTTTTTTTTTTCGAATTTTTTTATTGAAATTTTTTTTCGAATTTTTCAATAAAATTTTCTTAAAAGATTCGAAAAATTTTATAAAATTTTTTTTTTGACAAACTTTTTTTTTCCAAAAAAAAAATTCTAATAAAATTTTTTCTTAAAAAATTCGAATTTTTTTATATATATTAGAATTTTTTTTAATATATTAGAAATTTTTTTAGAAATTTTTAAAAGAAAATTTTTTATTAGAAATTTTTTTTTTCGAATTTTTTTTTTTGGATTTTTTTTCGAATTTTGGAAAAAAAAAATTCGTCAATTTTTTTTTTTTTTTTTAATTTTTTCGAATTTTTTAAGAAAAATTTTTATTAGAAATTTTTTTTCAAATTTTTTTTTTGGAAAAAAAAAATTTCGTAAAAATTTTTTTTTTAGAATTTTTTTCTAATTTTTCAAATTATTTTTTTTTGAAAAATTTTTTTTTTCGAATTTTTTCAATTTTTTAACCACAAGGACTAACGGTGTAAACATTGCTAACGACCAAACTAACTAGGGACTAACGGTGCAACGTACTTAACGACTAAACTAACTAGGGACGAATTTTGGACTAAAAATGAAGTCCACGTGGACTTTTGGACTAATATTGAGCGTTTTTTGAATTTTGGACCAAAAGTGAGATTTTGATACAACCACAAGGACCAAAAATGTAGTTTACTCTTGATCTTTTGTTAAGTATAGTCCCCTATGTTTTTATCACACTACAAAAAATAATGCTACTCTCCACACTTATTTTGCCACGGTATAGTTAACCGTGGAGTTTTTTTTATATGAAATTATAATTTTGCTATATTTATAGGTGTTACAAATCTTTTAAAAAATACTCCACTTATATAAGTGTGGACAATAACAATAATGCTACATTTATAATTGAAATAAAATAAATTCTTAAAAGGCTGTAAGAAAACATTTAAAAAATGTTACACTTATAAATTTAAAAATAACTATATAAAAAAGCCACATTTATAACTGTGGAAACAAAAGCTACACTTATAAAAAAAAAAAACCGCTAAATCAAAATAAGTTTATCCATTATATAAAAAACCTACTCTTATTTAATGCTAACTTATTTCCCTTATACCTACTCTGATTTCGGTGGAAACGTGATCGGCCACAACGAGGAGGAAGTTCGTATCGGTGACCAGATTCTTCAACCTAAGGAGTCTTTTAGATATTTAGGTTTGATGTTTCACAAATCAGGATAGATTGACGATGACGTTACCCACCGTATTAGAGCGGGTTGGGCGAAATGGAGAGCATCGTCAGGAGTGCTCTGTGATAAGAAAGTCCCCTTCAAGCTTAAGGGTAAATTTTATAAGGTGGCGATCAGACCAGCTATCTTATACGGGTCTGAATGTTGGCCCATCACAAAAGCTCAAGCTAACAGAGTGGAAGTGGCAGAACTGAGAATGCTAAGGTGGACTTGTGGTAAGACCATGCTTGACATGATCCCGAACGGAGTTTTCAGAGCAGCGCTTGATGTTGAATCTATAATCTCGAAGATGCGAGAAGGGAGGTTGAGGTGGTACGGTCATGTCAGGAGGAGGCCACAAACAGCGCCGGTAAGGAAAGTTGAAGCGCTGATGGTCGACGGTTTGAGGAGGAGGGGAAGACCGAAGCTGAGGTGGGAAGATAGACTTAGGCTAGACATGAAGGAGCTTCTCTTGTCCGAGGACATGATCTCAGATAGGAATGCGTGGAGAGCTAGGATTAGATCTGGCAGGTAGTCTCGGGCGGGTGTTTAGGAGGGCGTCTTTGCGTGGGTCCTTACTCGTCTTTTTGTTGCCATGCCCTTTGCCTTTTAGGTTTAGTATGCCCTTTGCTCCTTAGGTTTAGAGTTCCTTAGCTCTTTCCTTTTAGGTTTTTGTAGGCTAGTGGCGCTTCCCTTTGCCTTGCCTTTGCGTTTGCCCCTTTGCCTTGCCTTTTAGGTTTAGTTTGCCCTTGGCTCTTTAGGCTTAGTGGTCCCTTTGCTCTTCCCTTTTAGGTCTGTAGGTGGCTTGTGGCGTTTCTTTTCCCTTTGCTTTGCCTTAGTTTTAGCCCCTTGCGTTTCCCTGCTTTGTTTTTGTGCTTTTCTTGTTGGGTTTGTCTGTTTTTGGTTATTTTTCCTTGCTTTGTTTGCTGCTTTGTGGGTCTTGCTCTTTGCTTTTGTGCTTTGGTGCCCTGTTTTATTTGTTTGTCTTTTTTCCTAGGTCTCTTGTTTGTTGGTTTCCTGCTACCTACTTGATTTGCTTGGCTTTTCCCTTTTGACTTTTATTTGCCTTTTTTGTTGCTCTTTGTTCCGTGCTTTCTCTTTCGGTGATCTTTCACTCGCACATGTGCACGTGCCGGAGGTCTCCCTGGAAGCAGTCTCTCTACTCCCGGGTTCTACCTGGGGTAGGGGTAGGATCTGTCTACATTTCTACCTCCCCCATACCTCGCTTTTGCGGGATTGGGTGTTGTTGTTGTTGTTGTTGTTATTTCCCTTATACCAAAAAATAATAACAATAAAAAAAATCGATGTATAAGTAACTACTCTTATTTACCGTTCCAATTCTGTTCCATCACAAAAAAACCTGATCCTCACTTAAAATAAACTCATAAAAATCAAAATAAAATCATAAAATCAAACCCTAACTTTTAATCACTATCTAATCGTTGCCGTAATCGCCGTGGTTTTGTAATCGTAGCCGTGGATCTGTAATTGCCGTGGTTTTACTGTTACGATCATCAGGTCAATGTTAGTTAATTGTTTATGAATGTGTTTTGTGTTCTACAATGCAAGCGTTTTCATAGACTTTTCACTATTTAGGAAAGTCATTTATTGCTAGCTGATTAATTGTTATAGTAGGATTATGTGGCCAGCTGATTAAATTTTGTAATTGTTGCGGTAGTAGGATTATATGTGGCTGATTGTTTAATTTTTGCGGTAGCAGGATTATATGTGGCCAGCTGATTAAATTTTGTAATTGTTAGTTGGAGATTCTATCAGTATGACAATCAAATTAGGTGGAATGGAGTGTATGTATCGGAGTTGTATGGGAGAAAATATGTTGGTTAGATGCATAGGTTCTGGTATAACAGGATCGCACTGTCAGTTGTTATTGACTTATTTCATTGCCCTATCTAGTTAGTGATTGTATCTTATAGGTTAGCGTATGTGTGAAATTAGATGTATTGTGTTCGATTGAATAGGCAAGAAGTGTTTAAAATGGACAAAATGATCGGTGGCTATGGCACTTGTGAATCAGCTACGAAAGTTGGAAGATGATGTTTCTACGCGAAAATTAGATCTTGTAGGGATGGACAGTAAGTAATTATATTTGATAGAAGGTGAGCTGAAACAAGAACAAATACCGTATCTATCAAGTTAGAAACAGGTGTGGTTGAACGCTATAGGTGTGGAAGATGATGTTTTGTCTAACTGTTGCATACTTGAACGAACCCTATAGGTGTGGTTGAACGCTGCATAAAATGTGCATACTTGTTGTAGTGTGTACTAGTTAGAAACAGGCATCATGTGAATAGTTGGATCTAGATTTTATTCAAAGGAATTGGTGGAGTACATACCTAAAACCCTGTGGAGAACTTGTAAAGTTGGACTTGAATCGACAGATTATGATGTTATTCATGATATGCTTCAGCTCGAGAATGATTCCTATTTCAATCCTGTAATTTACCAATCTTATATTTACTTTTCTGATAAACTCATTTTAGTCCTTTAGTTTCAGGATTGCCATTATTTTATTTGTTACTGATATGGGTTAATGTCATAGAGATTATCGTTGATTCGTTATTATGGTACTAAACTAGTTTTTAGGAGAAAATGGTATGTTTTCTGTCATTTAAGATGAAATGTGTATAGTGTGCCTAATGTGAGGGCGCATTAATTTTATGACAGTTGAAGTGCCTAATGTGAGGGCGCATTAAGTTCGGTGACTAGCTAATTAGCTCCAGTTGTATTGTCTTATAGAATGTTTATTGCTGTATATCTTTTATTGATCTCTCGAATACTACAGTCTTGAACAAACTTTGTAGAGATGACTGATCGGTGCATTCGATGTGCATACTTGTCGTAATATTGTGTACTAGTTAGAAGGCGGAATAATGTTAAATGTTTGGTTTGATTGTTAATAGATAATAGTGATGACGTTAAACTTTCATTTATGCAGCTTTTGGTATGTCTTCAAATGTTGATTCGTAAATGTGTGTGAGAGAATGCGAATAGGGATGATATACAGAAGCTGATACCAGCTGAAGTTTCACCTGAGATACAAAGATTATTGACACTTCCTCATAGGGAGTGGAGAGAAGATATATCAAAAGATCAGGTAGTGTGCTGATTTGAGTCTCTTTTTTCAGGTTGGAATTATATCTTACCGGTTTCTACGGCTCAATGTTCTGTGAAAATTAGGCTTTAATCGCAAATCTTTAGTAATGAGCAGAGGCAAAGATATTATGGGGGCAGTGTATGAACAGTGATGGTGTATGACCCGAGTTCATAAAATCTAAGACTTTTCTGGTAGTCTAACATATGTTTCTGTTTTCAGCTTCTGTCAGGTCTACAATTTTTGTTTCTTTTAAAATTTGGCGACATTTCCGACTCGATTGAAGCAAGAATTTACAGGTACTGTAAGGCCCGAAATAATTGAACCGTAATTTTTGCACCATTTTGAAATTTATCCTAAGCTCAAATTATTAGTTAATACTTTGTCATTAAATTTACATTACAAATAATATTACATAATATAAATTAAATCCTAAAGCTAAATAATTATAATCTAAAGTTATCTGAACAAATCATGTCCTATGTTCCTATGTGGATTTACACATAATATACTTCTAAGACACGTGATATGTTTGTTGTGAGCCAATGACTAAAACCTATACTCTCCATTTGATTGTGACATTTAAAAGTTTTGAGATAAGAAGAACCATCAAATATTCCTATAATATTAAAATACATCATACTCCTCGTCACATATCACAATACACGCGGCATCCCATAAAATCTCACACGTTTTTACCTTTCTTATTCAAGCTGTATATTTTCTTTCCATTCTCCCATTTGCATCGACCAAAGACCAGAGGAAGAAAAACACATATATCATCATTTTGCTGCCAAGAAGAACAGAAACTGTCTATTTTCTTTCCAGAATCTTTTCCATTCATTTTCTGTTTCCCAGTCGACACAACAGGTTTTGTTCCCTCTTTGTTTCTGTTTTCCAGTCTACATAGCACATGTGTAACAAGATAAGAACCATGTTTAGAAACCTCTTGAAATTATGTTAGCATATGTACTTTGTTGCCTCGTTTTCTTGTCGCATGAATTCATATATATGCGTCTACACAAACTGGTTTTGTGTCGAGTTTTTTTGTGAGCAGTTTTGTGTCCTTCAGCAGCCTATATATATTCAGCCTATAACCCTCCTAAAACAAGATATAAAGCATGCTTAGAACACCCTTGAATCAGGTTATAATGATTTTGTTTGTCTCGTTATTTTCTCACATGAAATCATGATAAACTATACGCCTTGTAAACTGTTTTGTGAACTGTTTTGCGTCAAGTTTTGCGGAGTGTTTTGGATGTCGTTTTCAGCCCTTAGTCGACCTAATTATAACCATAAACAAGCCTTAAGAATCTGATATAAATGGTCTTAAATGAAGCGCACAAAATCTGAAAATTCTAGGCTGTTTTAACAAGATAGTTATGATTTCATGTGGTAGTTGTCGTGGTATCTTTGGCTCGTTAAAACCAAAGTAGCGTGGGCTGATTTGTATGTCGACATGAGTGTCTATAAAACCTGGAAATTACATGTTGCTAATCAAGTTATGTGGGCTGTTTTTGTGTGTCGAGTTGTATTACTAAATTATCTAAACATGTAGCTATAACGGTTTAAAAAGGGGAGTTTGATTGTGTTGTGTTTCGGCCTTCACTAAAACCTTTGTGTCACGCTTGTATTGGTCTCGTATTTGCGTCTTTGTTTTAGTCTCGATCTATCGTTTCGTATAGAGAATACCTTGAGCTTTATGTCGCATGCATGGGTTATGAAGGAATTGATGTCGATATCGGGTTCGGTAACTTTCTGTGTTGAGCGATACATATGTAGAAGAAATTTTGCATGTGCTAAGATAATTATTAAATTTAAATGAGGTATTATATATATATATATATATATATATATATATATATATATATATATATATATATGCATGATGTATACGTATTTGTATTTGTAAAAGGTACAAGTAAAACAAATTTTAGCTTAAACTTTATTATTTTTACATTAAACCCTATACTTTGCTAAAATGACATATAAGACACTAAACTATATTATTTGTCATACTAAACTTTAAATTTAACTTATTATCACTTGTAAACCATAAGTTTGGCTAATTAATGAATATTGCCCTAAAGTACTAATTACAAAAAGTTACTAAAAATGGAAAGTCTCAAAAATAGAAAGAAACTTAAAATGTGTGATCTAATTAAAATGAGCTTATAAGTAATACGTGATTATTAATTCGTATAGGTTCCGTAAAGAGGGAGTAGCTTCGGTTTCCGTTTGCTTTTGAGATATTTTGCTCGTTGTGATAAGGTACAGATATTCTACCCTTTCTCAGTAAGGGTGCTTTCGCTCTCATGACTTTTGATCTTGATATTTGATTCGTATCTTGATAAGATTCCATAAGCCATTACTATGTTCCCTTATGCTATGATTCAGATATGCTGCTATGATTATATGTATGTATGTATGTATGGTTCGTTCCTTCTTATGCCCGAGTTTTTAACTACTCATGGAGGTACCATGGGCGTGTCATCGAGGCACCGATGGCATGACACTTTCTGTGGAGGTGTGATTGATCCACGGCGTCCCCATTTGATATGATATGATTATGCGCGCTTGTGATATGATTATGCCAGTTTATGTATGTATGGGGGGCGTATGGATGCATCCTAGCACTTATGTTTATGTATGATTATGTGTTGTATGGTGAATGTGGGTAGGTGCTTCTCTACTCCTTCACAGCGGAGCTGATCACTCCAGGTATGGTACATAGAGGTCTCCCCTCTTTGTGCACTCATGTGGCTACTTATGATTATGTATGTATGTATGTATGAGACCTATTCGAGTGACTCTGGTAGGTCGGCTCGTGGCTTTCCTTGTTTCTTATGTCTATTCGAGTGACTCTGGTAGACACGCCTTTGTTGATACGGGCTCTTATTCCTTTCCATATGATTATGTTTATGCTGATATCACTATGATGCTTCGTTCTATTATGACTTGTGATACATTATGCCATCTTATGATCTTCTTCTTTCGTTTGCTTATTACTTTGCTTTGCATATATATCTGTTCACTGAGCTTTTTAAGCTCAGCCGCGTTTTCTTTTCCATGCGGCAGGTAATTAAGCGGGGCATCGGGCATGAGTGATGAGAGTAGGAGCTCAGAAGACCTACCATGCTTAGATTTTCCTTTGATTATGGAATTATGTTTAAGACTTATGTTTCGGATATTTTATTTCAGTTCGGTTGGGATTTTGTAAGATTTGGAAGTCAGAATGTTTCTTGACTTAATCTGTATGTATATTAAGTATTCCGCTTCCGTTTATATGCTTTGTGTGACACCATAATGTGACATTTTGACCCTTACCGGGTTGGGGTGTTACAATTATGGTATCAGAGCCAGGTTTGAACCCTGTAGAGCTTAGGCTATGACCTGTGAGGATTGGGTAGACATTAGGCTTCGCTTTTTATTTGATCTTTCCTTCGTACGTTGAATTCACTTTTGTTTTGTTTTCACTGATTTGTTTATAATCCATCAGATGGATACTACTCACAATCAGGATGATTTAGCTAACAACCCTGCTTTTGAGGCTGCCGTCAAACGAACCGTCAATGCACTCTTACCTAACCTCTCTGCTCAGATTCGGGAGGAAGTGCGTCAGGAAATCGCTAACGGTGCTGGTGGCTCTGGTGGTGCAAACCCACACGAGACTATCCACACTTGGCTGGAGAAGTTCAACAAGCAGAAACCTCGCTCTTTCAGTACTCTCACTTCTCCAGATGATGCTGAGCATTGGATAGCTCATATGGAGAAAATATTTGAAGTGTTGGGTTGTGGTGACGTTTATAAGGCGCGGTTGGCTACGTATAAGTTCGAGGGGGATGCTCTCAATTGGTGGAAGGCATATAAGTATGCCAAAGGAGGGAACGGTGGGAACGATTATGTTGCTGCTTTGTCTTGGGCTTCCTTCCGTGAAATTTTCCTCTCCCAGTACTTTCCTCTATCTGAAAAGGAAAAGTATGAACGTGAATACCACACGATTGCTATGACCGACAAGGAGACCAGCACTGAATTTATGAAGAGGTTTGTTCGATTGGCTGGGTTTATGGGTGAAAAGGCTGGCACGCAGGTAGAACAGGCGAGGAAATTCAAGTGGGCTCTTCGTAAGGATTTGTTGAGTGGAGTTGTGAACCTTCATTTTGATGATATTGCTGGGGTTGCGAATGCTGTTCGCAACATTGAGATTGCTGATGAGAGGGTTAAGCAGGGGGTGAAAAGGAACTACGATGGTGAGCCAGTTCGACCAGCTCAGGGGAATGCTCAGCGAGGAAATGAGTTCAGGGGTAATGACCGTCGGGGTTTTGATGCGAAGGGATTTGACAGGCAGGGTTATGATCGTCGTGGTTATGATAATCATGGGAATGATAGGCGGAATGATCGTAGGGGTTATAATGCTCGTGGGTATGACAGACAGGGGAATAATTACCAGAGGACTGGTCGTGACCCACAGCAGCAGGGTCAACGAGATTATCGTACTGCAGGTACATCTGGACAGAAGGGGCGTGTGGAACCGAATCTGTGCAAGGAGTGCGGGAAGTCTCATCCGGGCACGAAGTGTTATAAGGCGTCTGGGGCTTGTTATGCTTGTGGAGGTATGGGACACCTGGCTAGGGAGTGTCCTAAGTATGGGAACAACAACCAGGGTTATGGCAGGGATCGTCAGCCAGCTACTACTGGCCGAGTTCATGCGTTGACCAGGGACCAGGCTGCTAACGCCTCAGGTACCGTTTCGGGCACTTTACGTTTATTTGATCATACAGCTTTTGTTTTATTTGATACGGGTGCAACACATTCAGTGGTTTCTATTTCGTTTACAAATCATATTAATATTCCCTCTACGCCATTAAAATATGCTCTATCTATTTCGACTCCTATGAAGAATCGTGTGATTATTAATCACGAATATCAGAAATGTCCTTTACGTTTTGACGATAAGATCCGATGTGCTAATTTGCTTCCGTTGCACATGGGTGATTTTGACGTTATTCTGGGTATGGATTGGTTGTCCGAGCATCGGGCGACTATCGACTGTCATACCAGACGCGTTATATTTGGAAATTTGAACTCTCCTGAATTCGTTTACCATGGTTCTCAACCTGGTAAGTCTGTTAAGATCATTTCCACTATGAAAGCTCGTTCCTTACTTTCACATAGTTGTGAAGGATTTCTAGCTTCAATTAAAGATACTTCGTTGGATGGTCCTCGCATCGAGAGTCATCCAGTTGTTCAGGATTTTCCTGATGTATTTCCTAATGAACTTCCGGGTTTACCACCTGAACGTGAAGTTGAATTCAATATTGATTTGATTCCGGGTGCAGAACCCATTTCTACAGCTCCATATCGTATGGCACCAATTGAACTTAAAGAACTGAAGGAGCAACTTCAGGAAATGTTGAAAATTGGTTTCATTCGTCCGAGTGTCTCTCCGTGGGGTGCTCCGGTTTTGTTTGTGAAGAAAAAGGATGGCAGTATGAGATTGTGTATCGATTATCGTGAGTTAAACCGTATTACTGTTAGAAACCGATATCCCCTTCCTCGTATCGATGATTTGTTTGACCAACTCCAGGGAGCGAAATTCTTTTCTAAGATTGATTTGAGATCTGGCTATCATCAGTTGCGGGTGAAGGAGCAAGATGTTCCTAAGACTGCATTCCGCACTCGTTATGGTCATTACGAGTTCTTAGTAATGCCATTTGGTCTGACTAATGCTCCGGTCGTCTTTATGGATTTGATGAACCGTGTATTTCATGAGTATCTAGATAAATTTGTCATTGTGTTCATTGATGACATTCTGGTGTATTCTAAGACGAAGAAGGAGCATAAAGAGCACCTTCGGATTGTATTGGAGACTTTACGATAGAAGAAGCTATATGCTAAATTTTCAAAGTGTGAGTTTTGGTTGGAGCAAGTATCATTTTTGGGTCACGTTGTATCTGCCGATGGTATTACCATGGATCCGGCGAAGGTTGAGGCTATCACTAAATGGCCAAGACCGACAACTGTGACTGAAGTTAGAAGCTTTTTGGGGCTTGCCGGTTATTATCGGAGATTTGTGGAAGGTTTCTCACGTTTAGCTTTACCGTTGACGAAGCTTATGCGAAAAGGTGAGAAATTTGTTTGGACCGATGAACGGGAGGAAAGTTTCAAGGAGCTAAAGAAGAGATTGGTCTCTGCCCCTATACTTACTCTTCCGTCGGGTACGGGTGGTTATCAGATATATAGCGACGCTTCGAAGAGAGGTTTGGGATGTGTTCTAATGCAGCATGGTAAGGTTATCGCCTATGCATCTAGGCAGTTAAAACCGTATGAGGAGAATTACCCAACGCATGATTTGGAGTTAGCGGCTGTAGTATTTGCTCTTAAAATCTGGAGACATTACTTGTATGGCGAGACTTGTGATATCTTTACCGATCACAAAAGCCTAAAGTATATCTTCACACAAAAAGAGTTGAATATGAGACAACGCCGTTGGTTGGAACTTTTGAAGGACTACGATGCAAACATTCAGTATCACCCAGGTAAGGCGAATGTAGTGGCAGATGCTCTTAGTAGGAAGTCGGGGATTATTGCTAGTCTTGAGATTGAGCCTAGGATACTCAATGACCTAGAGCTAATGGAAGTTGAGTTATGTATTCGTGGTTATGACGGTTATTGGGCTAGCTTAAAGGTTGAATCTAACCTTATCTTACAGATCAAAGAAGCTCAGAAGGATGATGGCGAATTATGGTCCATCATTCAGAATGTGGAGGAAGGGAAACAAACAGAGTTTCGGGTTGATCATGACGGCATTGTTTGGTTTGGTGACCGTCTATGTGTTCCTAACGATTCCTCGCTCCGTGAAGCAGTGTTGTCTGAAGCACACAGTTCCCCATTCACTATTCATCCGGGTTCTACCAAGATGTACCGAGATTTGAAACAACATTTCTGGTGGAACGGCATGAAACAAGATGTAGCGTTGCATGTGGCGAAGTGCATGACATGCCAGCAGGTTAAGATTGAGCATCAACGAGCTAGTGGTCTTCTACAACCTTTAGATATTCCTACTTGGAAGTGGGATCAGATTTCTATGGACTTTGTTACCGGATTACCTCGTACTCTCCGGAAACATGATGCTATCTGGGTAGTCGTCGACCGGTTGACCAAATCCGCTCATTTTCTACCGATTCGGAAGGATTTCTCTATAGCTCAGTTGGCTAAAATTTTCCAACAGGAGATTGTTCGCCTACACGGTACACCAGCTGCTATCATATCCGACAGAGATCCTCGTTTCAATTCTCGCTTTTGGAAAAGTCTACACAAAGCTTGGGGTACCCAACTCAAGTTTAGTACGGCTTTTCATCCGCAAACCGATGGGCAGTCAGAGCGCACTATTCAGACCTTGGAAGATATGCTGAGATCTTGTGCTTTGGAGTGGACCGGACATTGGGATGATTATTTGTGTTTGGTGGAGTTCGCTTATAATAACAGTTGGCATGCGAGTATTAAGGCAGCACCGTTCGAGTTATTGTATGGTAGGAAGTGTAGGGCTCCGATATGTTGGAATGAGGTTGGTGAACGCCTCATTGAGGGTCCCGAGTTAATTGCGGAGACCAATGAGAAAGTTTCTACTGCTACTGAAAAGCTCAAGGAAGCTAGAGCTAGGCAGAAAAGTTATGCGGATCGTCACCGTCGTGCTTTGGAATTTAGTCCGGGAGATCGTGTGTTTCTTAAGGTTTCTTCGTTCCGTGGCGTTAAGCGTTTTGGCATTCAAGGGAAACTTAGTCCGCGTTACATTGGACCGTTTGAGATCTTAGACCACGTTGGTGAAGTTTCGTACCGTTTGGCATTACCTCCACAACTTTCTCATGTGCATAATGTATTCCATGTATCACTTTTAAGGGGATATAATTATCATCCTCTCCATGTTGTTTCATACCCGTTTGACCAAATTCGGGAGGATTTGTCTTTTGTTGAGGAGCCTGAGGCTATTTTGGAACGTCAGGATCGAGTCATGAGAACCAAAACTATTCCGTTCGTTAAGATTCTTTGGAGGAACCATCCCGAGAGCGAGGCTACTTGGGAGACAGAAGAATCGATGCGTGCTAGTTATCCGCATTTCTTTTCTTGATTCGGTATGTTTCGTTTTGACCTTCCTATTTCAATTTCGCGGACGAAATTTTCTTTTTAGAGAGGAAGAGTTGTAAGGCCCGAAATAATTGAACCGTAATTTTTGCACCATTTTGAAATTTATCCTAAGCTCAAATTATTAGTTAATACTTTGTCATTAAATTTACATTACAAATAATATTACATAATATAAATTAAATCCTAAAGCTAAATAATTATAATCTAAAGTTATCTGAACAAATCATGTCCTATGTTCCTATGTGGATTTACACATAATATACTTCTAAGACACGTGATATGTTTGTTGTGAGCCAATGACTAAAACCTATACTCTCCATTTGATTGTGACATTTAAAAGTTTTGAGATAAGAAGAACCATCAAATATTCCTATAATATTAAAATACATCATACTCCTCGTCACATATCACAATACACGCGGCATCCCATAAAATCTCACACGTTTTTACCTTTCTTATTCAAGCTGTATATTTTCTTTCCATTCTCCCATTTGCATCGACCAAAGACCAGAGGAAGAAAAACACATATATCATCATTTTGCTGCCAAGAAGAACAGAAACTGTCTATTTTCTTTCCAGAATCTTTTCCATTCATTTTCTGTTTCCCAGTCGACACAACAGGTTTTGTTCCCTCTTTGTTTCTGTTTTCCAGTCTACATAGCACATGTGTAACAAGATAAGAACCATGTTTAGAAACCTCTTGAAATTATGTTAGCATATGTACTTTGTTGCCTCGTTTTCTTGTCGCATGAATTCATATATATGCGTCTACACAAACTGGTTTTGTGTCGAGTTTTTTTGTGAGCAGTTTTGTGTCCTTCAGCAGCCTATATATATTCAGCCTATAACCCTCCTAAAACAAGATATAAAGCATGCTTAGAACACCCTTGAATCAGGTTATAATGATTTTGTTTGTCTCGTTATTTTCTCACATGAAATCATGATAAACTATACGCCTTGTAAACTGTTTTGTGAACTGTTTTGCGTCAAGTTTTGCGGAGTGTTTTGGATGTCGTTTTCAGCCCTTAGTCGACCTAATTATAACCATAAACAAGCCTTAAGAATCTGATATAAATGGTCTTAAATGAAGCGCACAAAATCTGAAAATTCTAGGCTGTTTTAACAAGATAGTTATGATTTCATGTGGTAGTTGTCGTGGTATCTTTGGCTCGTTAAAACCAAAGTAGCGTGGGCTGATTTGTATGTCGACATGAGTGTCTATAAAACCTGGAAATTACATGTTGCTAATCAAGTTATGTGGGCTGTTTTTGTGTGTCGAGTTGTATTACTAAATTATCTAAACATGTAGCTATAACGGTTTAAAAAGGGGAGTTTGATTGTGTTGTGTTTCGGCCTTCACTAAAACCTTTGTGTCACGCTTGTATTGGTCTCGTATTTGCGTCTTTGTTTTAGTCTCGATCTATCGTTTCGTATAGAGAATACCTTGAGCTTTATGTCGCATGCATGGGTTATGAACAGAGACGGAGCCAGGAATTGTGAATAGGGGGGTCGAAATTTTTTTCTCAAGCTAACAAAGTAATTTAACTAAAGGTTAGGGGGGTCATTTGCCTATAGTTGCGTCATATTTTTAAATTTTATAAGGTAAATATCAAAGCGATTGGGCGTGTTGGAGGGGGCCAAACACCCCCTGGCTCCCCCACTGTCTCCGTCCCTGGTTATGAAGGAATTGATGTCGATATCGGGTTCGGTAACTTTCTGTGTTGAGCGATACATATGTAGAAGAAATTTTGCATGTGCTAAGATAATTATTAAATTTAAATGAGGTATTATATATATATATATATATATATATATATATATATATATATATATATATATATATATATATATATATATATATATATATGCATGCTGTATACGTATTTGTATTTGTAAAAGGTACAAGTAAAACAAATTTTAGCTTAAACTTTATTATTTTTACATTAAACCCTATACTTTGCTAAAATGACATATAAGACACTAAACTATATTATTTGTCATACTAAACTTTAAATTTAACTTATTATCACTTGTAAACCATAAGTTTGGCTAATTAATGAATATTGCCCTAAAGTACTAATTACAAAAAGTTACTAAAAATGGAAAGTCTCAAAAATAGAAAGAAACTTAAAATGTGTGATCTAATTAAAATGAGCTTATAAGTAATACGTGATTATTAATTCGTATAGGTTCCGTAAAGAGGGAGTAGCTTCGGTTTCCGCTTGCTTTTGAGATATTTTGCTCGTTGTGATAAGGTACAGATATTCTACCCTTTCTCAGTAAGGGTGCTTTCGCTCTCATGACTTTTGATCTTGATATTTGATTCGTATCTTGATAAGATTCCATAAGCCATTACTATGTTCCCTTATGCTATGATTCAGATATGCTGCTATGATTATATGTATGTATGTATGTATGGTTCGTTCCTTCTTATGCCCGAGTTTTTAACTACTCATGGAGGTACCATGGGCGTGTCATCGAGGCACCGATGGCATGACACTTTCTGTGGAGGTGTGATTGATCCACGGCGTCCCCATTTGATATGATATGATTATGCGCGCTTGTGATATGATTATGCCAGTTTATGTATGTATGGGGGGCGTATGGATGCATCCTAGCACTTATGTTTATGTATGATTATGTGTTGTATGGTGAATGTGGGTAGGTGCTTCTCTACTCCTTCACAGCGGAGCTGATCACTCCAGGTATGGTACATAGAGGTCTCCCCTCTTTGTGCACTCATGTGGCTACTTATGATTATGTATGTATGTATGTATGAGACCTATTCGAGTGACTCTGGTAGGTCGGCTCGTGGCTTTCCTTGTTTCTTATGTCTATTCGAGTGACTCTGGTAGACACGCCTTTGTTGATACGGGCTCTTATTCCTTTCCATATGATTATGTTTATGCTGATATCACTATGATGCTTCGTTCTATTATGACTTGTGATACATTATGCCATCTTATGATCTTCTTCTTTCGTTTGCTTATTACTTTGCTTTGCATATATATCTGTTCACTGAGCTTTTTAAGCTCAGCCGCGTTTTCTTTTCCATGCGGCAGGTAATTAAGCGGGGCATCGGGCATGAGTGATGAGAGTAGGAGCTCAGAAGACCTACCATGCTTAGATTTTCCTTTGATTATGGAATTATGTTTAAGACTTATGTTTCGGATATTTTATTTCAGTTCGGTTGGGATTTTGTAAGATTTGGAAGTCAGAATGTTTCTTGACTTAATCTGTATGTATATTAAGTATTCCGCTTCCGTTTATATGCTTTGTGTGACACCATAATGTGACATTTTGACCCTTACCGGGTTGGGGTGTTACAATTACAATCTTTATAATTGTGGCATTTTAGCATAGAGTTATTGATTATGTAAACAAGCGTTAGTTTTAAGCATTGTTGCTTTAGGTTGTGCGTTTCTTCTATTAAAGCTGATTACATTGCATGTCAACAGGTTGTTATTTCTGCAATTTATAGCTGTTAATTGAAGTAAGTTTAGAATTTTGTATAGAATTCATAATTAGTATTGAAATTTGATATAATTCTGGTGTTTTAGCCTAGATTTATTGCTACTATAGATGGTCGACCTTTATTTTCTAAATTTTGTAGAAAATTTACGAGCCTTTTGACGTTTTCGAGGAGAGCCCCCAGAACAGGCGAGCTCCACCTCTTGTTAGGGTTGAAAAAATGTTTGACTTCATTCAGTCGAAACTTCCTGGTGCCCCTCAATTCCTTCTCTGCCTGCTTCCAGAGCGGAAGAATTCTGATCTTTATGGTTTGTGGTTATACTTCATCTACTTTTTATTTACTGGTTCCACGATTATTCTTGGTATGGATGTATCTCATGGTTCTCCTGGCCAATCTGATATCCCGTCTATTGCTGGGGTAAATTATTGCTCTTTTTTTAGTTCGCATGCAAAGATTTTGGTGAGAAATTTAATAGTTTGTTAAATTCATATTGTAAAGGTTTTCAGGTGGTTAGCTCAAGGCATTATCCTCTGATTTCCCGATACAGAGCTTCAGTGAGAACTCAGTCCCCCAAAGTTTAGATGATTGATTCTCTATTCAAGAAGGTTTCAGATACCGAAGATGATGGCATCATGAGGTGTGTCGTTTATTTTGATTTAACATGCTTACAAACTAATATTTAGATTCAATAGTTGGTTCTCATATGGATATTTGCTTTCTGGCAGAGAGTTACTTTTGAATTTCTATGTGAGGTCAGCTAAACGAAAGCCAGATCAAATCATCATTTTCCGGTAAATAACTTGGACCACCTGAATGGTATTTTCCAATATTATGTTGGTGAAAAATGAGGTTTTAAAGCTTCTGTAAACTTATTTTGTGCCAAATCTTAGGGATGGTGTCAGTGAATCACAGTTCAACCAAGTTCTCAACATTGAGTTGGACCAGATAATCGAGGTTTGGTCAACTTTTAAGTTATTTGACTGAGTTTTAGTACCAAGAGCTATAGTAGGTAACATGTTTGATTGGAATGCTGGTGTAGGACTGCAAGTTTCTTGATGACAAATGGTGCCTGAAGTTTCTTGTGAGCATTGCACAAAATAACCATCACACCAAGTTCTTCCAGCCTGGTTCTCCAGATAATGTTCCACCTGGTAATATTTGCATAAATTGTAGTATAAATTTGGCACATAAGGAGATGGTGGCTTCTATAAGCTGAAACACGAATTTGCATATCTGGTAAAACAGGAACTGTGATTGACAACAAAGTTTGACATCCTCGTAACAATGACTTTTACATGTGTGCACATGCTGGAATGATAGTGAGTATTATGATCTTACACCTTGGAAGTTTGTTGCGAGTATTTAATCTGGAAAACATGAAAGTGATGGCTAATTGCATTTTTGAAACAGGGGACAAAAAGGCCTACTCGTTATCATGTTCTGTATGATGAAATTGGCTTCTCAGCTGATGACCTTCAGGAGCTTGTGCATTCCATTTCTTATGTGTAAGTTATATTATTGCAAGTTTCCTGTCTTGGCTTGAATCAATGATTAAGTAATCAATGGTTTTCTTTGATAATTGCAGGTACTAGCGTAGTACTACTGCAATTTCTGTTGGTAAGATATATTTAAATCTTTGGTGACATTATGCTTAAAAATTCAGTTTCTACCAAAAAACTTCATCAGATGTTGCTTGAATATCGATTAATTAATTTGTATGTGTATGCAGTTGCTCCAATATGCTATGCGCATCTCACTGCTACTCAGGTGGGTCAGTTTATGAAATTTGAGGACCATTCAGAGAAGTTCTAGTCATGGTGGCACAGGAGTCACATCAGCCGGAGCAGTACCTGTCCCTCAGCTTCCAAAGCTGCAAGAGAAAGTTGTGAACTCTGTTTTTCTGTTGAAGTTTCTGTTGCAAGTCTCTTAACTGTTTATCATACAGTCTACTAGTATGTCATGGCCATCCTCTGTGGAGTTGATTAAGGCCGAAACTATTTAGGGGGCGTTTTTGGAACTATTATGGCATGTCGTGTATGTGTTTATGTTAGGATTTCTGGTAGAAGCTAAATGATTGATGTTAATTGGCTTTTACTAGTATTACTGAAAACATTGAAATATATTGTTCTTTACTTCAGTTTTAGCCTATTTTCTATTTTGCATCAGATTTTCTAGTATACATATTTTATTTTCTTTTTATATTTTTTTCTTCCAGAAAATATGTCTACACTTTTAGGTGTGAATATTTAACAATGTTGCCACACTTTTGATTGTAAGCATCTTTTTGCAATTTTGTCCACACTTAAGCATCTTTTTGCAATTTTGCCACACTTTTAAGTGTGGACATTCAAAGAGTGTTTGCTACACTTTTAAGTGTGGACATTCAAAAAGTATCTTTACACTTATATGTGTAGCAAAATTTGTCACACCCATTATTACCACACTTGCTCAAGTGTGGAATTTATAATTTGACACACTTTTAACCGTGGCCAATTGGCCTTTAAAGTGTAAAATTTAACTAGTGTTTTGTAGTGTCAGTTACATTTCCGTCCGTTTAAGTTGAGAATGACGGAAATGTATGTTTGGCAAAACTAGCGGTAGCAGAAGTAGCAGCAATGCTTTTTTTTTTTTATTAGCATTTGTAAAACTATTGTTTACTGCTTTTAAACAAAATTCAAAATGATACACGCTAATTGTCAAACAAGCGGTATACTTCAAACGTAAAACACTAGTTTCTTCAAAATTTTGCGCGTCCTACATATTCTAAATGAGCATAGTTTTTGACCATTTTGATGTATTTGGCCAAATCAACAACCATAAACTCATAAAGTGAGAATTTCCAAAATTGGATCCAGTTAACTATTCTATAAAACCAAGGTGTTATGGCGGATTGTGCAGGCCACCTAACGACCCTACACCGTGCGCCAACCCCCTAACGGCCGAACACCACCAGACACGAATGTCACTTTTTGTGTTGGTTTGGTGGTGTAGACAACCTAACTAGTTTTTTTTTTTTTTTTTTTTAGTATGTGTGGGTATATTGTGGGGTATGTATGTATAAGTGGGTCTTTTTATGTGTTTGTTCAGGTGGTGACCACTATACCTTTAAAAGTGGTGCTAAGGTGAAAACTGATGTGATGTTGAAGTGGAAGTAGTGGTCGGGCGACCAACTGGGCTAGCTCAGTTGGCCACCAAGGAAATCTTGGAGAGGTCTCAAGTTCGAGTCTCATCATGGACCTTCAGGGGCCCGAAAAATAGAAGCAGGAGTGGGGTTTATCCCCTAAGGAGAAATGTTCGACGCTTGCATACTACCCAATTAGATGTCACTATGGGCTCGAATCACTAACTACTAACTCGCCGTTCAAAAAAAAAAAAAAAAAAGTGGTCGGGTGACCATTAAAACCTTAACTAAAAAATTTGTGGGCCTTTGAAGATTATCTTAATAAATTACTTGACTATGCTAAAATTGTTTTGACTAGGTGTTTGGATAAGCTTGTTTATGATATTTGTTAGCTTATTTCATTTACAATATACAGTAAGCTCAATGAAAATTAGCTTACTTGAGAGTTTATTGTCTATGTTAGAAGTGAGTTTTTTTTTTTTTTTTTTTTTTTTTTTGCTAACACTGAAACAAAACAGAAAATAATTGTTTTGGTTTTCTAGAAACTGTATTAGAGGTTCAATTTTTGGTTTATTTTGGGTTTGGATTTTCAGTGTTTTTCGGTGTTTTTAGTTTTTATTTTGTTTATCGCGGTTTGCTCTTTCTATAATCGAATTTTTAATGCAACAAAGGATAACTATTTCGAGTTTCAAGAACAAAAATACACAAAATAGTCTTAATAAAAAACTATTGATCACAAAAAAATCATATAAGAGAAATGTTTATGCATTGTAAAGTGACATAATAATAACAATAAAAAAGTAACAAGACAAAATTTTTAGATGATAATTTTTTTTAGAAAGGCATTCTAGATGATAATTGTTTATGTATTATAAAGACATATTCAAGAAGCAATTAAAAGATGACTTTTTAAGATTATACATGTATTTTGTTGATTCGGTTTTTTTCGGTTTGGTGTCTTTGCAAAAACCAAACTGAACCATAAACTTTGGTTTTTCAATCTGTTTTGATTTTTTGGTTTCGATTTCTCGGTTATTTTCGGGTTTAGATTTTTTTCAATTTTCTGCACAACTTATGTATGGAGAAACTAAAATTTGAGCCTTTTACAATTGGATAAATTGTTTCAAAACATGTTAATTTAGACATAAAAGTTTTGACCTCTGGATATTATAAGTAATCTCATCTGAAAGCAAAACGTCATCGAAGGGCATTTGGTCTAGTGGTATGATTCTCGCTTAGGGTGCGAGAGGTCCCGAGTTCAATTCTCGGAATGCCCCCATACTTTTTATTATTCATTATATATTTTCTATTGTTATCTCTTTACGATGATCATTCTTGCATTCTTGTAGCCGTTCCCGAAACATTACTCCCCGCCCAAACCACTCTCCCTTTACGACCAGCTTGGCACTCCACACGTTCTTAATGTGCTCATGGCTGGTCGGCTGGTCCCTTCACATCTTCTGAGGATTTGGAATCCAAAGAAAATTGCATTGCATAGGCGCGCGCAGCACCTAATTTATGTGCAGAAAGACATAATCAACAGAACTTACATTCAACTTTTCTACTTTTATAAATGAACATATTTATCACTCATTTCTAGTTAAGAAAAAAAGTAACAGAACTCTATAAACATCTGTAAGCTTGATTCTGATAGTTAGATACTTTACTGCATTGCTGCACAAATACAATATGCTAAAACATAGAAACTGTAATTACAACAAAATCCACAACATTGCAGAATCTGAAGTCTGTGTGTGCCTTGAATGCTCAACCGCTCAATTCTTTCTTGATTGACTTTAAGATATCCATCACCTTAACCAAAACAAATGATTATTGATCAACTCGTATTATGACTCTAATCTAATGCGCGGTTTCTTTAATAGTTTTTGTGGTAAACTCACTTGCATATTATGTGGCAGTACGGATGAATTTTGGTCCAACACAAAGTAAATCTTTCGAAGTAAATCTTGAAGTGCCTCCACTTGATCTCCTAATAAATCAACCTTCGAAACAATCATAACAGCATAACAAAAGACCTTAAATAAGATATCACGTACATTTACATAAGACTGGTAAAATATCAGTGAACGTGTTCATATGGTTTCTTACCTCGGTCTCAGCTAATAAGAGATTTTCACATCTTTGTGCGAAGGCCTTCTTGTAAACTAAACTCTCGTTTTGAATATTTTGCAACTTGATATCTAACTTTACCTTAAAATCATTAATAGTTTCTTGATAGATGAATTTACATATTTCATCGGCCACTTGTCTTTTAATGCTTTCGTTTTTAAAACGGGCACTCCAATCCTTAGCTACTTCCCGTAACACATGTACAAATACATCTCCCCTAACTTTTGTCTCAACTTCATAATCATAGAATTCTTTATGACAATCATTCAAAAGAATCATGTAGTGTTCTTCTATCGACATCGTTTGGAGGTTCAACTCTCGTTTTTCTTCCATTAGTCTCATTATGATCGTGTCTCTCTTTGTGACATCATCAATTGTATTCTTAATATGAAACTTGAAATCGTGGATAAACCCTCTTATCATAATCAAAATCATTTCTTTTTCTATCGACCATCTAAATTCTTTCTCCAAACGTCTAGTACTATCATCTTGATGCACTAGCCCAGATGCAAGGTCAAGTGTTCCTTTGAAATTGTCGATATCTGAGCACACTTGCTCGATCATTATGTTTTGATCATTCTTGACTTTTTCCTTTGATTCTTTGTCTCCAGATGATCGAGATTTTGGATCAAAAATAGGCAAATTTGGAGTCTCTAGCTCTAGTTTTGCCCGTAAATAAACCAACTCTTTATCTTTCTCAGTTATGAAATATTTTGTTTTGTTGAGACGCTCGTGAAACAATCCTTTGAGGTCCCCGAGATCTATTAGCATATTTTTTCCTTTAGTATCTAGGAACTGATCATGGGATTCCTTTTCGAATAATTTTAAACAAGCGTCAATTTGGATGATTGCGAGCTCGTAAAATGTGGATGTTTCGTTCAAGCATTGGATTGGACCATGTGTAGACCGGACCTTTTTATGCACATTGTCTACACTTGATCTCAAGAGGGTTATAAAGTTCAAGTCTGCTCGATTTTTAGAGTCAATTTCACCAACGATTTCATCCATGAATTTGTTGAATGGAGTTTGAATCTTTGAATAAAATTTCATGCAAATGCATGATGAATTAATGTAAGAGATATTAAACTTAAGGGATTGTACTATAGATCCAAATTTTATGGCAAAACTAGTGCTTCTTTTTCTAATTTTAACAATTTATCTTTTATATTCCTAACATTATTTTGAAAGATATATAGAAATAATAAACTATTACAAATTTTGACGTGTATATAGTTGTCAAAAAGTATCTGGAAAACGAGCTCGCATATTTTGGCCATGAAGATCTTAGATCCACCCATTTTCTAACTCCAAATGATTTTTTAAGCTAAATTTGCGACTTTGTATAATTTGTTAATGATCGATTTGATGAACACAAATAAATTTGTTAAATGACTTCATTTGAAGTAGAAATTCGGATAATCACTCTCGATTCTTGAGTGTCCATATTTTGGACTAACAAGAAATCTATAGCTGGTGATGGTCGACAATACAAGGGAATACCTCATGTCCATCTTCAGAATATTGTAAAATACTAAATATAGATTTTATTAATTGTGTTTTCTGTGATTACATAATAAAGATTGCTCTATTTATAACAAACATGGCTTAATGAACAAGCTATGCAAACTCTAGACCTAATGGACCCAAAATCACAATTATGTTTGGCCAACTAATTGTCATCTAATACTACCCCGCAGTTTGAACGACAGATTTTTCGAACGGACAAACTGGAACATATGTCGAAAGCCGCTTCTTCTTTTCTTCTATCAACTTCTTTGTTGTTTGTCTGAGCGGAAGCACAATTGTATTTGGCGGCATAGTGATTTATTGCTTGCGGCTTCCTCCTTTCTGTGACCTTTCTTTTTAGATCATGACTTGCTTTGCCTTTAGGTAGGAGCGACAATTTGCAACCAACTATTTTTGAAAATTACAATGATCTGCGATGGTAAAACAAAGAGTAAGAGACAAATTTTGCTAATTGATGGCTATCTCTCAACATATATAATAGAGGATCATGCCACATCATTTATGCCACATGGCATGAAAGAATTAGGTGGAAACCCCAAAAATTGCCAACATGTCACCATTTAATTACCTGGCAACCAAATACATGCTCCTCTCACTCTCTTGACACACGCCTCCTTGCTTCACCTTCATCCCTATTCTTCAGCACTCACAATCAATTACATTCAAATCCCTAATCTTCAGCATCCCATATCAATTGCATTCATATCCTCAAAAATAAACCGATAACTGAAAATACATCATAATTCAAAAAACAAGTCTCCATTCATCTCCTCAAACTCACCAAATCATTTTAGTTTGATTCTTGATTCAAAATAATTAAAAACACATCCAGATTCATAACCTTACAATCACAACCTTAAAATCACACTAATTCAGACAACACACGCTCAGGCGCCGATACTAAGAATTTCAAAGAAGGTATTTCGAATTAGGAAGATCATCATCTTGATTAAATGCAAAGTTGTGATTTGTCCAAGGTAAATACTTAATTTTTTTTATGAGCCGTTTAATTGATTTTTGTTAGACTGATTTGTGTTTAAATTGGATTTAAATGAAGTTATTATATAGTGACAATAATATGCATATCAAGTGTTTGATAAAATACTGGAACGAAAATGTTTACGTTTTTGTGCTTTATTGGATTATAACTGTGATTTCGTTCTCATGAACACCCACTATTTTATAAAATTCTTGAATGAAACTTATGTTTAATAACCCGTTTAGACAAAGCTATTAGCATGGTGATTGCGTATAATGAAATAAACAAAGCTTAACATTTAATTTGCGATAGGTAACTAAGAATCTAAGATGGAGTTATAAACATGTTGACATTTGGTTTATTCTTTTTGTTTACCTTCTTTAAATAATTGAATCACATCACCTGTTAACCAATATCTATTAGTTTATATAATTTGTGCTCCAACACTTGATGAATTGAATTAGTTAATCTATATACTTCGGCACTCTTTTTGTTTCCCCTGACCCGACTACAACCATTTGACATGTGGAGTAAAAGTTGTATCTTTCAATGTTAAAGGTTGTAAAAATTGGAAACTATTTTGTATCAACTATTAATTAAGTTGTATATGTATAACTTTCAATCAGTTGATGTCAAACTCGAAATTTATCGAGAAATAGAGCCTTGGAGTAGAAATTTAGAATCTTTAAGTAGTACCGTTAAATGATAAAAGTTGAGTAGATAATGATAAAAGTTGTTCATCATAAGTCAATAAATGATAAAAGTTGAACAGATAATTGTGATTGGGCATAGTCGGTGTAAGCACCAAAAATGAAAGCTAACATTGAAGCATAGTTTACATTGGTTAAAGTATAAACATAGTGATTACCTTTCATTTTTATCTCTTGGTTTGGGGTTAGTGAAAGTATCAAACGTATTACGTTACATAAACATAGTTTGTAAGTAAGCATATGTAATTATTTCCGAGTGATTACTTTTTATCTTCTTGAGTTGTGGTTCAATCATATAAACCTACACACAATTGATTTATTTCCAGGAAAGCTGCAAGAGAAATGTGTATGAACTGCCTCAAAGTTCATCCTATTGAACACAATTGATTTAGTTTGGAGATGATAATGTTATGGTTTTACATGCTTGCCTATTTAGGTATGCTTAAGTTATTTAATTGTTCCTATTGATCACTATTTCTATTTTTTATACAGAAAAGGATGATGTTTACCATTGGGTAAGAAATATGCATCCCTGGTCACATATTTTGTGGCGTGTCTAGCAATGAATTTATCTTTTATAAGCACACTAAATTGTTGACCAAGAGTGATTAATTGAGTAAGATTGAGGGAATATTGAGATCTAACGGATCTCTTTCTTCGACTATTAATTTTGTTATTTAATTATTCTACTTTTTAATCAAAATGATTTTATTTTTTCCATATAAGAATAAATGTTTATTTTGATTCAGTTGTACAAGGATGGACGATGTATGCCAAGCAGGGAAGATGGATACAGGCTCTATGGTTTGGAAATTGTGAGTTGATAAACCAGGTTTGATTATTCTTATCTTTATTGGTTGAGACTAAAACAAGAGGCTTTCGATTATAGGTGGAAAAATGATTGGTCGGGTGGGATGGTTATCCATATTTCATTACGATTGGATTCCAAATATTGATTGTCTTAGGTTTATTAGTAGCAAACTTTTTCTTGGCATGATTACGAGCATGTGTTTTCCAATTTTTTGTTAGTTTGTGATGAGAGTACTCTGATTGTTTATTACCAGTGGTGAGTTATAAACTTCATTATCGTTGGTAGTGTCGACAAATAATAATTTATGGTAACGGATGTAAAATACTTGGTGGAACTACTGAGAGCCTCTTGCATACAAGATACATATATTAGAGGGTGTTTGGGTTAGCTTATTTGAGGAGCTTAATAACTTTGTATGATTTATAAAAGCTAATAAGTTATTTGGATTTTGGAAGTGTTTGTATAAGCTTATTTACTATGACTTTTAGAGCAGAAATAAGCTATTAAGTATAACCTTCGCTAATAAAGCTTCTAAAAGATATACATAAGCTAATAAGCTTAATTTTAAGAAAACCCCCTTAGAAGCTTGAGTTGACAAATCCGACCTGTTTACTTGTGGAGGTTTAACTTCTATTTCTCATATGTGATGTTACCACTATCTAACCATAAAGTTTTAGCATTAAGCAAAATGCATCAAACTGATCACAAGTCACACGAAATACTTGATTATACATCATTTTATATAATTGAATGTTCATCACAACCATTTTTGGCATCGTAGATTGTGTGTAGATTTAAACTCCCTGATAGCATGGCACAAGAACAAATGGATGCATCAGGTGATGGTGGAAAACTTGATCCCTTTATGGTACTAAATTCAAACAATTTTCACAATGCTTAATCAACAAGCATTTTATCACATTTTTAGATGATGTTTTGGTGATAATGAATTTGCGACCGGATGACTCTTTGTTCAAAGCTGGTTTTGCTCGCGAGGTATTAATATACTCCCTCCATGTTTTCTATCAGAATTAGTTTACAATTATGACAAACGGCATACAAGACACTTATACTATTATTCGTTTATAAGATTCTCTAGCAACACATGCCTGATTTATATTACTGTTATTATATGTTGTAAACCGTGTTCAAAAGCTAAGAAAGAAGTTTGCACTGGCATCCATTGATTCAGTGGAGGTTTATTTCACAGGATGATGACAATCCCAGGTAACTGTTAATATCCTATATACATGATGAATGGGTTGACGTGGGTTTTGCTTTTGAACCATTGATTGGTCAAACATACAAAAAACAAAAATATAACAACAGAGTTTAGCGGGTCAAAAGTCGTCAAATGCTGATTTTTAATGCATACATCCTATTGCTTGATTAGAAAAAAAAAAAAAAAAGTTTTTGCAAATCAACCCCGTGATGCTTGGCTATTTTTGCGATTTTGCTTCAATTAGGGTGTGTTTGGATTAGTTTATATTTGTAGTTTATTTGATATTGGAAAAGCTAAGAAGTCCATTTTTTAGATTTTGAGCTTATCAAGTGGCGCATATTTGCTTAAAATAAGCAATAAGCTCATGAGCCACAAAAAGTAAGCTAATCTACACACCCTCTTAGTATTGCTCAAACTTCATAGATGATTCATTTTGTATGCTAATGTTTATTTTGTATTATGAAAGGATTATATTGAAGTGGCTAAGTAGATTTTCATCTAAAGATATTTTTATAGATAGCGATATGGGTGGGTGGATAACCGGAAAAGACATGTTTGGGCAACTTTGCTAGATTTTTAAGATGAGTCAAAATAGACCAAGTCGGGTTGCATAGCAGCCAACATATTGTTGACTTCTTAAAAGTCAGAGAAATATTAACGACTAAACGCTTATTTATGTCATGGACAACTTCAGGTCATGACCCATTTCTCTTTTAACTAATTCTGTTAACAAAGAATGATCCAAACTGACCCATTTCAAATAAATTAGATGAAAGTCTTTAACGTGCCACAACTATATCTTTGAACGGAAAAGAAGTTTTATTGCGATGAGCAACCGATAAGCTAGAAAATTCATAACACCAGCACCTGAACTAATAACACCAACACTATAAGACATGCCACGATTTTTATCACATATGCCGGGAACATTAGGACCCTATTCTAGGAATGCTAAAACTAAATTTAAGGATAAGTGTTTTTTTTATTTTTTAATTTTTTTTTTTAATTTTTAATTTTTTTTTAATGCAGAATGTTTTTTACAAGGATGAGTTTTCAACGGATGATCATATGACTCCACTCATGTTTCCAGTTTTCCCCATTCGGTACGTGAAACTCATCCTTTAATATTTCCAGTTTCCGTTAAACAGTTATGAGCTTGGTTTGAACTCGAATAATGGGTCAAGTCTATGCCAAACAGGTTGAAAGTTTATCAAAAGTTAATTTTATGGTTTTTAAATATTTGAATGTTGTTTGCTGCTAGCTCTTGGGGCCCACGTACTACCAAAGGCTGAAGCATATGGTGGACGATAAGATCCATTCACGTGTACATGGTCCGGCTCAGATTCTGACCGACAACCAGCTGAGAGACGGTCACGTGACTGGGCTTCAGTTTGGGGAGATGAAAAGATATTGCATTATTTCTCATGGTGCAATTCATTTTCTTAAAGAGACTCTTTGACTAGAGTGATGCGTATAGAGTTCATGGCTGTGAGCGTTGTGGCTTGATTGCTATTACTAAACTAAAAAAGAACTCTTTTGAGTGCAGGAGCTGCAAGAACAAAACTGACATTGTTCAGGTGACACATCATTTCTCTTTTATTTTGTCTATGATGGTCAAACGAGTATTTCACTTTTTTTTAAGTAAACACATATTATTTTGAATCAATTTAATATCTTTAACATTATCTGTGAAGATATTAAACAACCACTAGATCTCCAGACCCATTTCAGCCGTTACTTACCATTGCCGACCCGCACCCAACTTGCGCGGAAACATATGTAACTAATTGCTATTTATGTGCAGGTGCATATTTAATACGCATCTAAACTGTTGTTCCAAGAGCTCATGTCCATGGCAACTCAGAAAATATGTCAAGCATGCAAAAGACAACAAGAAGTAAGGCGCTTGAGACCTCCAATTTGATTTTTTTTTTATTTAAAAGATCACATCTGCAATATCTTGTGATCGTAATTGCAAGACTATTTTTGGACTTTGTATTTATATCGGGAACTCTAATGCATATTGCTCCAACATTGTATGTGCGAATGTATCCATATCATACAGTATAAAATTTGAGTTCTAAACTTACAATGATTTCTTGATTGCGGTGGTGACAACTTTGATCCAATAAATGCCCCACCAAGTACAAACCACTCACCCTTAATGCCCCAAAATTGTTTTTTTTCTTCAAATACCTCATGGGAGATGGTCGCCCAAAACGCTTGGGCGAATATCTAAAAAAGTGACAAGTGTCCTTATATATGTCCCTACCATGTATTTAGATCTAAGCAAATACAAATAAACCTAAGCTATACAAACCTATTCAATGATCTAATGCTTCCAATATTAAAAACTTATGTCTTAATCATATTTTAGTTTTATTTACTATTTTTATCGGTTTGCATATCTATGGTTAAATTTTTACAATGCTAATATGCAATTGGACAATTTTGAAATGATATGTTTTACACTATTATTAGATATGTTTCAACTTTCAACAACAATAGTTATGTTCTATCCAATATCGGATAATAGTAACATGGTATCATTGTGTATCTATTACAACATAATAACATAATATTGAGCACATGATATGTGAGGCACATTGATAAACCTTTAACACTCATAACTATGAATGATAAAGTTATGATCCTTATAAGTAATAATATTATTAAATTTACATGACGCTAGCCCGTCCATCGGACGGGTCATGAAACTAGTATCAACATAATACAGGATGTGTTGGATGGCTAGGGTTTTGAATGCTAAGGTTTATTGGATAAAAAAGAAAAGGACTAATTAAATGAAGAAGATGCAAAAAATAAGAAATACATTTTGGATCCCTCCGAATTATTGGCGAGTTGCCGATGACCGGAGGACAACTATTTTGTGATGAATTGTACCTAAAACTCTGATACCATTTAAAATACTAAATTGAGATTTTATTAATTGTGTTTTTTGTGATTACATAATAAAGATTGGTCATGTATTTATAACAAGCATGGCTTAATGAACAAGCAATGCAAACCTTAGACCTAATGGACTCAAACCTACAATTAGGTTTGAGCCAACTAATTGTTATGGCCTAGTGACAAAAGGGCTTGTGACTATCACTTTAAAATGTGTGAGGTCTCAATTTCAATTCACGCCAACCTTTTGAAAAGGGAGGGCCTTACCTGGTTTGAGTCTATGTGGCGGTAGGTTCAAACCTCGTGGATTAGTCGGCCAAAAGGTCGAAAATGATGGTTACGAATATATATATATATATATATATATATATATATATATATATATATATATATATATATATAAACTTGCTCATATACAATGAAGGTTTTCTAGACATGTAAAACATCATAACACCAAAAGTATATTGTTGTTTAAAGTTGTTTCATTGTGTAGTTTTTAGATGTATCTCTTAAACTTGTTAGAAGAAACAAATCTAGCTAAAACTGTAAAGGATATGATATCCTCAACTTCCTCTTCCAATTGTTGTTCCTTTGAACATGAAATACTGATCAACTATTAGCTAGATATCCATAATACCTTTCAACACTAAGCATTTCTACCGATATAAGATAGTATGTAACTAATGATAGGTCTTGCATTCTTTTTTCTACATGCCTAACTAGCCCCACCTAACTAACAAACACAAGTACATAAGCACACACATGACTACTCGTAACAAATAATTCATTTCATTACTAGTACGTTTTATTTATATTATTGTAAGTAATACTATTTACTTTTGTACAAATATATTTTTTTAAACCCTATAGTTTAGGGCTAATATTTAAAAACATGCGTTTTTTGTATTCAAGAAGACCGAAATGGTAAATATATGCAAACATATATGACTACTCGTAACAATGGTTAACTCATTTCATGGTTAGTACGTATTATTTATGCTAGAGTACGTATTATGTATTATACCTTTGTACAAATATTATTTTTAAAATCGTAAGGTTCAAAATAAAAGTTGCAGTATATGCCCAATCTTTTATATAATAAAATAAAACCCCTATTGAGAATTTTCCATTTCAAAAAAATGAATTCATACCTTATTTAGTAATAATTTTATTTAAAAAAAAGATTATTTTCTTATTAGGTAACATTTTATATTTATCCATAACACAAGTAGAAGATAAATACAAAAAATCTAGATAAGATGTAATTAATAATAGGATTAAAATTTTTAAATAATTATCTTTAATAATAAAAAACTATAATTAAACATCATAAATCAAACAAAACAAAGATTAAATTATTTGTTTTTTAATAAATAAATATATATGATTCAAAAAATTTTAAAAAAAACTCGCGCGTGCGCGGTCATTATAACTAGTGTTTAAAAACAGTAAAACATATGTTTTCGTACTCAAGTAAACTGATCCAACTGTATGTTTTTCAAATCATGAACGGAACAGGAGACATATTGACCAAAGATATTTATAAAAAAAACAAATACAAAACTAGAAACACATTTTTCATTGACCGGATGCATTTACTAAAAAACAATGATTTTATAAAAAAAATTAACACTATGTTGCAAAATTTCATGAGTGTCTCGGAACCACCCGGGACCCACTCTTGCTCCGTCTCTGTTTCAAATATGACCATAAAATTGTGACTTGTGTGACTTATAAAGATGAGTATGTAGAATTATTCATAACTAACTAAATCTAAGCTTGCTTAATTTTATTCTCTTGAGATTAGTCACCTTTCGATGTAGAGTCAAAACCCCAAGTAACCCAAAAAAATTTGCTTGCTTTTGATGGAACTTTTTCCGTTACTCTAGCTAAATGTCAATTCGTCATCTACTTTGCTAAATAAATACTCCGTAAACCATTTTAGATCGGCGTAGATGTATTTATAAGGCCAATAATATACATAAGGCATGTTTCTCATGACCAACCCAACAATATATCAAGGGTACATTTGTATCAAACTGGACTATTTATGTAGGTTAGTTTAATAGACATGTAGTTATCAAATACGATTATTCATAAAAAGTTTGATACATATCGTTTTCTCCAGTCAGAAATTTGACACGCAATATACAACTAGAAAAAGGCAGTGAAGACGTCGGCATAAAAACAGACAATCTTGGCAATGACAAATTAGGAGATAAAAGACAAGAGATAAAAACAAACTAACTTATATAAAGCCCAAAAAGCCTAATTAAAACATTGGCAGTGACATACATATATTGCCACGAAAGTTGATTCTAAACAATATTTCCAAGATTCCACCCGACGATTTAACTGCGATAACTACAAAGATGATGAAAAAACTCTTGCTGATTACGAAGAACTAAGACGAAACTCTTGTTGATTACGAAAAACTAAGACAAAAGGAAAACCCCTATACACGGAGGCCAAGCCCCTAATTTTCACTCCGGATTGTTTTTGATGTAGTCACAAACAAGCCACGAGGAAAAGACCAAAAAAAAAAAAAAGGCATAAAAATAAAATGAACCAAACGCCTAAAGAAGCCCGATACTCCCAACAACGAAAAGCAAAACACGTCATCGCACGCCATAACTCATGATCAGCATAGAAGACTTAAGTCAACCTAGTCAATTACAAGCAAGGTTATAAATAGCGCAAGGCGAGTCGTGGTGTGGCGGCATGACCAAACCTCACGCCTTAGCGGCAAAGGCGAAGCTTTTGCGTTTATAAGGCGGCACAAAATATGAAAATATTTATATATTGATATTATATTTCATATATATCGAGTATACAAAAAGACGTGGCATAAGGCGGCATGACTAAGCCTCACGCCTTTGCGGGGCCTTTGTAAGGCCTTTGCGCGCCTTTTAGAAACATGAATACAAGCCATGTGACCCCTATGATATAACCAAGAAAAAGATAAAGATGCTCGAATGTTGTAGAAAACGTCACTTTTCCTCGTCAGATGTGAACAAAAAGTAACACTATTGCGAAACCTTCAAAGCCATCGTCAAGATGAAGCAAAAATAATAGAGAAACGATGCTTCTTTTCATTAGAAGCGTGCCACGAGCCATACTAATCCTTCCAATGCTCAAAAGAAGTAAAAGAAGTAAAAGAATGAAAAGGGATATCACACCAATTACGATCAAGTCTCCTAATCTCCATAGCGATGTCACATTCAAAGAAAATGTTATTAGAGGATTCCACATTACCATTACATGAAGGACAAGAGATCGTCGGGATGTCAATACCACAAGACAATAGATTCAACCTATGAGGTAGCCGATCCAAGATCATTCTCCATTTAAAGATATTAACTTTTCTATGAAGGGCTTTGTCCCATGTGGTCGAAGGAACCAACGAGGGTAGGAACTTGGAATCAATAAGGCAACGAGATTCCCCCATTGTGAAGTTACCATCTAAACCCAACGTCCGCATACAAGAATCTTCAACATCATTTGTATCAACATGACTAATCTCTATAAGCATGTCGCGCAAGTAAGCCAAATTACAAAGTCCGAGATTGGTCCTCGACCAATTCAAACGCCATTGCCCTTTTTCAATACGATAAATAATGAAACAGTCTTTATCTTGTTCCAAACGATAAAGTCTATTATATCGGAAATAAAGAAGAGATTCACCTATCCAAACGTCCTTCCAAAAACGAATTCGAGTGCCACAACCTTCTTTGAACCGAAATGAATTAGCCGGGATGATGCCTTTCAAGTGTAATTAATTAGATAAACCCACTATCTTTGCTCACATTCCATTGAAATTGCAGCCTTGATTATCAAAACCACCTTCTTGACCATGTAACGCTTTTATAACTTTAACCTAAAGCGTGTTCGAGTAAGACTTCAACCTCCATCGCCACTTTCGAAGAAGGGTAAGATTAAATGCCATTAGACTACCAATATTTAAGTCACCTTTGTCGAAAGAAGCAAGAACATTGGATCATTTAATCCATACTAATTTTCAGTGTCATAAGTACTTCCCCAGAAGAAAGTACCTCTTTTGCTAGATTTGTATGATATTGTTGTGAGGGCTCTTATTATGGAATTCGTATAAAACAATGTACCTCTTGCCTCGCAGGAGCGTCTCAAGCCTCACAGAGTCCTAATGCTAATACTCTATTAGATATGAGGACTTTTTAGTTAAAAAAAATCTCTATTTTAATATAGAACATCAAAGATAACTTCATATACATTTAGTTGGTTTTTATCTCATAACATAAAAGGCGTGAAAAGCAAAAATATACATAAAAGGCGTGAAAAGAAAAAATATACGAAGCCTGCATAGCCACAAAACTTATAATATATATATGAAATATACACCTAAATATATATAAGAAATATAAAAATCGGAGGACCCACTTGGAAGTTTAGCTGGAAAAATACCGTTTGGGTGTAAGAAGAAGAAGATCCAACTATCTTAGCCCAAGTACCATTAACTTTGCAACCTTGTTGATCGAAACCCCCCTCTTGACCGTGCAAAGCCTTGATAACTTTAACCCAAAGAGCTTTCGGGTTAGAGTACATTCTCCAACACCACTTTTGAAGAAGAGCATGGTTTAAAGACTTTAAGCTACCAATGTTCAAATTGCCTTTGTCAAACGAAGAAAGAACATTAAGCCATTTAATCCAAGCAAGCTTTTTAGGCTCCTAAGAGCCTCCCAAAAAAATGAGGCACGTGATCTCTCCAAATAATTCAACACAAATTCAGGAACTTTGAAGATCAAAAGAAAATAAATCCCAATACTTCCTAGCACCGCCTTAATTAACGTAAGACGACCCCTATTGAAAGAAGATTCGCCTTCTAAGAGGAGAGCCTCGAATGAAACCGGTCAAGTAAGGTCTTCCAATTGAATATCATGTTTATGTTAGAACCGATAGGCAACCCAAGGTATGTAAAAGGAAAGGAACCCAATGCACAACCTGAATTATTAGCCATAAAAGAGACTTCGTCGTCTAAAACTCCTATACCATAAACTTTGGACTTATGAATATTTATTTTGAGATCCGAGGCTAAGTAAAAAACCTGATAGACACGTATAATGTTGTCCAAATCCAGGGCACTCCAATCGGTTGTAATCACCACGTCATAGACATAGAAAATATGAGATATAGTAATTTCGGGAGAGCCGATCTTGGCACCACAAATAAGACCTGAGCTAGCCGCGTTCGAGAGATCAAAGTAAAGGCCCTCCATAACGAGAATAAATAAGAAAGGCAAAAAGGACTCCTTGCCATCGCCCACATTAATAATAATAATAATAATAACTATTTAGTTTTATTTTTGCTTTGTCTTGAAAAAACTAATTTGAAAAACTATTTTCAGATAAAACACAAAATACATTTAAGGATAATCTTGAAATGAAAGATTATGGTGATTTTGTTTTATCTTTCAAGTTAGAAGCTTTAAGAGGTTCTTATATATTCTTTCAAGTCATAGGAATTTATGGCTAATTAGGTTGTTAGCCATGATATGTGGCTTGTTTTTTTAATTAGTTGCTTCATCATTTTTAAAGGGTACATTTAATCTAAGAGTAATTGTAAAAAAGAGTCATTGTGGTTTGGCTAAATTGAAGGAGTGATTCCTGCCTTTTAAAAGTGCAGCAAACGTTTATGTGAAGAACTTTTGGTTGCATATTCGGTCTCTGGCCGAAATTAAATGACTAAAATACCCTTTTTCTTTTTCAATTTCCTTTGAATATTCCCATGATTTTTTCTTCTTTAAAACGCATTATTTCTTCGTGTGGAAAACTAGAAGGGGGGTTGAATAGTTTTCTCTTCTTTTTGATTTTATAAAAACTTTGTTTCAAAATGTTGATTCAAATTTATTCAATTGTTTGTTTGGAAAACTTCAATTAGAGTTTAGTATGAAAACAACATATAATCAATATGATCAATTATATATGTAAGCTTTTGGAAAAACTTAGTTTTATGAATGGAGCTTTGGTCCATCTTTATGTGAATACGTTATCCTTTTAAAATCTTAAAACGTTTTGTATCAAATTATCTATCAAGTTAAACTTAATATGAGAAATGTGAATAATAATCTATTTGACCATATCATGCAATTATACACACAATCACAATATTAACTACTATGTTCAACACAATCAATCATCACAACTATATAAGCAACAACTAAGACATGTAGGCAAGCATAGAAGTAAAGCGAGAAATGCAAGAACAAATGATAAAAGATAAGAGAAAGGAAATGCAAACCGGACACGATGATTTATAGTGGTTCGGCTACAAGGACACCTTCCTTGTTCCTACTCCACTCCCCGAGTCACCTACTCGAGAGTTTTCTTCACTACTCAACAAGCTCCCTTTTGGCGGAGAAAACCGTACACAACTTTTCCTTACACCATTTAATGACACTAAGCTAAATTTCGAGTTCCAATAGTAGCTAGAACCAATCTCACAACACAACTTCGATCACTATACAACTTCTACACAACTTCACGACTTCATCACGACTTCTTCTAAACTTCTTCACGGCTTCACAACTTCTGCACGTCTTCACGACTTCATAACTTCATCACAACTTCTTCTAAACTTCTTCACGGCTTCACAACTTCTTCACGTCTTCACGACTTCACAACTTCATCACAACTTCTTCTAAACTCCACTACTTAATCACACACCTACATCGTCACAATTACATGTTTTCTCCACACTACTACTTCCTCCCACTACTTCTTACTCACTCATTGAATCACTACTAAGTAAGATCATCTTGATCTACTTATTACATATACATAACTCACAACTTCACATAAGCACTAACTAGATCTTAATACATCTCTGTCTTTATGATAGGGAGAATTCTTCTCTTGCACTTTGAGTGATGAGAAATTGGATCACTTGAAACAAAGATTAATAATCTTATGATCAAAGGGTTTTAGAAGGATGTTTAGAGAGAATTGGATCTGAAAATTTTTGTGCAAAAGGTGAGAAAAATTCCAGGTTTGAGGTGGTATTTATAGGGAAAAATTTCTGACCAAATCTGACAGGGGAGCGTGGCCGGTCCCCTTAATTGTGTGCCGGTCCCCTTAAAATTAAGGGGACCGCCCCTTATAATTAAGGGGGCCGCCTTACTGAAACGGCCAGATTTTCTGTCTTTTAGTGGGGAAAGTTTATTTGGTGAAAAACTAACTAATTTTGGTTAAAAGTTTGAAATCATATATTTAGTATGATTAAAACATTTTTCTTTATTACCAAAAGTGTTTTTCAAAAATATATAATATGTTTATATAATTAAATAAACTTTGTATTAGTTAATTAAATACCGCTTTGATCATGAGATGTATTAAACACTTGTTTATCCATACCTTAAGTGATAGTTGAAGCATACTTGAGACGTTGAGATGTCGAGGCTTGTTGACGTAAGAATGCATAGAAGAATTGTGATCACAAGTAACTTAAGCACTTTACGTTATATGTTGTAACTTACATCTTTGTCATCATCAAAACATGAAGAGGATGTTTAGATTAAATATCGTAATATTCATGCCAACACTTCGCTCATCCATATCCTAGATAATATTATAGACAAAAAGTTCAACCATTTATTTTCATACCACACAGACACGCATAACACAACCAACAATGGATTAAAACCACATCCATGTGAGTATTTAAAGAGAAGAAAGAGTTTCTCACATAAACGGTCGTTGCACTTTCGAAAAGGCAGGGCCGCACCTGCAATTTGGCCAAACCAAAGGGACGGTTTTTGCAATATAGTCTTCAATCTAGTTTCAAAAAATGATAAAATACTTGCTAACACGATCTATGTGGTGTTTCTAGTTTCTTGATGTGATCCATGTGATCATATGAAAACATACAAAACACTCAATGTTTCTTGTGGCTAGCTATATGGGGTGCATTTGAACAAATTTATTCACATAATGGGAAAATGCGTTAGGTGATTGTGTAGAAGCCTTTATATTTATTTTCCACAAATTTCGGGTATTTTTTGCGTGCTTCATAGTACACCCATGATAATTTCGTATACGGGTTTGTTTCTCTAAAGGGATAGCTTGGCTATAATTTTTGTAGCTAATTGGCTACGATCCTCCACCAAAATACACAAAAAAATAAATCATGGACTCACATAAAAAAGTAAGTGACCCACAGAAAGACTCAAAAACTCATAATTTATAGCACAAATTGTAAGGAGCTGGCTACAATGCAATTATAGCTCATACATCCTCTTATCAAAATGGGATGTTAAAGCTATCAAATATCTATGTTTTCTTGTAGCAAGGACCTTGCCATTTTGACAAAAATGTGAACTTTTGGCTAGTTATGTCAAAGACAAAGGGAAACTGGGGTCTATTTTGTTCTGTTATATAATGATATTTCTCATAATAATCTACATTAAAGAATAAAGAAAAATAAATTTATCCTGATTTATTAAATTCAATTCCTAACACACATTTTTCCATATGTTTGTCTTAAGTTTTTCTATATAGAAAATGTGAATCAAGTATCTTAAGCTTGATGCAAACAACATTAAAATGGTTTACTCGAACCTGCTTAACGGAAGGTTATTTTCGATTTGAGTATGTGATGGTGGACTACACTCACGTGAATAAGTCAGTTGCTAGTTAATAAAAAATATTTACTTTAAACGAAAGTTTCACTACAACAACAAGAACGGCAACGAAAGTAAAATGGAGAAAGATCTTTGTGCAGGTAACCCGGTGAAGCCGAGCCCTAGAGAAGAAGAATGGTTTAAACATCATTTGTGTTCTTCTAATCTGAAGTAATTAACTTGCTTGATATTTGTACCAAGGTTGATGACTATGTAACCGTCATGGAATTTCTATGCACCTTCATTTATCCTCACTTAAATGGTATGATCAAATCTCTACAGCAAATGGTGAATTGAGGAGTCCATTTTGGAACATATATACTCGAAGCTAATAGGAAGGAGCACAGTTTGTGAAAGGTCACGTCACCATTGATAACATATACTTGTTCACGTAATTATTGAAAAACGATTGGAATTAATCTGAAACGATACAATGCTTTAGATGAAGGGTACCACCTCTGAAAGCATTTACATTGCAATTTTAATGGTACCTAAATGAATCTTAAACAAGGCATGAGATGCTAACACCTAAATACCACAAACTTTCATACACATACAAACATTTTTATTTAATTTTCCGCAATTTTCGTAAAATATAAAACATGCCTTCTGAAAAGATCTCAAACATGGGTAGCGCTTCTGAAAGATCCAAGGGCTTTGGCTGCACCGGCTCTCAAGATGAATTGGTGGTAGAATGCCGCGATGGCAGCTCCAATGAAGGGTCCGACCCAAAATATCCACTGCAAAACCAATTTACAAAACAATAAGATAAGATCATACAAAATTAAAACGACTCATTTTCAAAGGAAAATATGTCCAAAGCTCACTTGATCATCCCAAGCCTTCTCCTTGTTGTAAATAACCGCGGCTCCAAAGCTCCTAGCAGGATTGATTCCGGTTCCAGTGATGGGAATGGTGGCTAGGTGAACCATGAACACAGCGAACCCGATTGGTAGTGGTGCCAACACCTATATCACAGAATATAATAACTCATTAGTCCAAGTTGACTAACACAATATAACACAAATAATTGTGAATTCAATACTTGATACTTATTAGACGACTATGTAAGTATGTTTTACTTTCTCGTTATATGCTTAAAAAAGTATAAGTAATAAATCGTTTTTTTGGTTCAGATGTTAACTCGAACAAATGTTAAAGATTGTAAACTTCAAGCAGGGAATGATAGGCATACGGGGACATAGGAGTCTCTAGCGTTCCTCTTAGGATCAGTAGCAGAGAAGACGGTGTAGACAAGAACAAAAGTACCAATAATCTCGGCACCCAACCCGGTGCCTTTGTCGTAGCCATCGGCTAGCTCATTGGCACCACCACCATAGGTGTTATAGTAAGTCTTATGAAAAGACTTGACTAAGCCAACACCGCATATGGCTCCTAAGCACTGAGCCACGATGTACATGATGGCTCGGGGCAATGACACTTTTCGAGCCAGAAATAGACCAAACGTCACGGCTGGGTTAATGTGGCCACCTGCACATCCACATAGATATTCATTACTAACTTGCTGTCCTTTTAAATTATGTACCGTTACAAGAGGACCACAAACACATGTAAATTTGGAGTAAAATATATATTATCGAATTTTGTAGGTTGGATTTCTTAAAATTTTGCTATAATTGTGACCACACATGATAGAGCACATCTCTAAAATTAGTTTAAGGTAATTAAAAATGAAGTATCAAAAAATATCAATAATTACTAGTGAATTATTAGATCAATAATATTCGAGAAATATTATATCTTCTTACACATACTCCTACTTATCTTTCTACTGCTTAGGTGTCAATCATTAGGAGGATAAGTAGGAAGATGTGTAGGAGGATATAGCATTTCTCATGATATTCACACTATTTCATAGAGATTAATTCTAAGTTGTACTATAAACTAACAGTTACTTGCCTAATATAAACGAAACAAAAGCACATGAAAATAAACAATTCCACACGCATATTCTAGTTGTAAGTAGTAAATAAAACCGTAAGTAATAAGAATCGTTCCATCTTAGATACGTTAAATGTTCTGATACGTTAAAATAATTACTTAGGTATCTATCAGTTCAAAAAAAAAAAAACAACTTATAACAATTTACTGTAACAAACTTGTTCAAACTAACTTTTAAAATATCGATTTAACTACTAAAATATACCTACATTTCCATACAGAAAATAAACTAAAGAAATAAATTTGGTTGAATAATTTACACTTCTTATTTCGTAATAATTCATTACAATTTTCTTTTCTTAAAAGTACCAAAACTTTTTTTCAAGTTTCAAGAAAACACTTGCTTAAAAGTCACTCATTTTTATGTAATAGTCACTCGAAAACATGTCAAATATTGTACATAAAGTTATAAAAAAAACTTATTGAGATGACCAAAAATACAAGTAATTTTATGTCTAAACCAGCATATATATAAATGTTATATTGATTTCTAAAGAAGTAGATCTATTTTTGTAACAAGAAAATTATACCATGCATATGTTCAGATATAAAACTAGTAATAACCAATAAGCCCAAAATACAAAAAAATAAAATAACAGTGAAGAAAACTCACCAGAAATACCAGCAGTGCAATAAACAAGAACAAAAATCATGCCACCAAAAGCCCAAGCAATACCCAAAATACCAACACCACCACAAGCATCATTTCCATTAGCAATCTGACTCTTGTAACCAATAACTGTCAAAACAGTTATATAAAGAAACAAAAGTGTTGCTATGAACTCAGCTATCAAAGCTCTATAAAATGACCATTTTGTCAACTCTTTGCTGTCAAAGAACTTTGCAGGTGGTGGGTCGTGGTAATCTTTTGCTGTTAATGAACCTTGCTCTTGCTCAGGCATGTCTTTAGTCATTATGTGTGTGTTTCTAATTAAAGTGTGGAAAGGTGGTGTATATAAAGGGAAGTGAGATGTGGGGGGTCAAGTGTAATTATGATAGCGGTGTTTTGCGGACGAAATAAAATTTTGTTTTGTAGTATTTCATTAATTTTCGCAAAGTTTCTATTTTTCTAAATGCGGCCAATTATTTCTAATTTTATCTTAGTTACTCCCTCCAGCTCAAAGTTAACATCCCCTTTTAACTTTTTCGATCTTTCTTTCACAACTTGGACTATAAATATTATTGTTTGTGTTATACAATTTTTGATAAAAATTATACCAATGAAAATATATTTAAAACTCAATCCGTTCATATATTTTGTTTCAACTATATAAACAAAAATACTTAATGTCAAATTTAAAAAGTAAAAACCGAAAAAGTCATAAGGGGACAATAATTTTGATAACGAGAGAGTAGCTTATTAATAAGTGAAAAGTAAACTCAAGGTTTATCAAATACATTCTCTTCAAAATGTAATGGTACATATTTGTTCTTTGTTTTGGTTGGAAAGGAATTGTATTAGGAGCGGTCTGAGCGGAGCTAGAAAAAATTTTATGATGTGAAAAAAAAAAATTACATCAAGCTGAAAAAGAGATTAACAAATACTACGTATGAAAATTATGCTAGACCTTAAACACCTTATTTGAGTTTATTTTATGCGAATTACTTATAACATATCATTTTTATAATACTAAATTAAAAGAAATGAAAACAAATAAATTTGTTACTGAACTTCCATTAAACAATTACACTAATAAATTTGTTAGTGAACTTTTATGGAAGGGCAAATAATTAAAAAAAATATTATACTTGACATTGTTTCATCTTCTGGGTAGCGAACTATTTTTTTTGCTTTTGATGGTAATTTTCTTACAAATTCATCCTCTTTAGGGTAATATGTGACATTTTTGCCCTTCGGAAAAAAAATTATTAGCTAAGAGGGGCAAAAATGTCCAAAAATAGTTCGCTACCCAGAAGATGAAAGATTAGCAAGTATAATACTTTTTTTTAATAATTTGCCCTTTATGAAACAATTACACTCTTCTTTCATGTCCTTTTTCGTATTTAGTCCTTTTTCCTATTTACCACACTACTACTCTAACGCTGCGTTCTCGAGTTTTAGATAAAAGTGAAAGAAAAGAAAAGATAGGAAATGGCCTGAAAAGAAAGGGAAGAGCATTGATTTTTTAATGTTCTCGAGATATTGGAAGGAAAATAAAAGAAAATTACTATTTTACATTTATACCATCTATTATACTATAATAAAGTTAGTAAAATTTGAGGAAAAATATAGTTAGTAAAATTACAATGTTTCATGAGGGTAGAAAAGTCTTTTTACAATACAATACACTCTTTAAATTTTCTTTCCTTCCAAATCCGGTCATAATTGAGAGGAAAATTTATACTCAAATTTTCCTTCCAAATATTTTCCTTTCCATCTCAGAGAAAACTTAAGAACACCAAATTTTATTTATTTCCTTTCCTTTCCTTTCTTTTACCCTCAAATTAAAACTCGAGAACGCAGCGTAAGACCATACATTTGCTTCATTTCTCAATTTCTTTTTCGTTGCTTCATTTCAACTTCATCTTCTCCATTTCAAGTTTTGTAATAGGTCAAATATGCTCATTCTAATACCTTCTAAAAAACTAATATGGATTGTCTTTTCATGAAAGGCAAACATTTTTTAGAGGGCAAATGACGAAAAAGCCTTCTAGAAATTTTATACCGCAAATTTTTTGGAAGGAGGGGCACGTGCCCCCTACCCCCTCCCTACCTCCGTCTATGTTGTGTACATGATCTTTTATAATTCTGGTTCCGTCGACTTGTAATTGAAATTTATCTTTTTTTTTTATGGTGATATAGTACTTAGGTCATTCACCCTACCATCTTCTCATGTTTTCTTGTTTTTTGTTGTCGGGTTTCTTTTGTTTTGTTGTTCTATTCTCTTAAGGTTTGTTCGTCTAGAAGTTATGATGAATTATTGAGTTTGATGATGATGACAAGGTTTGTCGTGAATTGAGTTATGGCGAGATTTGTTGAGGTTAAATACATATCGTCACTTGCATTAAACTCAGCGTAACTAGTACAAAATCAGTGAACTTTATATATACCATGCAGTTAACCTTTTCAATTATACCGATTAAATTAGTACTTTTAGAAATGGAAAAAGATCATATGACTATATGAGATTATGAGTCTACTACTATCTTTTTGTAGTATAGTAGCTTAAGTGGTTTGCAATAAAATTTAATTAATTATCAGTTGCTTGAAAGTTGAAAGATGACACCAAAAAGGTAAATTAGCTAGTTTAGTTTTATAATGAGATAGAATACAACCAAAGAAGCTATTACTGAAAAAATAAAAGGTAAACTCCGAAAATAACTTATGTAAAGCGTAAAAGAGTTAGGATCAAATGAGAAATATAATTAAGATGAGAAGAATGAGAAAAAACCACAACCACAAATATTAGATGCACCAACGTAAATAAGTGCATCTCCCTATTAATTCATTTTCCTTATTTGAAATATATGGCTACAATTTCTTCTCACTCTTCTTATTTCATTTATTCTTCTCATTAGATCCATGCTCAAGGGTAAATACAAAAAGTTAGTATACTAAATTACTAATAACTTATGAAAAGAAGAAATTTTTGTGATGATATGGAGGGCGGAAAATAACCTGCAATATTATGTGTTATGAGTAGATAGACAAAGGGTAAAATATGAAATTTATACAATATTATCAAACTAACAAACTTATCTTATCATTGTTAAAATGTTTTTTGTTATATAAAATCTATCAAACATATTATATATATATATATATATATATATATACTAAAGATGGGGAGGATGTTGGTGCGACCACTGTAGCTGCTACAGTGGTTGCTACAGTTTTTTTTTTTTTTTTTTTTCATCTAATCCATTTTCCAAATCCAACCAAAACCGATCCAAACAACACTTCCGAATCCGATCCGAAACAATACCAAACCAAATCCATCTAACCTAAATAAATCTCGGCCTAGCCGTGTCTCGCCGTTTGTCACGGCTCGACTGTCGAACAAACAAACTAACAACCCAAACGGATCCAAAATCTAATCCGAGCCCAACCCAATCAACAACAACATCAAAAATATATCACGAGTAATTAAAACATCAAGGTCGCCACACCGAGTCAACTGAATTGACTCGGTTGTTGACCGCGTCGGCTGCGGAATCACGAGGGGTCAACACGAGAGTTTTTTACAAGTTTCAAAACAAGCTTTATAAATAAAAACATTTAAATCAGATTAAATAGAAAATAGGAATTAGGGTTTTGAAAATCTTTAAAGAAAAAGAGAGAAGAGAGCGCGTAGGCGCGGGTTTACCGTCGAAAATTAAAGGGGAAGGGTTTTGAGGTAGCGGTGTGGTGGTGGTGTCTCGGTGGTGGCACGTGGAGGGGGTTGCGGTGGGAGCTGAAGGGTCAAACTCTCCAGAAAGGTTGGGAACTAACCGATCTATCGAATCGGCAAAGAAAATACATACCCGAAAAATTTTTCCGGTGGGCGGCGCCGGAAACTGCTGGTGCTCGGCCGGAATTTATGAGTTTTCCGGCGAGGGTGTTGAGAGAAAAAGAGTGTGTTGAGAGAAAAAGAGTGTGCGTGTGAGACTTTATTGAGTTTAAATATTAAATGTAAGTTCAAAAAAAAAAAAAAAAAGTTTAAATATTAAATGAATAAAGTTATAAATGAAAATTGAGATTGCGAAGGTAGACAAAGAAAAATAATTTTTACGAAAATGCTTCGGTATCAAACGGAATCGAAAAATTACGAAACTTGCGTCATTGTTCACGAAATAATTTTTACAATAAAAATGAGTATAAATACGTATGACTTTTTCGAAATTAATTTATTTGGCAAATTCAATTTGTTTCACGCTTTATAAATTATGCCGACTCGATAAAAGAATAACGCACATATTATGATCATCCCGCAGCAACGCGCGGGTAAACCAGCTATATATACTAAAAGAGGGGAGGTTTATGGGTACAACCTAACGTGCTTCAAACTGTTGTTCGGAACAGTTGCTTCACATTAGTTGTACCATTATTATTTTGCTATACTCCGTTACATGAGGGAAAAAAAGACCATTTGTTATTGGCTTTCACCACTTAGTGGGACACATGTATACATCCTATTTGGTATGTAAATAATACAATTTTCATACAAAAGTACTGTAGCAATTTCATCAAAGTACATTTTGCATTAAATGAGCCTGCTCCCCTAACCCCGTAAAACAATTTTATCCCCAATTTTTTTGACTAACCAAAATATATACCTGACATGGGCCAACACAAAGTTAGACCCAAATTATTAGCAAGGCCCAATAACTATATGTCAATACAAACAAAAAATTATTATAGAAGTGCAAAAAAAAAAAAAAAAAAAAAAAAAAAAAAATTATTAGCAACAAAAAAATAAAATAAAATAAAATATTAAAAAAAAATCCAACCAATTCCGCTCATCCCGATAAAGGAAGTCACCCATAATTCGATAATACCATATTCCGCTAATGCTTTAAACGCAGCTATCAAAAAGAGAAGCTTAAACTTTACTACTTTTCTATGTTAACTACATTACCAAATTAAAATAATAACAATAATACTTGCTTCCAAAGAAACACACACATAATTCACATACCAAGATTAATAATTACACCAAATAATCCACAAAACACAAAAACACAAAACATACAAAACCCCGCCGCAACGCGCGGGCTTACCCCACTCGTATATACTAAAAGGCAGTACGTGGTACTGTAGCTACAGTGTTTGCTACAGTGATCGCAACAGTGATTTGGTGAGTGTGGATACTGTAGCAACGGTACTGTAGCGACACTGTTCATTCTTTTTTTTTTTTTTTAACAAAAATACCATAAAATATTCCAAAGTAATTTAGAAAATGATATACCATAAATATTCCTACGTAGTGCAAAGGATGCTACATCAACAGTAGTTTACAAAATGATATACAATCAAGAGATAGAAGTTCACAGGTTCTTTTTTTTTTTTTTTTTTTATTCTACAAAAAATATTAGCAAAAATAAATAAATAAATAACGAAACATTAGAAAGACGAAAGGGGAGAAGGCGCGTGGTTGGGATTATATTGAGAAGAAACAAGTGGGTGAGGGTTGTGGTGGAGGTGGTGTGGTGACAGTGGGGTGGTGGTGGCGTGTGACGGTGATACGGTGGGAGCCACGAGCTTAAATGTTCCAGAAAAGAAAATGATGAGCCGATCTATTGATTCGGCTAAAAAAATGATTCGCCGGAAAATTTTCCGGCAATGGTGATGGCCGGAGTTGGGGTGTCGCCGGCGAGGGTGAAGAGAGGGAAAGGGGAGAGAATTATTAATGAGGTGTGTGTGTAAAATGAATAAACAAATGAATTTTGGGTCTTTTATATTTTTAGGGGGACTAAAGTTAGACAAAACAAAATGTAGGGTTAAAAATAAAAGTATAAGAGAGGGACTAAAAGGGTTTATTAGCTATTCTTTCTGTAAAAACGGTTCGGGGTTCATTCGACATACCAAATGGTCTCGAAAAATTACGAAACTTGCGATATTGTTCACAAAATAATTTTTCCAATAAAATCAAGTATAAACTTGCAAAATTTTCTCGAAGTCAATTTATTTGGCTAATACGATTCTTTTCGAGTTTCTAGGTTGTGCCGGTTCTATCAAAGGATAAAGTTCTTATTTCTCAACACATTTAACGTTTCTCAAGCCCAATTTAAAAGCAAGAAAGATTTTAAGTTCTCAAGTAACAAAAAATAAATATTTTGGTTAGTAAATAGGTTTTGGACCATAGCAAACATATTCGAAAAATTACGAAACTTGCGCCATTGTTCACGACAAACACTCATGTAACAAAATTAATATCGACCAACACATTCCCGCGGCAACGCGCGGGTTTTCATGCTCGTTAGTTGTAATATTTTACTCATTTTGATAGTAAATGTAATACCTTTAAATGGTAAACTTTTAAAAAACTAAAGTATTCATTTTGTTTGTGCAATAGGCAAATTAAGGTAATAGTTATTATTTTATATATATACTTCCACCGTTTCAAAATTATTGTCTACAAATAAAATCATACAGTTTAAGAAAAATATCATCATTAAAGATTTTTCTTTCTTACTTTTTGCACAAATAGAGTTTTACTCTTAACCAAATAATTTATAACTAGTTTAAAGTTTGTAATAATAACCTCACTTGATCTATATTACCTATCTATTTATAGAAATGGACAATTAATTTGGGACAACTGGCAAAAAAATATGAACAATAAATATGAGACGGAGAGAGTATATATATAGAATATGAGGTATGAGAAGAGAGTTGGTGAAAAAAATTAATAAAAAAATAAAATAATCATAAATAATAAGAAAGATTTATATCCACACGTTTTAAGTAACAGAAAACTTTTTGAAGAAAAATGCAAATATTTTGTAAGTATATTTGAAATGGTTTTCTTATTATATTTGTCCTTCTGATCCTAACTTTATGAGTTACATATGATAACCTTTAACTGAATATTATATTTCTCCTCTATGTCTATTAAGACATTTTTAATCAAATTACTTACCCTCTACTTGGCTCAACTTGTTTCATTGACATCGTCCATGGAGGACATTACAAGGACGAAGACCTCTGACCCTGCCTCATCTATAAGAGTGGAACCCTGCAACGAGGCATTTAGGTGCCATCAAAATCTTGTATTGGTGACAACTAGATGACTAGATGCCTATCTATATTCGTTCTCTAGATTAACATAAATTTACATGTGATCTGTGTTTAATTAGAATCTGTTACTACAAATGATACTTAATTAGTATTGTTTTTGTTTAGATTTTTTTTTTTTTTTTTGATAAAAGGTCGACGACCCGGTAAATATATTACTTCAAAAAACATTTAAGTACAACGGATATGAGTGAATCCCATATCTCAGCCCGTTACATAGGCGAAAAGCTTACATAACAAGATATTTCCTATTTTCTAGACAAGAAAACAAACCACTACCACATAATATTGAAAGACTCGGACAAACATATAAACTACTTCCTACTTCCTTGGAGATTAAAGCCATAAATGGCATTAAGAGCATCCAATTCCTCAGGGAGATCGTAAATTTGCTTCGAGTAATCATCATAGTCATCAAGCTCATCTTCACGTTCATGACCTCCACCAAAAAGATTTGCTGATTCGTCAAACGTGTTAAGAACCTCCTCCTCCTCACTATCAGAAACCACAACGTTACCCATCTTGGAAAATGGGTTAGCCCTCTTAGTGACAGAGGCGGACGGAATATGATGACCTACATCATCCACAAGAATAGCTTTCCCATCAATAAGTAGCTTTTCAAGCTTACTAATTTTCTCCACAATAGGAGTAGAACCAACTTCCTTAGTCCTCATTGAATCACCCACAAGCGGTTCTTGTGATGTAGTACTAGTACTAATCGACACATCCTCATTAACTTCCATTGTACGACCATCATCCACATCCTTATTGGTATCAATATTAGGAATACCAAACCATCTGTATCATCCATATTAAGCGCATCAAACTGATTAGATGTAGTGATTTTCGTTCCACTTATACTAGCCACATCGGAAGCATTCTTCTTAGCAACAGCAACTTTCTTAGGTTCAGGAGGAGTTTTTTTGGGTTGGTAATGAAGCTGCTTACCCACAACAGGTTTAGTAAAACCTCCTTGACCCGGCTTTGTTGAACCAACTTGCTTTCCCTTCTTCTTAGTGTTAACAGTCTTGAAACCATCATTGACATTCATAGTAGGTTGAGCAGGAGGCACAACAACTTTAGGACAATCCACCAAATTATGACCAAAAACCTTACACTTATCACATCGAGGTGGTTTCCATTCATATTCAACACGAATCTTCTCAATCGTCGAACCCGTACCATCAAGTAAAGGTATCTCAACAGTGATGCTTTCCCGAAACACCTCATCCGATTTCACTTCAATCATACACCTAGCAAAGCTACTCCGACCCCAAGATTCCCTGCACATTTGACTAGTAAAGGCATCTAACCTTTTGGGCGTACCAATCAATGTAGCAAGAAGACTAAGACCGTCATCCGAGAACATAGCAAGAGGGACATCATGAAATTTAACCCACACCGGAATGTTAGTCAAATCCTCTTTAAGCAGATTGGTATTCAATGTCCATGGTTTAAGAATAATTGGTACATTACGAATCAACCAAGGACCATTTTCAAGCACATCATCAACACCTTTCTTGGAATTGAACTTAAAGAAGAAGAATCCCTTTGCATTCATCATTACCTTTTGCACACCAAACTTAGCCCATGCATTGCGTACATAGTAATCAACAACAGGGAAAGCAAGGCGCTGGCCAAGGAAATAACCGTAGAGAGTATTCTCAAACCTCGTGCTAACCTCTTTCACTACTTTCAATGGAACTGAAAGGTCAACATTATCCTTCTTTTTGCTACATTCCAACCTCCGAAAATTAGGCACACGTTTCAGATTTTCATTAGAAGTAGCACCCGCGTAAGAAACCGACTTCACTCCACTAGTAGTACCATCCTTAGAAACATTAGGACCAGAAACATTTGAGTTAGAATTATGCCCAATACCACTTGAAGAGGAAGCCTTATTAGCAACAATCTCACATTGAATATCATTCATGGCTTCATCAAAATTCTTATGCGCCTTAGATAGCAAGTGCTTCACAGTATTAGCACTTGTAACTGGGTCCAAGTCTTCACCATGTGATGTATCATTCGTAAGTGGAATCGGCTCCACTTTTTGAGTACCATCCATAGAACAATCAGGAGCATCTTCAACATTCAAATTTACACTACTAGGGTTCATCATTGAGGGTGTACTCAACTCACCAAAACTAGTAGTGGCCGATTGAATATTACCAAGTGAAACCGGCTCCACCAGGTCATGTTTGCTCCCAACCAAGTTAGTTTCAATCATATCAGATACAGGACTAGGGATAGGCAAAGCATCCCCACTTACATCAACCACATCAGAATTCCCCTCATCATTGCCCTTAAACCGTTTCACCCTAGCTGCCAAACCCTCGACATCCACGTTAAGATTACCTTTAGACTTGGAGGAATCAGCAGCAACCTCAGAATTCAAAAAACCCTTATTAAACATCACCCTAGAAACCCACGACCACAAGCACCAATTCAAACAGCACGCATGCAAAATAGAACCCTAATCGCTTAGGGTTTGAACAAAAACGCCACAACACTAACCAAAATCCATAATAATCGATCAGAAGATAAAACAATTTGTATAATGATGATTATATAAGTGACAAACCGACTTAGGAGTAAAGATAAAAGAAATCGATCACAAATCCCTAAGGTCGGATCAATAAAAAACGATTCTAATAAACCCTAAGATTCGATCAGACTTAAAACCAAAAAATTGTGTGATTGAAGCAGAAAATAAGATTAGTCCAATGATAAACACGAATGGTAATCAAATAAACTAACAAATCTTTGCAAAAAACACAAGAATCTGGTTGAAAGTTGAAAACCGATATAGGTTTGTTAGGGTTAAAAGAAATCGCCAGAAAGGTGTCGACTTTGGGTTTTTTATTAATCTGTTTTTGTTTAGATTCAAGTGTTAAAAATGTAAATAATTAACATCAATATAAGTATTGAAAGAAACACGGTTACATGCATTTGAACATAAAATTAAGTACGTCATGTATAAAATAACAATATCTTAGAGTTCCTAAATGCCTAAACGTACTTCAGCATGGTTTAATTTTGTTGTAGCATTTTAAGCTAATGTTGTTTTTCATTTCTTTTGTAACCATGATTTCCCATTATTTAGTCGAATAATTTACAGGATTTGAATCTTCCGTTACAAATAATGATATAATATTTGCACAAATTAAGGGTGCATTTGATATGCTAGCATGAATCATAATGGGTATGAGTTTGATAGTAGTGGTAGGCCTCTCACATATGATAGATTCATTTTTGGGTAAAGGGGAGTAATCCTGCACCCTGGTAAATATATTAGAACCAAAACGTTTAAGTACAAATGGAATGTGGCTGAAGTACCACATTAACCTCAAGCTAAAACAGCTTGATAAACAAACTAACCTAGAGCTTTTGACAAGCCAAAAGCTCTTGACAACTCTAGAATCAAAAAGAACCTAGAACAAGAAACAGAAACTAACCAAGCTAACCAGCATCATCCGTGAAAGATGAACTTCCACCTTTAGCAAAGTTAGGGAATAAATTAGCTGATTCATCATACATGTTATCCACACAGTCATCATCACCATCTTCTTCAGTAGCAAGAACATCATAAGGATTAGATGTAGACACTTCACCTCCCTTAGAGGAGGGACCTTTAGACTTCAACTTAGATGACGAAGTAGGCACATTATTAGTAGCTCCCTTCTTGGGTTCACTAGGAGCCTTCTTAGGCTCAAACCTGACAGTCTGCTTAACAGACGTACCAAACTGACTCCCTAAACCAGACTAGCCTTTACCTTTTTTTCTTCTTACGACTCACCTTTTGGAAACCATCATTAGCATGCATAGCAGCAGGAGGAACCACATTATGAGTAGTAACAACCGGAGGATTAATCTCTTTTTTAGGACAATTCTCATGGGTATGCCCAAAAATCTTACATGAAGTGCACCTCGGAGACCTCCATTCATATTCAACTCGGATAGATTCATTAGAAAACCCATCCCCTGTAAGAGAGGGGACACCAATAGTGATAACATCCACGAGCTCAGCTTCTGAACCCACTTCAATCAAACACCGAGCAAAACTGCTTCTACCCCAAGAATCCTTACACATAGAGCTTGTGTAAGAATCCAACATAATAGGTTTGCCAAGAAATGAAGCAATCAAGTTAATACCCTCATTTTCAAAAACTTGGATAGGCACATCATGCAGTTTAACCCATATCGGAATGCGAGTCAGCTCTTCCTTACATACGCTAGTACCAATAGACCATTTCTTAAGGATGATTGGAGATTTACGAATCATCCAAGGACCATCTTCCAGAACAGATTCCAAACCAGCTTGATTATCAAATTTAAAAAAGAAGAAACCTTTAGCATTCATCATTATCTTTTTCAAACCATACTTAGCCCAATTGTTTCTAACAAAGTAATCAACCACCGGAAACGCCATTCTCTTCCCAATAAAGTAACCATATAAAGTGTGCTCAAGGCGTGCACTAACCTTTTCTACTACTCTACGTGGAATAGTCACATTAACTCCTTGACATACAGCCTCATCAACCAAAGGAACAGACGGAGCGATTTTAAAAGTCGCCCACAAACCATCGACAGCATCCTGAACCCTCTGAACAGTATCCTCATCCAAAGTATCCCACACCGTATAGTTACCAGCTCCCACAGCATCAACAAAAACATTGATATCCTCTGGAGTTTTAAGAGATACTCCAAACAAAGTTTCAATAAAATCATGCTTACTCTTACGAGAGGACTCCACATCTGAAATCGACTCCACCCTAATCTCATGATTGGTTGCCTTAATATTCAACTCCGCACCCAATGAACCAATAGTCTTCTCCACCAGTTCATCGTCAACAACATTCCTATTAGCTTTCTTATGTTTCCTCCTAGTCACATACGATAACGAGTTTGTCGCTTCAACCGACTTTAAGAGTTCAGAAGCACTAAGTTCATCAACATTCAAAGAACCCGTAACCTCAGCAAGAGGTGGAAAATAATCATCCAAGGTATGCAAAGAAGCATCACTAGTTTGACCAGATTCCAAATTAGAGTTTGTTAAAACCCTAAGAGCATTACGAGGGTGCTTCACACCAGAAACATCATCCCCTTGCACATTCAACGACTTCAAACTAACCCCCACCTTACCAACATTGACCATAGCAGCACCAACTTTCTCCATAAAACAAAAGAAACCCTAACTAGCTATTGAAAGAAAACAAAACACAAGGATCCACGTCAATCCTTAATTCGATTGCCTAAACATAAGTCGAGGCATAGATTAAATACGTACCAAACCCTAACCGACTTCCATGTTAAATGGAAAGATCGATCAGTAAACAAACCCCAACAACAAATAGCGATTAAACAAAAAACCCAAAAATCGAAACCCTAAATCGATCAGGTCTAAATCCAGATAAAAAAGATGTTACAAGACTGAATTAAACAAGTTAACCGTCAAAAACATAATCATTATAAGGATTAGAACAAGATTAAGAATATTAGAGATCGAATTATGTGGAGGGTAGGGTTTTTTGAAAGAGATCGCCGGCGGCCGGAAATCTCCCCTAGGGAGAGAGCGTTTAGGGTTTTTTTAATAACAAGAGATAAACTTACATATGATAGATTCATTCTTTACTCTTTTGTGGTATATGAAGTTTAGAATAAATGTGTGTTTGGTATCCCACTATGAGAATGAGACAATAACTATGAAAATGATTAAAGGTGTTTGTTTAAGATCATAGGGTTTACCACTATGGTAATGAATGATAGATATAACTCATATTCCATATACATCAAGAGAGCTATGTATGAATCTTTCATAGGTGAGAGACTCACTACTACTATCAAACTCATGCCCATTGTCATTCATGACACCATACCAAACGCACCATAAATCTATCATTCATTCCCATAATAGTGAGTTCTTCATCTTAAACAAGCATGATCATGTATCATTTTAATAGTCATAGTTTCATTTTAATAGTGAAATACCAAACATACTTTTAATGTTGCACTCTTTTTTCCTGTATTTCCTTTCTGACTTTAGCAAAACTCATGAGATGTCCACAAGAGACGACTTACGTGGCTCCGAATATATCGAAAACTTCAAAGAATTTCTAGCACTTTCTAAACATTTTACTACTCGATGTAACCTAGTCAAAAAACTGCTATTTTTATATTTATATAAAAGTTTGGCAAAATTATATAAAATTCATAACCATATTACGTGTGCTCTTTGAGGTGGTTGGACATAGATCTTGTTGCTGACAACCTATCTTTCTCAAACAACTCTAAACTCCATTAGGTAAGCGACACGTGTAACACATAGCCCACATCTCATGCGAACTTTTCTGGTGCCCACATCTCCACGTCTACGTAAAAATCTACTAACTTTGATTAAAGAAAATCTATCGATAAGACATATTTTTGTTTTAATTTTTAGCTGGAGAGTGTCCAACGGTTTAGAGTGAAATTGATTCGAAAATTTTGAACTTCTTTTAACACAGAATCGTGTAATATTTGGCTCTCTCCCTCTCTCGGTTACAAGTTTAGAAACGGTTTTATCATAATCACACATTCACACCATCTCTATATTTTCTTTATTTTTATAAAGCATTTTGGAATTTTTAAAAACAAAAGTCATAGAAAGTTTATCTTAAACATTTACTAAATATAACAAGATATTAAAATTGTTAAAATATCAATAAATTATTAACATTTAAGCAATATTATACATGCATATTATACAATTTACGTATGCACCAACATATATATTTAACACATTCAAAATACAATGTATATAAATCACTTGATACAAATCAAACAAGCTCTTAAAATAAAATTTTAAATTCTCTCCTCAAACAGACTAAAAGTCTAAAACATTCGGTGAAATAAAAATTAATACAATCTATATTAAAAAATGGCATGTCCATATTCTTTACTATCCACTACTAACATAATATCGTTTGTCATTGTTTGAAGTTATAAGAACCTAAATTTCTAAAGTTATTGTCACGAAAAATATATTATCAAAAAATATAATTTGTCAAAAAATTTAAATACAATGTACCTTTCGGTGCAACGCACGGATACGTTGTTATAAAACAATAAAGCAATAAATGAAAACTCAAAAACCTGTCTTGGTGAACACCAAGAAAGCTTGATGAAGGTGTGATTATCAAAAAATTCCATTGCCAAATTTTTATAAAACACCATATCAATTTCACATTATTGTACAAAAAATGTGTGCCATCCATGATAGCAAAACTCATTAACAATTTTATACAGTAGTGACAAATAAGTTTTAATCCTTATACTATTTTGGATAAAAGGTTGAAGAAACAATGAACATAAAACCACAGCTCCTTAACATACCTAAACATTTTGTCACTTTCAAAAACACATGTTACTTTTTCTTAATAAATGGAAAAGTAAAATGTTTGTAACGTGTTTACGAATGTTTGATGGTCAAACAAACACCCAATGAAAACAAACATCCAATGAATAAATCACGGATATTTTTAGAGAAAAGTTCAACATAACAATATGAATAGCAGCAAAAAGTTTTTTAGTATGACATGGGTTAATGAAAATACGAAAACTAGATTTATTGTTGAAAGAGTTGATGTATGTTGATGTGGGTACAGTGGCGATGAGGTTTAAGGGGAGGCAGGGTGATTTTAGGGTTTGTTAGCATACGCGTAATTGTGATATTTTGTTAGGATGTTCTTGGACTTTTCAAGCCGAAGATGAAAGGACTTTGTCATACCATTTAAAGTTTTCATTTTGTTAATTATATGGTATCTATCTTGTATTTAGGACTTTTAAAAATAAAAGTCTTTAATTTTTTAATTTTACACAACTTGCAACATTTAATAATATATAAAACCAAACTTTAAAATTCACTATTTGCACATTACTTAATAACATTAAATTGGATGTTACAATGATAAGATATAACTACTATAATAAACTTAATATATTCATAACTTGAAATTATAACTCTAAAATACGAGGATAATAGTGTTACATATTAGCCTTTTCACCATCTTACATTACAAGCACATGGCCACAAAAGACTAACCCGTATCATCAAAAAACATTGTTTACAAAAAGAAAAAGAAAAAGAAAAGATCACCACTAAAAATCGTACTCTCCCTCGCTGCTTTGCGCGGATACCATGTTCTATTGAAAAATGAGTTAATAATATGAGAAGCTTATTGCACTGAAGATTCTCTTATGTTGAGGCCGTAACTATTTTGGCATAACATGTGAACCCAAATAAAATATATTGCAGGGTCGCCGTCACATTGTACGGATACCCGACTAGTAAAACATAAAGAATAAAATATAAGAATGTGTTGTTTATTATTTAGTAATCGACTACTTGCATTATCGGAAAAATTAGTATCGTGTCTCTTTAACGTAAAATATAAATTTGGCAAAACCTCTTCAATCACGACCGACGTCGATATGCCTTGAATATTAAACACCATGCACCTCATTAATCTTAACTAAGTGATGTAAGAATCTTGAAAAAAAAAAAGACAAAATTACACGGATGGTCCATGTGGTTTACACGGATTTCAAGTTTAGTCCCTAACTCAAAATAAGTACACCAGACGTCCCTAATTTTGAAACCTGTCACCCTTTTAGCCCCTAATTTGGATAGGCCGTTAGTTTATTCGTTAAGTAATTTGCACCGTTAGTCCTTCGTTAATATTTTTTGCACCATTAGTCCTTCGTTAATTTGCACCGTTAGTCCTTTGTTAAAATTTAAAAAAAAAAATCTAAAATTTAAAAAAAAAAATTGAATAAAATTTTTTTTCGAATAAAATTTTTTTAAAAAAAATATTTTTTAGAAAAAATATTTTAAAAAAAATATTTTTTTCAAATAAAATTTTTAAAATTAAAAAAATTCAAAAATTAAAAAAAATCTAAAATTAAAAAAAATTGAATAAAAATTTTTTTCGAATAAAAATTTAAAAAAAAATATTTTTTAGAAAAAATATTATTTAGAAAAAATATTTTTTAGAAAAATTCAAATCTTAAAATATTCGAAAAATAAAAATATTTCTAGTTTTTTTTTTTAATTTTCTAAAAAAATTTTATTCGATATTTTTTTTTAAATTTTGATTTTTTTAAAAAATTTTTCTAAAAAATTCCAAAAAAAATATTTTTCGAATATTTTAAGATTTTTTTTCGATAATTATTTTTTGAATTTTTTTTTTCAAAATTTTTTTCAAAAAAAATTAGAAAATAAAATTTAGAAAAAAAAATTATTCGAAAAATTTTTTTATTCAAAATTAAAAAAAAAAAAAAAGGATTTTTTTTAAATTTTTTTCTAAAAAATTCCATATAAAAACGTAAAAAAAACAGACGAAAACATAATAAAACGGATAAAATATAAGAAAACAGACTAATACGTAATAAAGCGGACAAAAACGTAAAAAAATGACAAAAATGTTAAAAAAAAACGGACGAGAACGTAAAAAATGGACGAAAACGTAAAAAGATTGACAAAAACGTTTAAAAAAATGAGCGAAAACGTTAAAAAAACGGACGAGAACGTAAGAAAATGGACGTAAACGTAAAAAGATTGACAAAAACGTAAAAAAATTGACGAAAACGTTAAAAAAACGGACAAAAACGTAAAAAGATTAATAACGGTGCAAAATATTAATGGAGGGACTAACGGTGCAAATCATGGGGACTTTTTTAGAAAATGAGGACTAACGGTGCAAAAAGTATTAACGAAGGACTAACGGTGCGAATAACTTAACGGATAAACTAACGGCCATCCAAGATAGGGACTAAATGTGTGACAAGTTTTAAAAAATAGGGATGTCTAGTGTACTTATTTTGAGTTGGGGACTAAACTTGCAATCCGTGTAAACTACGGAGACCATCCATGTAATTTTGTCAAAAAAATAATAATATTAAGCTGTGTATATTATTAAACTTCAATAATAAATATATATTTTTAAATGATAGAACATTCACACACTAAAAGTTGAACCCTGAGTGACAAAAAAACTGAAATTTTTAATTATTGAGAAAGTTAAAAAAGTTAAGTAGTAAATGTCACCTATAAGACCATGCGTAATAGATGATCGTGGATCGAGTCTTCGCTGCCACCATGGCATGCAAGACGTGTGCCACATAAATAAGGTTAACATGGACTATTGCGGTCATGGATCAAACAAGGGATAACTCGGTTGTGCAGACGACAGAGTTTGGAGTTTTGTTGGAGTGACTGCGTGTTTATTAAATTGGTTTTGTGGGCTAAATTTTTTTTTTTTTTTTTTTTTTTTTTTTTTTTTTTTTTTTTAAGTTGGTCGCCTTATCACACTAAGTTGGTTGTAGACAGTAATGACTGCAGTCATGAGACTCCTTTATTACACTTAGTCTAAATTACAATTACGCACTCCAACTACGACATAATCTCACAATTACAAACTCAACCTAGTCAAAGAATTTCACTTGAAAACATCATGCAAACCCTTCATACTTACTATGAACGAGGATTCCAACCAGTGTGTTGCTGCGGAATGTCTGTATATGATAGGTACCATTGCCCGTATCGGAAATACCAGTACTTTCTAATGAAGGAACTGCAATTGTTTTTATATGAAAATAGTTTTCTTAAGTGAATTTTATTATGAATACAGCAAAACCTTGACTAAATCGAACGTCGAATATTTATTTCAGTTCTGATGGCTGATACATTATGCGTTGTGGCAAAGCCTATTTATTGTATGTTAATTTGAGGGTCATAATATTTCTTGTTGGAAATTATGCAGAAATGTATTATCAAAGTGCCACATACATTGTTAGAAAAAGATATCCACTTTATATTTAACATACCGTTCTAAAATATACAACGTCACAATATATCATGCTACATTTATCGCGTACAAATAACATGTACAACGACCCGTAACAAATCTACTACAGTTATTTTGCACAAATGATTGTATCTTGAAATTGTTCCAAACAGATACAACAATTCGTAAATATAGCAAAATTCATACCCAACATTTTCTGCTAGGTGTGTCAACCTTTGAAGTAAATTTTTGAAATCGTCACTTCTGTCCATCTTATATTTATAATATGCTTCCTCTAATTGGATCCTAAACCTCTAATACAGCAATGTCTTGTTCCTCTTCAACAAACATTCATACGGACTTCCTTCTCATATTCAAGTCCTTTAAAGTTTTCCAAAAACTTGGTACATAGCTTTAACCACTGGGACTGTCCAATGTATCTGAGAATTTTTAGAATCAAGTAACGTATCCAAACACAACAGTGACTTATAGCTGGTTTGTAGGAAGCTTAGCAAATGTAAACAAACTCTTGTCGCCTGCGCAAATGTTCTCGTTTTTTATTTTGTTTACAACAACATGTTATTTTACTGCATAGCTACCAAAATTGTTGTTCATGACATGAATGTTGTCATTTATTTTAAACATGATGCCAAATAGCTACAATTCCATAGCATAACTTTTCTCCAAACTTGTTTTGGAATAACCCTGGTTTCTCTTACCGGACATAGGAGAGTTTCACTCCATAATGTATTATGCAAGAAACCAAAGTTCTTCTTTCTTCTGTTATACCCGGAATATGTAAAATGTTTCCACCTTTTCTAGCGCCTAAAAAATCATAATTCTAATTAGCTTCTTCATAAAGTGCAAAATTAAATTTTTGAAACATGCTAAAAAGAACAAAATATTTAAATTGCCAGGCTAACCAAGAAAATCTTCACGACTCCACATTTTTAGTCCCGAACTGTTGGTTGTTAAATGTTCCAACAACCCGACGTCAGACGGACCAAATATTACTCCATTTGTGATCCTGAAGTGTTCGGCCGACGACTTCACATAGAAACATCAAAGACACTTACAATTTTGCAAGTAAAAAGTATTACATACAGGAAAGCAGTACACTCATGTATACCTCGTCCTTTCCAAAAGTAACTATCCTCTCCTCAAGTTGACACAAATCCCCAACTTCCCGTTCGGTACTCTGTACATGAACCTGGTGTAAAAGGATGGTACGATCCAACAAACATGTTACCTGAGGCGTTGATCCGTTTCTATTTAGAATACGCACAATATGTAAAATGGACATACAAACACTGAGATAAGGAGACCGGGAGAAATCGATATAGAAATTCTTCAAAAACCGTGCAAGGAGTTTTTTTCGTCACAAAAAAGATCAGATAACAGTTTCCTCATCGCATAATGTCTTCTCTAAAGCATCACTGAGAATTTCTATATCGATTTATTTTTCTTTCCTTACTTCAATATTAGTAAGACCGTCTTATGTATCACAAATAGTATAAATAGCAAAATGAACAATGGCTCAGTAACAAAAGACGAAATTATTATGATTTGGCTCAGATGTCGTATTGCCTACAAAACATGGGCATAGTTTATGCTGAACCAGATGCTGTTATGGCAAAAGTATGATGGCATGCTTAACAAAATCATCATAGCCAAGCTAATATATCAGAATTACATACATGAAAACAACGCACGACGCATATGCAAAACTGCATTGCCTTAAAGTAATGCTTACTGATTTGAATCATTGGTGATGGCATTAAGGTAAGACTGCCAATAAGTTGTTGTAAAACATTAAGGCAAGAGATGCGCAAAAAAGAACTATTTTTTGTTTCAACACAAACAACACTGATATTTCAAACTATAATCATGATAATCTTAAATGCAAGGAAATATGAATCTTACACGAAAGAAATAAACATCGCACGTTTAGTCAAAGCAACCAACCACTCTTGGTGAACGTGAGGCAAGTCATGTACCCGTAACGACATATAGTTTCCCGTAAAATCGCCATTTACCACCCAAAATGGCATAGCCCACACAAATGCTTGTGTGAGGTCTCGGACCTGAACAATCAACTTGGCCATCCTTCGTAAAGTATCCCTCCCAAGCACCATACAGAAACTTCACATCGATTTCTTACATACTCCTCATCCCAACATTAGCATGCCCTGCTGACATTTCCTAGGTAACCTAAATACAAAAGAAAACAGTCTTTTAATAATTGTATATGACTGCTGTATGAAAGACAATCAAGTATGCGAGAAATCTAATCACCCCATACTAACATTTGATATTCTAAAGCGTCAACGCTACAAATTAAATTTATACCTCTGCAACAGCCAGTATGTGTTGTAAAAAAATTTCCTTTTGCGGTGCACAAAGAATCGACATTAACAACATCAATGGCAACCTGAAAACATGAATTCAGATATAAAAACAAAATTGTTAATGATGTGCCAGGTTGTTCCCATTACGACATCACATGCATCACACAAAAATTAAGTTATCATGTTCATAACATATAATTTCCATCTATCGCATAATGAACCATAATAATAAATGTGCATGTTCCACATAATTACAGATCACATATCAGGCTTTTAGGAATATTATATCATACTTATGACCACATATTATTCAAAGTGTATAAATTTACCACTCAAGTCGTTTTATCCTAACGAATGTGTTGATCTTTATCAGTTTAAGTTTAAAAAACAAAATAACTAATAAATACAGTATTTTACTAGTGAATACACTACTCTAAGAATTAATTCTATCGCGTAAACAAATATGGCCTTTTCAAGTTTCAAAACACACAACCATGACGATCACTTCTACGACCTTATTATTATCAGCTTATCATATCATATCATATATTAAACACTCTACGTATAAATAATATTCACCAACTTTATTTTGTGACTCGTGAAAACACACGTTTTATTCTCGTTATTTTTAGTGGGTGAAATTCAAGTGTGGTGATACTCTATGATAAAGAATCAAATAGATTAATTGTAATACTAGGAAAAGCTATTAAAAAAAAGAAAAAGAAAAAAAAAAATTATTTGTAATTTTGTATGCTTAAAACATGAACTTAAATTGAGACCTATATGTTTGATTGATGCATTTAAAAAAGTGGTGGGTGAAAAATGATGAGTAAGAATAAATGTATTACACTTTTCATGAAATGTATGGAGTAGATGTAACTTTATGTCTTATTTGTAGGCGTATTTGTCAACACTGAAAAAATAATTGTACTGGGATTTTCTTAATCTAATACACAACTAAAGAAAAATAACCATTTGAAAGTTACCGATAATATTTAAAAACAGATAAACAATCGAAATGAGTCTGATTATTATAACACTTTATATTTTTGCAACATTTATAAGATAGTTAATAAAGTCGCATGTTACTAAATAAAGATATTAATTTTTATCACTTAATTGGGTAATTTTGTTTTACCATTCTTTACATGTTAAAATCGGGGTAAATGTAATATACACAGACTCTTTTATAGTAAACACAAAATACCAACTTTTCTAATTGGTATGAATTATTGTTTATAAGTACACGTGATTAATCACAATTTAATCATTACAACGTATGCTAAATTATGCTTAGTATATAATCGTGGCAACGCGCAAACTTTCCCCAACATTTGTCAACATTTGTCATGTCTATTGCTTTGGCAGTCGACATTTGATTCTTTAATTGTTGTTTTCTGCTCGCTTCTACTGTGTTACTATACTTCACAAACCCCACAAAAGCAATCTCCTCCATGCAAGAAACTTCATCCCATGCAACCGAAGATCCCACGTCCACTGTATATGATTTGATTATCCAATCTCAAATTCTACTCACTATTCCCGGCCTTCAAAGTTTTCAAGTCTGTTGTTAGAAAAAAAAATATGGTAAAAAAATATCGTTGTTGTCGGCCAACGACCGTTGATGCTTGCTTTGCTTTCGTTGTTTCAGTTGACGATTTGTATCCATTCGTTGTCGGATGTCTTAAAAAATTTATATTCCTTTAATGTTTTTTAGCTCTCCAATTTTAAAACTTTTATGATTTCGTCGCTCAAAATGCTAAAGAGTATTACAGGTTAGATTTGGCCCAAGCCCGATTGTGGATTAGATTCATTAGAGTTTTAGATTTCATTGTATTAGAATTATAAATATTTGATGAATAATACAAAGTATTCTACGAGGTTTTATCATCATTCAACATGGTATCGTAGCTTTAGTTCTGATCCTCGGACCTGGTCGGCCATCTTTAGCCGGCACTTATAAACCACCCCATCAAACCCTAGCTGTCACCGTTTACCCATTATGAGAAATAAAAACACAAACAACTATCTAAACCATATAACTCCTAAACAGCTAGAGGTTAATTGATGCCGTCAGCGCCATTTACTTCGTATTCAAATTCTGAAGAAAAGGAATACTAGAATCGACGCCATAGCCATACCATCATGTGTCTTCTTAACAAGCCATCGGGTTCTAAAATTACAATTGACTCCTGGTTTGGTTATAACCCTCAAACCGCTAGAGTTAGCTGATGTCGTCAGCGATCGTGAATTCATAATTAAATTCCGAAGAAAATGCTACAAGAAATCGCCACGTTCACCTGTTGGACATTCTATTTTAAGTCTTGACAGTTGCCGAAATAAATAAATAAATAAATAAATAAAATCACTATGTTTTAGATTACTTTTCTTTGATGCGTTGACGACTTTCAAAGTGTTTATCAAGATAATGTTAGAGTTTGACAATCAAATAACACATATTGTGGAAGCTAGGATCAAGTATAACAAGTAAATATTAACTAAAACATAAATAAGAACATACCCGATGCACTTCAATAAACCTTGAATCTTGTGTAAAATAGATCAATGATAAACCCCTTACCATTTTGTTTATCGATCTCTTGATAATTACTATAGTGAGTAATTACCTCGTTCTTGTACACACAAACTACCAACGAATAAAGGTTTATGCAAGTAAACGAAAACACTTGTTTTTGCTTTGGAAAAATCGACCCAAAACCCTAAGGTGGGTGTTGTGCCGATCGGCCAAAAAGAAAAGAAAGAGAGAAAAGACTTTAGGGTTTTGTGTGTGTGCACAAAAGATATGAATGTCTAACCCTTGGCCTTGTATTTATACTAGATGTAATTCTTGGGGAACAAGTAAGCATGGATCGACCCTATTGGGTTTGGTCGACCGGCCATACACCCTCCAAGGGTGTTCCGGATCCTTCTTGTCTTCCAAATTACATTCTAGTCCTCGTTCTTTCGTTCCTAATGATAGTTAATACTTACATTTAATATTTCACGATCATTTAGTCTCTCAAGTATTTATATAAATATATATATATACGATACATATAACATATATATATTTATTTTACTTTATTCTCGTTTGTAATGTGTGCAATCCCGAGGTCTCGGGTTCGATATTAGTCATTTACTTATTAATATTTATACGTAACTTTTAACAGCTCCCACTCGTATATCTATTAATAGTAAAATGACATTGGTTGGTGTCTTGCAACACTCCAATGCCCCCAGTTCGACCTGAGCTAGGTTTCCTGGAAAACCTTTAATGATTCATCATTATAATTATCCTTTCGCTTCTAATACTACATTAATAAAGATGTGAGTTTCTTTATTAAATTCTATTTCTCGTTTCTTTATGATTTAACAAAATTACCAATACATCTGAACGTATTCCAGATAGACTTTGGGCGTGGCCACACAAACATTTTGTCAACCCTACGAGGGGCCCAACAGTATTAAACTTCTGAACAAATCAGAAGGAACAAATTCTCTCTTGACTACAAGAATAACCCATGAACTTTCGCAACACTTCTGAAAACAACCCTTATGACTTCCAATTACGGTAAGCGGTAGATTGCTCCACAAAAATGCACTACATCCATGACACTTATCTGGTATCTCAAGTCTGAGGATAACTTTAAATATGATTCTCACAATAAATTTTAAATCACATTGTTGAGATAAGTCCAATACTCAATTCATTGAGAATATCATGTGAAATTGGTATAACTACGCATTAATATACTTTCAAGTATATCCTTAACCAATACTCAAAATTGTCTTAGTTTAATGATATTCCCATATCATTAATCGACAACGGATTATTTAGAATAATGAATTATTCATGGATCTTAAACATGCAAATATAGGATATATTATTAAGACAATGAATAAATAAACATAAACAATACTTTATTTCATTAAAATAATAATTGTACATTACATCCCTTATCCAAATACTAATCACAAATGGGCATGAAACTTTCAACTAATTTAAGTCTTATTCCTTCAGCATGCTTGTAAAGCTTGGTGCCAGGTAAAGGCTTTGTAAATTGATCAGCTAAGTTTTCATCTGTGTGAACTTTGAGCATTTCGATTTCATCTATCTCAACTTGTTCTCGAATATAGTGGTGCTTAATCGGGAAATGTCTGGTGCCTTTCATGATTCCAGGTTCATTGGCAAATGTAATTGCAGCTGAGTTGTCACAATACATTTTTATAGGTCGCTGAATCGAAGGCATAACCCCAAGCCCTGAAACGAACTTCCTAATCCAAACAGCTTCCATTGCAGCTTCTGAAGTAGCTTTATACTCACTTTCTGTAGCAGACATCGCTAGTACACTCTGCTTTCTGCTCCTCCAATCCACAGCTCCTCCATTAATGACAAAAACATAACCAGTCTGAGACTTCGTATCATCTTTATCACCTTTCCAAGAAGCATCGCAGTAACCTGTAACATCAAGTTCTGCAGATGGAGTACCTCCATAAACTAAGAACATCTCTTTAGTAGCCCTAAGGTACTTAAGAATATTCTTAACAGCACTCCAGTGTTTTTCACCTGGATTCTGCTGATATCGAGTGGTTAAATTCTGAGCAAATGCCACATCAGGCCTTGTGCTTTTCACCGCATACATAATAGATCCCACAGCCGAAGCATAAGGGACTCTCTTCATGCGTTGCACCTCTTCAGGTGTTGAAGCACAAACTTTCTCGCTCAAGCCATGTTGCTCTTGCATCGGCAAATATCCTTTCTTGGAATTTTGCATATTGAATCTCTTCAATATTTTATCAATGTAAGCACTTTGGCTTAATCCAATTAATCGCTGAGATCTATCTCTATATATCTTGATTCCCAGAATAAATGCAGCTTCCCCTAAATCTTTTATAGAAAAATAACTTCCAAGATATGCCTTAACCTTTTGCAAACTTGGAATGTCGTTCCCCATGATCAATATGTCATCGACATATAATATAAGGAAAACTACATTACTCCCACTAGCTTTGTGATATACACATGGCTCATCAAGATTTTGAGTGAATCCATACTTCTTAATTTCACTATCAAATCTCTTATTCCATTGTCGTGATGCTTGCTTTAATCCATAAATGGATCTTTTAAGCTTGCATACACGATCTGGGAATTCTAGATTCATAAACCCCTCAGGCTGCGCCATATATATGTCTTCATCTAGGCGACCATTTAAGAAGGCGGTTTTGACATCCATTTGCCAAATCTCATAGTCATAGTAAGCAGCTATGGCTATAAGAATCTTAATAGCCCTTATGTCAGCTACAGGAGAAAAGGTCTCCTCATAGTCAACACCAAAAGTTTGAGTATAGCCTTTAGCTACCAAACGGGCCTTATAGGTTTGTACAATGCCATCCATATAAGTCTTTTTCTTGTAGAGCCATTTACTCCCAACTAACTTGGCACCCAGAGGTAGGTCTACTTCTTCCCAGACTTCATTGTCTTTCATGGATTGCATTTCCCCATTCATAGCTCTCTGTCATTTTTCCTTTTTAGGACTATTCATAGCAGCTTTATAACTTGTAGGTTCATCAAGATCCCCTATCAAGTTGTCATCACACTCCATGTTAAGACATAGACGTGTAGGAGCCTTCACAGATCTAGATGACCTGCGAACGGGAACCACTTCAACTTCAGGTGGAGGACCTAAACTTTCAGGTTCCACAGGAAGTTGGCTAGTGTTTTCAGAATGTGCTACATCTTCATGATCGTCTTCCAGATCATATACTCTCCCACTGAATTCTTGAGATATGAGCTCCTTTTCTAAGAAGTCTCCATACCTTGCAACAAAAACTTTGTTTTCAGTTGGTTAATAAAAGTAGTTACCCATAGTTTCCTTAGGGTATCCTACGAAGATGCACTTCATAGATCTTTGTTGGAGTTTGTCTGCTGAGTCACGTTTAACATACGCCTCACAACCCCAGACCTTTAGAAAAGATAAGTTAGGAGCTTTTCCAGTCCATATCTCATATGGAGTCTTATCCACCTTCTTTGTTGGAACCATATTCAAAATGCGAACCGCATATTCCAAGGCATAATCCCAAAATGAGTAAGGAAGAGTTGTTAGATTAAACATAGAGCGTATCATATCTTGCAATGTACGATTCCTTCTCTCAGATACTCCATTTTGTTGTGGAGTATATGGAGAAGTAAGGTGCTGGACAATTCCCTCCTTTGCTAAGTAATATATAAACTCTTGACTCAGGTATTCACCACCTCTATCGGATCGAAGAGCTTTAATCTTCTTTCCTAGTTGCAACTCTACTTCTACTTTAAACACTTTGAATGTTTCAAGCACCTCATGTTTATGTTTAAGTAAATAAACATAACCATAACGGCTGTAATCATCCGTAAATGTTAAGAAGTAGCTAGCACCTCTCCTTAACACATGTCTAAGTAGTCCACACACATCTGTGTGAATAAGACCAAGTAGATCATTAGCCCTTTCAATCCTATTTTTAAAGGGTTTCTTAGTCATCTTCCCAACAATGCAAGATTCGCATTTATCATATGATTCATCATTGATATTTTCTAAAAGCCCATCATGTTGCAGCTTTTTCATGCGATCCTTGCCAATGTGAGCAAGTCGACAATGCCAAAGATAAAATGAATCCAGACCTTTCTTGATTCTCTTATTGTTGATGCTATACATTGAATTATTTTTAACAAAAGCATTATCATTATCATTCATATCAATTTCAAAGACACCATTCACAACAATAGCATTAAAATAAAAAACACCATTTAAAGAAACTGAAATTCCATTGCTAGAAATAGTATGCTTAAAACCAAGGTTCAACAAACATGAAAATGAAATTTACACCTCTAACAATTGACGGTGCATAATGACAATTATCTAAAGATAGTACTAGGCCTGAAGGCAACACTAAATCAAAAACTCCTATAGCTTCAACTCCTGCATGCGCTCCATTACCAACGTGCAAGAATTATTGGCCATAGGCCAGCTTTCTCTCAACTCTAAACCCCTGCAAGGTATTGCAAATATGAATGCCACATCCCGTATCATATACCCATGAATTCAATTTAGGAGTAAGAGTGAATAATTCAATCATAAAGAACGCACCTGATGAACTGGGGTTACCAGCTTCATTCCCCTGCTTCTTGAGTCGCAAGTCATGAATGTAGAGAGGGCAATTGCGCTTCCAATGGCCCTTTTCATGACAATGGTGACAAGCCTGATCCTTCTTGTTTGGCGGATTCACCTTGTTCTGCTTAGGCTGATTCTTTTTCACCTTGGGTTGAGGTTGATAGGCCATGACCTGCTTGCCTTTATCACCTTTCCCCTTGCCTTTGTTCACATGCGATTTCTTCTGGATTCTCCCCCCATGAATTGCCAACACTTGCGGGGTAGGGGCCTTGACCTTGGATGGTAGACTCTTCTCATAATCAACAAGCAATGTGAGTAATTCTGAGACTGTCTTCCCCGAGCAGTGCATGTTGAAATTCTGCACAAAACCAGCAAAGTCCTTGTTAAGGGACCTGTTGATCAAGTGCACTTGCACACTGTTCGGGTAACCAAATCCAATTCTGTGAAGCTGATCAAAAGATTCCTTCATCTCAGTCACATAATCTTCAACTGGTTTACGATCACCATGCTTGCAGTTATGTAGCTTGTCAAGTTCATCATACAATTCAACTGCAGGTGGTTTCTCATAAGATTGCTTAAGTACTTCAAGCATATCTTTAGGGAAAATGTACTCAAACTTCTTTTGTAACTGAGCACTCATGCTAGTGAGCATTAAACAAGCAACCTCATTAAACTTACCATGTTCCACCCTCCATGCCGCCTTAACTGCTTTTGGTTCAGTAGCAGCAGGCTCAGCTTGGCATTCATCGGTCAAATAATCTAGCTTTCTGGACGCCCTCAAGACAATTCTGAGCGAATGGTGCCAATCATTAAAATTCTTTCCAGTCAGTTTTTCTCTCTCAAGATGACTCTTAAAATCAGAAATCACAGTTGGGTTATCGGGTTGAGCCATATCTACAGATAAAAGTTCAAACATTAGTATTTTCAATAATAAATATCTTCAAGAAAATAAAATACCCATAGCTATATTCATATAACCACCAAAATTTTCTTGAAAATCTAGGACCTAACTTTACATAGTTCCACCACATCAGTTGATCTGCTAGTGGTGAAAGTACAAAAGATAGTAATCTGTCGAACAATAATTGGCAAACAAGATTTCCAATTCCTAGATTATTATGGGAATTACATCAAATTGATTCATCAATTTGCCTTGTAAGCATGTTTCATCTCATCTCATGCCTTAAGTTCTAGGTCTCACGCACAACTTAATTAAGTCGTTTACCTTAGAAACTGTAAAATTACAATTATGGTCTCACGCGTTAAAAGAATTTTACCTTGTTATAGTAATTTAGCCTAGGTCTCACGTTTACTAAATTAAAGTTCCAAGTGTTCCTTATAGATAGATGCCATGTAACTTAAATTATAAGGGTATTCAATTTTGATATGTAAATCAAAATATGTATAAAGATGCATACACTCATCTTTATAGCATAAGTTTTCAAAACCTTTTTATTACCAATTCGTGAGATTAATACACAAAGTTTTACTTGAGGTTTAATAAACCCTAAGATGACTTTCTACAATTATGATTTTAAAAAATAATTCGTTTAAGACATATTCAAGATTGTGATAACTAAGGCAGACTCTAAGGCTCTTTTCAAAGCCTTCAAATCACGGTTATGAATATCGTCTTAAAAGATTTAGTTTTAAAAGCATATTTGTACAAAACATCAATCAAGCAAAAGTTTATGGATTCAATCTCAAAACCATGTAATAAAGATTCAATCTTTATCACTTAAGGTTTCACCATTATTAGTCCATATTATTTTCTTTTATGAAAATCACCCTTTTTATTGCTTACAATTAGTCCAACAATTAAGAAACAATAAAAAGACAAGTAATTTAAAGAAAAATAAACAACTAATAATAATAACGTGAAACAATTAGCCACATGCAACCTTGTTAAAAAGATCCTAATAACATCAATTCTAGGTATAATTATGCATGTAATCAACTAAGGCCTTCTCCTCTTGATGGAGGAGAGTCACATACATTGACGAATCAATTGCGTAGGCCAAAGATAATATACACACCACATAGCATATAAATTGATTTTAATGTATATATATATATATTGGAGTCTTCCCCAATTTTAGATCTATCTAAAACATGTGACAAATAAATAAAACAAAACAAGATCCATGACTAACATGCATGTTTCGTCATGGAATAAACCTAACAATTAGCACATAGGTCACAAGTACGTTCAAATAACCGGTTAAAGACCTAGGGTTTCTAGTGATTACAAATTGATCAAGTTAAACCACAAACCCTAATTAGGGTTTTTATGTGGAAATCGACCCCCCCCCCCCCCAAATTAGGGTTAGGGTTTATATTTTATTAAAAAAATTTAAAGAAAACCCTAGATCAAAAACATGTATCTAAAACAATTAAAGATTCGATTTTTATTACGTTTTAGTAATTAATTACATGTTATACATGGCTCGTGATGCCACTGTTAGAGTTTGACAATCAAATAACACATATTGTGGAAGCTAGGATCAAGTATAACAAGTAAATATTAACTAAAACATAAATAAGAACATACCCGATGCACTTCAATAAACCTTGAATCTTGTGTAAAATAGATCAATGATAAACCCCTTACCGTTTTGTTTATCAATCTCTTGATAATTACTATAGTGAGTAATTACCTCGTTCTTGTACACACAAACTACCAACGAATAAAGGTTTATGCAAGTAAACGAAAACACTTGTTTTTGCTTTGGAAAAATCGACCCAAAACCCTAAGGTGGGTGTTGTGCCGATCGGCCAAGAAGAAAAGAAAGAGAGAAAAGACTTTAAGGTTTTGTGTGTGTGCATAAAAGATATGAATGTCTAACTCTTGGCCTTGTATTTATACTAGATGTAATTCTTGGGGAACTAGCAAGCATGGATCGACCCTATTGGGTTGGGTCAACCGGCCATACACCCTCCAAGGGTGTTCCGGATCCTTCTTGTCTTCCAAATTACATTCTAGTCCTCGTTCTTTTGTTCCTAATGATAGTTAATACTTACATTTAATATTTAACGATCATTTAGTCCCTCAAGTATATATATATATATATATATATATATATATATATATATATATATATATATATATATATATATATATATATATATATATATATATATATATATATATATATATATACGATACATATAACATATATATATTTATTTTACTTTATTCTCGTTTGTAATGTGTGCAATCCCGAGGTCTCGGGTTCGATACTAGTCATTTACTTATTAATATTTATACGTAACTTTTAACAGATAACTATCCTTAGCTTCATCTTTATTAGTCGTTGTTCTTTTATCTTCAATACAAGATTTCGCAATTTCACGCTCGAACTGCGGATAAGTATTAGACGTATTAAATTGGTGACCCAAACACAATTGTAGGGTTTGGTTCCCTTAGATTTTTATTATGTTTCGTATGTAATTATTATCTGTATATTATTCATCAATAGTTGAATAGACATAAAGGGAATTATATAATCCAACAAATTTGACTAAATCGATATATCGGAATGAATTTACCTCTTGCTAGTGGCTCTTATGTCGACTTGGATAGATGAACTTTGGAGCAAGGACTTTGACGGCATGAATATAATGTGAAAACCCCTTGAAGGCTTGAACAATACAAACATTGACAATGAGTAAAACTATCAACAGTAACGTAATTCCGGACAATTTGAAAAATAATTATAATTCTTAGCTAGACAAGACAAGAAAAATGAATAGGCATATAGTGAATATGAGGATATGTATCACATGCTTTGATTATATTGGATGTCGGTAGAACTATGTTGTCCTTATTTCCATAGCCGGCTTCAATAAAACAATACGTACATGACTACATGTTGCATGACAATTTAAATTAGACGTGACTTGATGTATGTATTACAGTGTAAAAAATAAAAAAATAAAAAAATAAAGATACATAGTCGTGACTAATTTTATAATGGAAAATTAAAATATCCCCAAAATTGATTTGTTGTGATGGATTTACAACGAGCCACAGGAAGTAATATGCACATTGAAGATACCAATTCGTAAGATGGTAAGCACAATATCTAACAAATTGATAGTTTTGGATGTTGAATTGAAGTTAATCGAAGACCTTTCTAGGATTTCTTAGATTTGGAATCACATATATACAACTATATAAATTAGATGAAATTTGTAAAGTTTAGTTACCATGCAAACTAAACCCAAAGATAGATCAAGGGTGTGTTTGGTATGATCTTTTTTGAAGCTTTTATAGAAGCTTTTTGTTTTTAAAATGTGGCTCCAATTAAAAAATAAAATAAATTACTTTGGTTGGTATACTAGCCAGAAGCTTTTATTCGTAATAATAATAATAATAATAATAATAATAATAATAATAATAATAATAATAATAATAATAATAATAATAAGTACTCAATGTAGCGTTCAAAATCTCAATGGAGCTGTTAACAACTTAAATGTTACCTATATAAATCCTTAAATCATTTATAAATGATACATATGCCATGTTATGTTAGTATTTCAAGGTCTATGTTTAATGCATACAACAATCATTTTAATCAAAGATTTATTAGGCGAAAAGATCCAACTTTTTTTTTTTTTTTTTTTTTAATCCCATCTCAAAATCAGGAATGATGAAAGATGCATGTCGTATTTTAAGATAGTTATCTTAAGTGTACTTATTAAAATGTCAAACATCATGTTGTTATTATTTATACCCACTCTGTCCCAAAATATAAGTCTATTTTTTTTTTTTTTTCAAAGTGTTTTCTTTCCTAGATTGACCTTCTTTTTTTTTATTTTTTTTATTTTATGATACTTGATGAAAAATATAACAGTTAAAATGCATTTAAAAGACAAGTCTATTTATATATTTTGCATCAAGTATTATATAACACGAAAAAAAATTAAGGTTAAAGTTGAAATAAAAAGACTTTAAAGAAGTCAAAATGGACTTATATTTTGAGACGGATGAGTAATATTAAACTTGGTTTTAGAGCGATGGCACATACATAGCAGGGGCATGCATCTCAGAGGCTCAAGTTGTTCGTTATATCTGTATAAAAGGGATACCTATTTTTAATGTAATGGTGACGTGTGATTTTAATATGTGTTTTATATCGGTTGATTGGGAAAGGTCGGCACACGTTTCTTCATGTGATTAACTTACAATCAATGAATTCCTAAAACCACCTGAAGGTGACTCTACATATATGGAATGTCATTACGTGGTTAAATATACAAGCAATAATATTACAAGCATGCTGTCTTAAAACACTACGATTATTATTAATATAATAAGTTTATTATTTTTATGTTTTACATTTGTTTAAAATTAAAGGTATGTCTTTTTATATTATTTTACATTTTATAATTGCAGTTAACAACTAATTTATAAAACACTTTTATTGGAAACAAATACAATTTGTAGCTCATTTAACAGCTTGCAGCTTACAACATACAACTTACAGCTAGTTTTGTCAAACATAGCCTATTGATTTGATGAAATTTTGTTACAATTATTAAATTTGAGTTGTAACCTGAGTGGCTTGTTACAAGATATGCTAATTTAATTGTAAATATAGCATGAACAAACTACCATATACGATAATTCATAATTTCATATAATTAATATTGGATTCAATTATTAATAAAATTTAGGGATAATCCATCGAGTGGTCATCAAACTTTTAGGTTTCTCTCATGTAAATGACTTATTTTTTGAAAGTAATTAATAGGCCATCAAATTATGTATTAATATTCATTTACACGAATTCCGGTCAAATTTAATCCAGATAATTATCAAACGAAAAGAATGAAACTAACACTAACATATTAAACTAATACGAATAAAATTTAGTTGCGAAATTTAAGTTTTATCCTTCTAATGTACTTTTAATAATATAAAATGAAACTTAAATTAAGGGTATAATCAGTATTTCACATTAGACTTTTCATTTGTATTTCTTAGATAAGTAAGAGGTCGGTTCCTATTTATATTTTATAGTTTTCAGACATATATTTGGCCGGAATTGGTGTAAACTAAAACAGACATATAGTTAGACGATCTATAAGTTTATTTCAATAAATGAGTGGCATATATGTTAAAAGTTGAAAACTTTGATAACCTCTACATAAATTATCCCTAAAATTTATATATTTATTAATTAAACAATGATACATCTCATGAACATTAGCATGTCTTGTAACAAGCCATTAAGCTTACAGCTCAAACTAGTGCAACAAAATCTCATCAAATCAGTAATTTTATTTCGAACATGAATGTTTTCATTTTATATATACCCTTTATATGTATTTCAACAAAAGTCATTATGCATGCCTTTGTTCTATTCTAGTTTCCTTCAGTAGATCTCTTTTCCTTAATTTTTTTATTATTTTTCTTTGATATAGTAGTAAAAAAATTATGAGTAAACATTACATTTCTTGTTAACATCATTATCGTTACCAAGAGAATTCCACATTTACCCCCATTTACCTCACCTACGTATCGAAATACCATATTTAATTAAATCCTTAATTAAAACATAAAACACTCGTAAACAAAAAAAATTTTAAAATACCTAAAGCCATACGCAGTATAGACATGTATGTCCATATGCATTATGGACCTGTATGTCCATACGCAATATGGAAGTTCTGTAACAAATCTATATGCACATTGTTATTTCTGTAAAACTTGAAAATCTGGAATTATATTGTACAAACGTAACATCAACAGTACATATAGGTTTCATACACTTTTGGACCCATTTTATTCGAAAATGGGTAAAAACGGAACTATGCCAAATACCACTTAAAATACATATATCATAAGTTTTAAACTTCAAGTTCAATTTCTACATTTTCTATGACACGACTCAAAACGAAACATGGGCGTAATTAGTAGTATCAAGAGAGGGATAAAGAAATACTCATATCATCTGAGCATCACCGCTAGCTAACCCGAAGTTTCTTTGCCCTTAAGCTTTGAGTTTGGTTCACCAATAAATACATGAAATGAAGCAAAGTTAAGCTTTAAGCTTAGTGAGTAAACGAAGTATAATCTGACAGCATAAGGTAGTAAACATGAACTAGCATTGCTTCCTTACAAACATGGGTCGTAACATGAACATTGGTGCTAATTAAGCACAATTACTCCCCGAAGGATGTCGTAACCAAGCTACTCCACAAAGGATGTTATAAATTCTTAAACATGTATTCCACAAAGGATCATATGTGCTACTCGAGCACGGGTACTCTACATAGGACGTCATAAGTTCCCATTGTGTAACGTAAGTGTCATATAAGCACAGGTACTCCGCATAGGGCATCAAAAGTTCCTTTTACCATACATAAGTGCTATTTAAGAACTAGTACACCACATAGGATGTCATAACATTAAATATATCTTAATGACTATTTTAAACATGTTGTAATGACCGTACGGGTCAGCGTGAACTGAAATTAAGACCACTCGGGTCAACATGGGTATAAATTACACAACTTGCATAATGACTAACATCAAGTATAAACGTTAGCATAAGCTTGAACTTGCATAACGTGAACTCATAACATGGGTATATATATTTGTCATAACATATTCATGAATAACATCAACTACATAAACATGATTTACATGCATATAGCAACCCGTTCTTACTTTTATACTACATTACTCACCTTAGCACGTTTCTAGTGTTTTCGATCTTCCAAAAGGCACCCGATTTACTCCTATCACATAATTTCATAACATGAACATGGGGTTTACTTAGAACATGAGCTTGCCTTTTTATACTAGTGTTTGGAACTAGTAAGAACATAAGGGGGTGTTTAGTTATTCGAATAACCATAATCATTATTTCTATTTTTCATGAATTAGCACTACATAATGGTGTTAAACAACCATGCTAAGTTACCCGTAACTTCCAATAACATTATAACATGATCTGCATGACTCTTTGATGATTTCTAAAAATCGTCAATTCACATATTCATCATAATTCATTCAAAAGTTAACCAGAACCCCACTTATAGCTACATAACATGAAATATCACAAAAGCCTTTGATGGGTATATGCTAAAACATGATTTTAAGGTATTCCACTAATTCATACCTCAAAAGCAACTTGAAAAGATTCTTAATTCAGCCCTTAATCTTGCTAACGCCAATTCTTATGCTTGAAACTAGTTTTGATTAGCACGTGAATAATGAGAATGGAACTAAAACTTGTGATTATGTTTTCCCACCCTTTTGAAACGTGTAAGACGGAGAAGATAAGAAAAACAATGAGCTTTTTTAATTAATAGGGAGATTCATAAGTCTTTTAACTAAGTTTCCAATTTGGCAAGGTTGGTCTCTATTAGGCGAACTATTAAATGGGTAGTCATTTCCTTATTAACTTATTTTCGTGTAAGTTCCTTTTTTAGTAACGGGGCCTTATAAATATAAGATAAGTTAACTTATAAGCTTTAAAACATATTTAAATCATTACCGTGAAAATTGGGGTGTTACAACTCTCCTCATTTATTCGGTTTGTGTCCTCACAAACCATTCCTGATGAAATGCTGCATAGTACTTGATGAGCTCTTCTTTGGGCTCCTAAATGTATTCTGATCATTTTTTGTGCTTACATATGAATTTATGAATGAATACTTCTTTATTCCTAAGTTTCTTGAATTTTGTATCAAGATTTTCCACTTGCTCTTCAACATAGTCGAGCTTTTCATCAACTACGATGTCTGCTAATGGGACGTCTGTTACTTATTATACTAAACATTTTCTTAACTATGATACATGAAAAGTGTTATGGATACTGTTTAGTTCTTCTGGCAACTCAAGTATGCATGCCACCTTTCCAACTCTAGTTGCTATGTTGAATGGACCAATATAACATGGTCCGAGTTTGGAGTGCTTTCTGAATCGAATGACTCCCTTCTAAGGAGATACTTTTAGCATGACTTTATCACCGAACTGAAATTCTATCGGACTTCTTCTCTTGTCTGCATAAGATCTCTGCTTGTCTTGAGCCATATTTAGTCTTTCTTGTTATTTGATCAATCTTTTCATTCGTCTTTTGAACAACATCTAAGCTGCTCAATTCTCTTTGTCCGATTTCACCCCAGCAAATTGGATTTAGGCATTTCCTCCAGTAAAGCATTTCACATGGTGCCATTTTTTATGCTGAAATGATAGCTGTTATTATATGAGAATTCTGCTAACGAAAGGTGCTTTTCCTGACTGCCGCCAAAATCTAATGCACACTAAGCATATCTTCTAATGTTTGAATAGTTCTTTCACTTTGACCATCAGTTTAAGGGTGATAAGTTGTACTGAAACTTACACATGTACCCAAATCTTCATGAAGAAGTTGGGACGAGACCACCATCTGAAGTTATTTAACTATTAGAGCGCAATGTCTTGTCTTTCTGCACCTAGATGGTAAAGGATTTCACAGTCATAGTCTTTAACTAAATCTATCCAACGCCTTTGCCTCATATTAAGATCACGCTGGTTGAAAAAGTACTAAGACTCTTGTGGTCTGTAAATATCTTTATTTTCACGCCACAAAGATAATGCCTCCAGATTTTTGCTGCAAGTTCTAGATCATGAGTGGGATATTCTTCTTTTGATGCATAAGCAATAACTCGGCCTCACTGTATGAGAACACATCTGAGGCCATTCGACGATGCATCAAAATAAACTTCCATGTACATCTTCTTTCCCCTCAGGTAATACTAACATTAGGGCTAACTTAACTTTTTAAAATATGAAAAGCTATTTCTTGATCTTCATCCCACACAAACATAGCATTTTTCCGTGTAAGCTTAGTAAGAGATGAAGCGATCTTGGCAAAATCTTGAATAAAACAGAGGTAATATCCCACAAGACCAAGGAAAGATCTAACTCCATTAGAAGTATTGGGTTGATCCCAGTTTATAATTGCATTAACTTTTGTTGGGCTGAATTTAATGCCTTCGATGTTTATAACATGACAAAGAAATTGAACTTCACGAAGCCAAAATTTGTATTTTGAGAACTTGGCATAAAGCTTTTCTTGATGTGGCAACAAAATGGCCACGACAGCAAAATATTCTTTCATTTTTTTCGTGTTACTGTTTATACTTTCATTTTTGTCCCATTTAGTAACAAATTTAGTTACACCGAAGTATGGTTTATTTTTTTAAATATGTTCACAAGAAAATGGTTTAGTTTGCAATAAACAAGACAAATCATTAGTTATGTTTGTTAAGGATTATTAAGAGTACAAACTACCAACCATATATCATTAATAGGAAAAGTTATTCTCACCCCTCTTTTTAGCGAATGACACCCCCCCCCCCCCCTCCATTTAAAATAATAATAATAATAATAATTTTGTTTATATAAAAAAAACTATAAACCTGAAAGTACGAAACAGAAAATATAAAGTTTAATAAGTCAAAAGTTTAAAACTAACAGAAAATACGGAACATAAATTGATTAAAAAAAATGTGTTGTACTGTAAACTGGGAAGACAAAATGATGTTTTATACCTTTACCCCTTGTCACATCCCGGGGGTGGGGATAACATAACCCAGTTTGTGTTTGTTAAGCAATAATACCGATGCAAATCTTGAAAAGGAAGAAGAATGTGCAAGTATTGTGATATTGTCGGATTTTGTTGTTGGAATGTACATAACTTTTTAATGAAGTTTTTGTAAGCCAAACCTTCAAGATTGGTAGGCCTCTAATGGGTCTTTTAGGTCGATTCATGCTACTTACATATCGGACTTTAGTCATATCTGGCAGACTGGCACAACTACATGTTTCCTAACGTTAAGTGAACACTAATTGGAAGATTTAAATTTAAGGATAGAAATTATAGCAAAACCAAATTTGGCAAAGCGTGTCTTATAAAGTTAAGCAGAAATGTGCAAACTTTGTGATGTTTATATGCATGTTGATATTTCGCATTTATTCTAGAAGTGTGTAATGGTTCAAAACTAGATCGGGAAAGTATCCGGGTTGATTACCAGACTATATAGTACTCGTTTGGTTTCGGTTTGGAATCGGTGGCTACGAGTTGATCTATTTTAACTGAAAACTCTTGTCTAACGACTTTGTTTCCACAAACCTTTTAGTAATGATTAACTTCAGAGGCCTAACAATGAGACCTAACAATAGACCTACTCCATTCATCTTTTGACAAGTGTTATACACTTTTTCTCTTTCATCATTTCTCACCAATCAATTTTTGAAATGCACCAATCATATCTTTAGGTCTAATTTTAGGTGTAGGTTTTAGGTTACCAAATCATTTTTCCTTCAGAATATCTTAGCCAAATCCTGTAACTATTCATTATTAGTATGATAGTATCAAGTATCAAGTATCTACTCTACGTTATATAGTCTTTAAAACACATCCTTATTTAGTTGGGCCTATTCATTGGACTCTATTTAGTGGGCTTTTCGCGGTAATATTACAAGTGGTCAGTTAGGCTTATTCTTTGCTATCCTTTTTAATCATATTGCTTCAAAAATGCGTACTAGTAAGTAGTAACTGAAATCAAACATAATAATCGTGTAACATACTTGTTGTTTTACAACTGGAATCCTGTTTTGTGAAGTAAAAACTTTATACTCTACACCATCCTGTATGTGATCCAGAGCCGTTCTTTAAAAAAATTTAAGGCATTGGACGAACACTGAAAATAGTCTTCAATGTAAAAGTTAAATGAGAAATGTGTATCTTATCAAAATATATAGTGATCGAGAGCCATTTACGTAAAATGTCATGAAGATACCTTATGCACTAATCACTATTGTAAAAATATGTTGGTTTATTTAACGTTTTTTGCCAGAAATATTTGAATTGAGACCCTATAGTGTCTTTGTTTTGGTTCATATTTAAAATATCTTTATAGTTTTTATGCATCAAACATAAATGTTGGTGTCTTAAAAAATTGGGGCCTTGGACAGTCGTCTACTTCGCCCACCCTCGAGGTTGAGGAAGGCCCTAAAGTGATCATTTGCATAGCAGTTGGTTGTGTTTGTTAGCTTATCGATTAAGGAGATGATTTGTACACAGGATTTATTGATTTGCACACTTTAATGTACAAACACTCAAAACATGATATATGTACACTACAACCATTTAGTGCACAAAACTGACATGTAGCCAAAAAAAAAAAAAAATTAAAATAAAAATAAAAACTATCATTGTGTTCTCTGGTGTGTTTTTGTGAATGAAAGTGAAAGGAAGTGAGTGAAACTAAAATAATTTCTTGTTCTTAAGTTTTTGGAAGGAGCGAAAGCCAAACAAAAATGGTGAAAATATGTTATGTTTTTTTCTATAAGACTTGCATGTCATATTTGGGATGAAATAAAAGAAAAAAGAAACAAATAAAAAATGAAAGAACTTTAATGACAAAAGTATCACTTCTACAAATTATTTTAAAAAGTATAATAGTAAAATTCACAAAAATCAGGCATTTTTAATATTTGGTTTAAGCACTATAACTCAAAAAGGCATATCAAAACTTTTTTTTTTCCCTTCCTTCCTTCTCTTCTCTTCCTACATTTCTATTCTTTACTTTGCATTCTTTGATTAAAACTCAAAAACAAAATGTATGTGTTTAAATCAATTCCCATCTTTTGTTCCATCTTATTCTTAAAGGATAAAACGTCTCAGTCACAATCTTTATACCCTGGTCAAATAATGGAAGAATATAAATATTCATGAACTAGAGTGGGGGGTTGCTCTATGTGATAATGGCTCTTGCATTTAAGATTGTACTTGAAAAAATTAAAAACAATTTAATTTGACTGCAATTTTCGTCATTAAAGATTTGTGAATTTTTTGGGCAAACTTTAAAGTGCATTTAAGTTGCTATGGAACTTGACGAGGGCTATGTTTGGCATAGAGCTTTTTTGGAGCTTTTTTGGTTAATGAGCGGTGAGAATGAGCTTTTTTATTTTCAGTGTTGTTTGGCAAAAAAATGGTGAGCTTTGCTATTTTTTAGGAAAGCTCATTTTTCCAATGCTTCTTTAAGAAGCTGTGAGCGGAAAGCTCATTTTTCACAGCTACTGCTCGCAGCTCACAGCTACTGCTTACAGCTACTTTTGCCAAACATAGCCGAGATCCAACTTTAAATATACTCGACTAATCTTTAAACGGCTACATGGATATGTAATTTTTTTTCTTTTTTCTTAACAAAGCTAAATGGTTGCGACTACAATTAAAAGACAACATGATTAAAAGAGTTGAAACAGTTCTCATAAAACTGAGTTAAAACATTAGTACAAACTAGAACGGTACCCGCGTAATGCGGCGGCGAATACCTGTGACTATATTTTGCGTTATTTGAATATTCGGTTACACGTTTAGTTGTCATTATACTTTATAAGTAGAGATGGTTAAGCCAAATAATTTTAGTTTGAACAACCAACCTGCTTCCTAACAAACTTGCTTTTTAACCAACCTACTTTCTAACCAATTAATTTTGAAATCTTTTCATAATAAGCAAGTAAATGTCTGAATTTTAAGCCTTTCTAATTATAAAATAGTATCAAATGCATAAGTGTCACTTTGTTATATAGTTTAGCCACCAAGAATGTATTTAAACTATCAAAAGTAAATCACATCTAGTAAGTTGTCATTTGCTTTCTATTCAGATGAGACTCATGTTTTACACTCTGCATAATACTCGATTAATTAATAAACTCTTTAACGTAATATTTTTTGCAAGTGTTGACTTATTAATATATCGATAAATTAATAACTTTTTTAATTAATAAATTTAAGTAATCAATAAGTATTAATTTATAAAGTTTTTATTGTAGTGTAACTAAACATAAGACTTGATGTAATAGCAAGGTCACCAATGCATCTCCTTTAAAACTTCCTACCCACCCACGCATGCTTAGCTTGAAAAAAAGAGAAGTCAGTCGATAGACTGAACGACCGACTTGTGAAAGTTGTTGTTTGTGGATTTTGATTTTGTGCGTGGTATATTTGCGTATAATTGGAGTATGTTTGAACGGTAATGTTGCTTGCTCTTATTAATAACCATGGTTATAAAAGGCGCGCAAAGGTCCTGAAAGGCCTCGAAAGGCTTGGTCATGCCCTCACGTCACGCGTTATGCCGCCTTATGCCACTTTTTTTAAACTCGATATATATAAAATATTTTTATATTTTGTACCGTCTTATACTATGCCTTATAAACACAAAAGCTTCATCTCAGCCACCACGTCACGCCTTGCGCGCTATTTATTGCCTTGTTAATAACCCTCAATGACAAGTTGACAACCAACCCCAAATCCCACTTAATTTGTGTCTTTACACCAACACACACATGCATTTCTACCAAAATCAAAACCCTAGACAACAACACCACCACCACCAAACCTTAAAAAACACAAAACCTTAAAAAACCATCCCATTTCATATTCAAGAAAAAATGTATAAAAACCAGCTGCAAGAGCTGGCACAAAGGAGCTGTTTCAATCTACCATCATACACATGTATAAGAGAAGGCCCTGATCACGCGCCCAGGTTCAAAGCTGCCGTTAACTTTAACGGAGAGACTTATGAGTGCTGTAACTATTTCACTACTCTCCGTCAAGCTGAACATTCTGCTGCTGAGGTGGCTCTTCAAGCTCTTGCTTCTGATAACCGTGGTTCGGTTAATTCTTTGGCTGCTAGGATTTTGGTTAGTGGGTCTTTTCTTTTTTTGTTTAAATTAGTATAATTTGTTGTTTTCTTGTGATGTTTATGTTTATTTGGGTGTTGTAGATTAAAGGGTGTTTAGGAAGTACCTTAAAAATAAGCTATCTGAGGTAATAAGTAGATTAGGGGGAGAGCTTATATGTTTTATAAGCCTCATTTTTTTGGCTTATTTTGGTTAGTGGGTCTTTTCTTTTTTTGTTTAAAGTATCATTTGTGTTTTTTGTTTGATATTTGCTGTTTAAAGGGTGTTTGGGAAGTACCTTAAGAAATAACAAACTTATATAAGCCCACAAATTTCAAAATGAGCCGAAAAAATTGAGCTTATGAGATATAAGCCGAAAACATATAAGCTCATAAGCCCATAAACATGCTTAAACAAACACTCTCTAAAGAAATAACGTGAAAGCTCATTTGCGTATAATATAAGGTTTTTAGGTCTGATATGAGGGTCTAAAAGTCGTTCTTATTTCATTTTGAATAAGCGCTTTGAAAAATAAGCTAGTCTTGACCTGATTGTTGAAAATTGCTTATTTTGACTGGAAATAAGCCAGGTAAGCAGAAGCAGTTGGAATATTCATTATCCGAACTGCTTAAAAGTAAAAAAATATACACAGAAAAAGTAAGCAATTGAAACACCGTCTGATAATTAGCTAATTGGTATTTAGATTGTGTGATTCACATATGTTTCATAGAGTAAAATGGGAATTTAGGGAGTGGAAGACTGGGAGGTACAACTGAAGTGAATTGCGATTTGCGAATGATAAAGATCGATACGATTTTTGGTTTGAGGGAGCTCAACGAGACAGAATGTTAGGTTCTGTTAGTTATGATATGATTACTAGCATTAGTTTGAGTTTCTGGTTTATGTTGGTCTCTATTGAGAAGTATATTTTGAAAATTGGCAATATCATGACGGGAGAACTTTTCTTTTGTTGTTTTTTTGGAACTTGTCGTTTTTGTTTGTTTGAAGTGTCGTTATTGGTTGCAAATTGAATTTTAAACAGGTAATAAAATTTAGACTCAAATATGATGCTGGTGTACATCATCTTTAGTTTGTCGCATGCCAACACTGTTTTTGTAGAAACTTTCCGTTATAAAAGCTACTACTGTTTACCACTGTGGATTATTTGTCTTATGGTTGCTACCGAAATGCATTATCCACGTTGGATGTGGGGTATTATGGATTCTTGATTTTATGGTTGCTTCCCTTATCCACATTAGATGTCCTTATCTGCATTGGGTTTATGTTTAATGCAGTGGTTGTAAAGGGTAAATGCAATGCAGTATGATTCATTAATTATAATGGTGTCCCATTACTGTTTCAGACACAAGAAAATAAAGTAAAATATGAAGCATGGATTAACAGTTGGTTGTAATTGTAGTCATCGACTTAAACTTACTGTTTGTATGTAGATAAGTACTGATGTTAATTTTATTTGCACTTCTATATGAAGTGCATATCGTATTGTCACTGATGATCATGTAAAGTTGGTATAGAAACATTACACAATGGTGGAAATGGTTGTTTACACACATTTTGTGAATCTTGTCGTTATACTATAGAAGATTGACATGGTACTGTGAACTTAAGGCAAGACCTTTTGAGGTGGTTTAGCTATCTGCAACTTGGATATTCAAATGCATCTTTAGACTAGGAGATTTACACGAAGCAGAGGTCTTTAAATCGACGGAGGTAAATTACAATTGACTTTCCTAGAAGTGTTGAGAAATTAAATGAGTAGTATATGCCTAAGGAGCTTACATTAGATTGTATGGAAGGACACCATCTTATGACTTTATGAGCGCATTTCATTTCATCTTTGTAGCGCCCTAACTAGTTTGCTATAGTTGGCTTGTTACTGTTTGTGTAGAACCACCTGTGGATGTCTATTTGGTCAGCCCTTCTGCTCAGTTGTTGTAGCCTTTCAAATAGGTCTTTTGAAATCATATTAAACTGTCAAGGTTAAATGCTAATGGGCATAATATCTGGATGGAAAGACTGGTGCAAGACCCGAGTCTCTCATAAATGGAGTACCACGGCAAAGGTTCATTAATATGTACTCGTAGGTTTTTGCCAGAAATAACTAGAATAGTACCTACAGGAGAATGACGTGCATACTTAAAACCTGAATTGTTAGATATGAGTTATGCAACTCAATAGTGGGCCTGTAGGTTTAACTGTTTTCTGTTCCAAACAGTATGGGCCAGTTTTATACATCTTATCTATTATGCATTCGCCAGTAATTTATGATACATTTTACATTGGCAACTGATTCATTGAAGAAACATATTTTTAGACGAACCCAGAGGCATGCTCATCACTCTCTTGGTCTGATCTTTAACGAATGTGCTATTTCCATTGCACACTTAACTTGCTTACACTGCTAAACTTTGAATGGACAGGATGAGACTGGGGTGTACAAGAACCTATTGCAGGAGGTGTCTCAAAGAGTAGGAGCATTGTTACCAACATACACAACCTTTAGGTCTGGCCGGGGACATTTGCCTGTTTTCACCTGCACCGTAGAATTGGCTGATTGCATCTTTACAGGTGAACCAGCCAAGAATAAGAAGCAAGCTGAAAAAAATGCAGCCATGTCAGCCTGGTCATCACTCAAACTTAGTAAGTCACATGTTTTTGTAACTTATTGTCGTGTCATTTTTTTATGGGATAAAGCATTTAGAGGCCACTTAAGTATTGAACTTTTTCATTAATGCACCCATATATCGAAACAAACTTATAGGCCACCGGAATATGTATTTGTTAGCCAATTGTTTGCCGATAATTTATAAAATGACAAGAATCAAGCTTACATTAACATACTAAGCAATACCAATAAAAGTTTGAATGTGAAATACCATTTACACCCTTCTAGATCGCTTTTGATTAACTAAGGAAGCACCTAGATAAAGGGTAAAACTAGTATTTTACATTTCAACTATTATTTGTATTGTTTTAATATGTTAATATTAGCTTTAGTCTTGTTATTTCATAGATTTCTTGCAAAAGATTTGCCAGAATTGGTATAAAACGAAACCAAATACATACACTGGGGGTGGCCTATACATTAGTTTTAATAAATGAACAGCCTTTTGTAAAAAGTATAATAGTTGGGTGGCCTCCACATCATTACCCTCCTTTATTTTGGTTTTCAACTTTGCTTGTTACATAAACTGAATGTTCTTTTTAAATCTGATTATATAGTGGCCCAACAATCAGAAAGTTTGTCATTGCAAAAGGGGAACATCGAGGAGCAAGAGCATGTCACAGTGGCTCGGTCTTTACAAAAATTCAGATTGAAGGCAAGGATGTCTAATGCACCATTTCCAATCCGTTTTCCAGCACCAAAACCAAGACAACTCCCTGCGCAGTCACCTTCATCCAACACCTCAAAAATCCTTCCTTTAATATGCCCAAAAACGACTCCTCGAAATAGGCCTCACCTAACCACATTGAATGATGCACAAACATGCTCTCAAACAGAAGACCCTACTGCAGCCCGATCCCACAAGTTCCCTGCAGCTGAAGCAGTGCCGTACGTTCCTGTCAGACACTTTAGGGCTCATCATGGAATCGCGCCACCTGTGACTATACGTAATTCGATTCCCGTCTTCTCTGCTCCGCCACGTCCCCTGCCAAATATGGGTTTACCGCAACCTAGTCAGCTTCCTCCACAGTTCAGGATACCAACCATGTGTACTGCAGCACCTCCGGTGACCATCAGGCAAGCTGTGCCAGTTTTCTCTGCTCCTAACACTTCTAGAGCTTCCTTTAAGCCAGTGGCTGCCCCAAGACCATCAATAGAAGATGAGGTGAATCTTAAAGATCTTATGATGCCATTACCCGTGACATCACATTCGCTAGAAGAAAAGGTGAGTTCTGTACCAGTGATCTCCACCAGTTCACCAGGAAGTGTGCAGACGCAAAAGGAAGAGGAGAGCAAATTGCAAGATGACTTGAAAGAGCTACAAATTTGATATCTCGGGTAGGATTTTCGACTGGTTTTTTATTCTATATTAGCTCTAATTTTCTGCAACTTAGATGTAGGCTTTGTTGTTGTTTAAAGAGACACATAGCACGTCTGAATCGGCTTTTTATCAGTATCGTTGGTGGGTACATGTACATTTTGAAGTGATGCCAGGAGTTTGTTCAGACATTTAGATGTAGGTAGCATTCGCAAGTGAAATTGTAGGCTTTTGCCTTTTATTATGATCAAATTGTCTTCAACTTTAAGCTTGGTCTGTACAAGCTGTGAAGCCCATTGATGCTAAGGCTAATGATCTGTTTGTTTATTTATTTTGGGTTGAGAATGTTTATTATTTGCATTTAGTTTGGGGAGTCCCTATTTTGTATGATTTTTCGGTTAGGAATTATTGTGATCTTTGTCTTTATCAGTGGTTATTTCTTTAAATTACATTCACCATCTATCTAATCTTGTCATACAAGAAAATAAAAAAGGCCAGAAAAAAAATCGTCGCAAAACGGTTCTTTGACTTTTGGTGCTATAATCCTTTTCCAAGGGGGGTCTTGTAACGGGAAATATTGTTTGATTTGAGTGTATCTGGTGATCGACTCGTGCTTGCCTACAAAATCAGACAACGGTTATAAAACCATCTGCCAGCAAAATCAGACAATGGTTGTAAAAATTAGGGGAGTTAGAACCTTCATTGTAGAAACTAATTGTAGCCTTGACAACCAAGTATAGTTCAAATTTTCTTCCATAAATTGAAGATGAAATCTCACAATAAATTACACACAAAAAGTCCTAACATATCTAATATTTAGAAGAATAAGCCAATGTTTTTTATCCATGGCGATTTTCAAATACCCAAACAAATCTTCGAATTAAGTTAAAACCATGTTGTTACATTATATCTATTCATCCATGACCAGCAAGCAGTCCATGGTTATAGATTGCTATATCTTTACTAAAATATGGCATCAAAGGATCTGAAATCGACAACATAAACCTTCATAATCTACTCGCAACCCAAAAAGTAAAGATCCTTGTTTAAACCCGCTTTGTATTTACTACCAAATGATAGAAAGACTGGAACAGAATTGTAAAATGCATAAAAAAAATACACTACGAAATTAGTCTCCAAGCTTGATGCATAATTTCATCATTCACAAAGGGACGCAATGACCACATCAAGCAGTAGCTCTCTAGTTCTCCTGAAGACGTTTTTAGATTAAGCGCAGAAACAATCTTTTCCTGCACAGGAAAACAAATATATATAATTCCAATTATACCCCTTCTAATATATGTCTGGATCACACCAAACTAAAACATGGTAATCAAGGTTTATCACAAGGCTAAAATACCTGCATTACATAATCCTGTTTCACCATGATATATACTACAGCTACCATGGTGGCATAATCAATATCTTCAGGTTTCTTAGGGACAAATGAGGCAGTTTCCTCCTGCAATAGTTATCATAATCGACATTATATTACGTGTTCTTCATATCTGTGATGACTAGACATAAATAAGTTGTTCTGGAGACAATTTATAGATGGGGATTGGGGTGATTTTTATGATATTGAATAAAAGTGATATTAAGCTACCTCACTGGAAGTAGATGATGCTGGATCCAAATCATGATTAAAATCTTGTAAGGTTTCACTTGCAGCTTCTATTGCCATCCTTACATCCTCAACAAGACACCCAAGTTCACTGATGATATCTTTTGCTGCAGTATAAATTCGAATTAGAACGTCCATAAGCACAACACGTATATTTATGCAAAATTAACTGTCAAAAACATGATTTTATTGGGATAAACATCAATTTTAGAAGTTGGTGTTACCTTTACTTGTAATATTCAACAGCTGAATATGGCTCGTATTCACTTCTGTACGCACATCATCAAAAACAGAAACAATAACAAAAGTCAGCCCATCATACTTTAGGGGAAAGCGCAGTTAAAGATTGTCATAAAAAAATGCAGTTCTTAAAAACGAAACGAACATGGGACCCACACAAGTATTCTGGATGGAACACGACAAAGCTGGAAGCATAGATTATGTTATACGCTATACAATCGCAAGTTTTATTAAAAGGCAAAATATCAATTTCAAATATTGAACAATGACTTACACTTGTTGAGATTTTCAGCCCTAACGGAAGTGTGTGCATATCCAGCTTTAATGTAAGACTGCATCCTATGTGTATTATTAGCTTTAATGACCTTTTCGAAGAGTTCTGATGTGTTCTCAATAGATGGTCTTCGAATGAACTCTGCATAAGACCATGAAGATCCAATATTACCTCAAAAAGAAAAAAACGTCATGTTATATTATCTGCAGAAAAACCAAGAAACTAAAGAAGTCTACCAAGGCCTTGACGGAAGGTAACAAGAAAAGTATTTCCTGCAGCAGCTAGCTCGTCAAATTTTGCAACCCTACCCATGAAACACACTCGTTAGATTACATTAAGCTACTAAACAACAATCAAGCAGAATACAAAAACAAATATGAGCCTTTAACGAAATAACTAAGTAGACGACAACAGGATACCAACCTTGCCATGAATTGTGAAAAGAGGTGAACAACTTTCCCTTTTGTTTCTGTGTCCATTCTGCAAAGAAACAATTGGAATGTTGAATGTGAGAGAAAGAAAACGAAACAACTGATACAAGTGTTTAAAACGACATCTTCTGAAATCCCTAGATTATTAACTAGTGGTACTCGGGTTCCTTGATTATAAGTTTTGAAGGCTTGATAAGACTTTAAGATGTACCTATTTCATAGGTAAAAGTTAAATGCTAGTGATTCTTGTTTACGATTGTATTTCAACAATAACAATAACAACCATAAAAGATGCTTGTTCTTATATAAAGGAACCAACCATTTACATGAAGTGCTTATTTATTTCTTCAAGGGTGTTTGGAATGCTTATTTTTTAGCAGCAAGTTGCAAAAATACGAAATGTCTGAAACTAAGCATAGGTTTGTATTTTATAAAGTTTTTATGAAGATGAAAAGCAAAATAATAATAAATCTTACAGAGGCGACGATGGAGGAACAGAACAGGTGGCCAAGACTAGTGACGGAGGTGATTGAGTTAGTTGGGTATGTATTTGGAGAAAGAAGAAAAAGGTTTGTTTTTGGGGTATGTCCGGCCCATTTATACTTTTCAAACTTGGGTTATCAAATGTATTTAACATTGTGAGTTCAAAAAAAAAAAAAAAAAAAAAAAAGTTGTGCTCCGATATCACTTATGGAAGAAAGAAAAGGAGACATGAAAATATTTACTTAGTAATTATTTATTTTCTTTTACTTTTACTGACAACAGAATATAGATACTCATTCTTCCTCATCAAAATTATTGTCCATATTTCTATTTTTAAATATCACAAAATAACTATTCATTTCTTATTTTAACGGATCAAAAGAAAGAGTAGTTAGTGATAATGATAATTAATTGGTTGAGTACTGTAGTCATCTTTTTTCCCCCTTAAACGGTGTGATTTGTTTTTTAATACAATAATTTTGAGACGGATGGAGTAGTGATTAGTTTGAGAAACAATGCTTATATTCATATCAAGTTTGTATGCGTATTATTTTATATTTTAGATTAGAGGATAGCTAGAATACAATTTTTTAGGGGAGAATTGCATATATACCCACTAAAACTTAAAAACTTGCATATTTCCTCAAAATACAATTTTTCAATGCATGATATACAATGCAAGTTAAACATGTTTTGGATATATATATGCAAATATGCAAATTTTAGTGGGTATATATACAATTGCCCATTTTTTAGCCAATTGGCTATCATCCCCTACCAAAAATAAATACATAAGAAATGAATCAAAGACCCACATAAAAAGCTCGGGGCTCACAAAAAAAAGTCACTTACATGTATTGCAAAATTGAAAATTTTAACTAATTAGCTACAAAATATTGTAGCTAATATACTTCCTTTAGATTAATACCATTAAGAATTAGGTAGTTATATGTATTTAGAAAAGATAAATAAAAAGTAATTTGGAGTTAGAAATCAACTCGAAAGTCTATAATTTGGAGTTAGTGACCATTGTGATGGCTATAATGTTCGACAACGATGAGTGTTCAAAAGTTACAAAACCGACCGCCAATGCATAAATTATCTCAACCATTTTGGTGGTCGTCAGCCTGAACATCAAACTAAAATTCGAAGCTAATAGTTTTATCTGAGATTAAACCACAAGCTTTGAGGTAAACTGAAATTTGATAAAACCGCATGAGACTCAATTTCCTGACATTATGCATGGCAAGTCAAGGCGCCGTCTACCACGAAACTGTCCTTTCGCATGGCCCCAATGATTAGGACTTAGGACGGCTTCTTTCTCTCACACACACTATATGCCACGCCACAACTCATGATGGAAAACAGCAAAACAGAAGCGAAAAACAAACATACATATAACAAGGTATAAACCACCCAAAAAAACCAACATTAATAAATCAAAAACTCGCGTCAAAGTCAAAGTATATATATACAAGGATTTCCACTAGAAACTTGCAAGAAAAAAAAATTACACTCAGTGATGTGCAGCATATCACAAATCGCAGGGTGTCATCCATCAAAAATACTAGCTGATCAGATTTATGGTCCGAATCAAATTAACAAAAATCTGATCAGCTTATATATGTGACATCATCTTGATGCTAGAGACCAAAAATTCAAGAAAAACGAAGGGGAAACCAAAAACCAGCTAACAAATGCCATTGCAGTTGAGGTTTCGAATCTGGTGCAATGGTTTTGTGCACAGTTTTCCAAGTCGCTGCTGATTAGAACTGTAATACCTGCTGATGCACAAGCTGCAGCAAATGTAAGTGTAGATGTAATCTGCATTTCAAAAAACAAACAGGAACACCAAATATAAGGTTAATCGTCAAGTATAACTTTTTTGGCAAGTTTAGAGGAATAAACAAGTGCGTAAGTGCATTTAACAAAATATATAACAATCTTATGTTCTTAAAGAGGAATCAAACAAGTGAATTTTGACATACGATCATTATTCGAGTGTAGATACTGTGAGTATGGAGACATGTTATTAAAAAAGGAGACCAGTCTCTATACACTACATGGGAATTTTATCAACTAGTTAATTGATAATCTGATCATCAAAATCAATTCCGCTATACCCAGGCACTAGAAACTAATCATATGCGACTTGCAAACAGAAGAATCAGACTTTTTTTAAAAGCATGCCAACAGTCCTAATGACCTAACCAATGTAAACGCAGTAAAGGAAAATAGGATTATAAAACCTAGAGCATATGACTAAATGCCTAATACATAATGAGCTGAAAAACTCCATACGCCACGTTTCTGTTATTGCACCCATTCCCCCAAAAGAAAACAACGAAAGGTTCGAGTTTAACTGTGAGTTAATGCCTTAAATCTGGATGATCCAAACAAAATCACATATCAACCCTGAGCAATATCAGCCAATGAAGCTTGATAAGGTTTTTAAAGATGACTTTTGATCAAGAATAAGATGTTGACTTTGGAGGTGGTCAATTGTCCGAGTTCAAGAATCCATATGGTTTGATCACAGAAAGAAGATCAAAACTGGCAGTAGTGTGAAAGAATTCATAAATAAAGTTAATTTTATTGTGAATACCATAAAAATATACTGTAATTTGCTGCAGTTTGTATATGAGCAAATTTGGATTCAAGACCCTCTAGCATCATAGCATGTATAAGTGGTTTCATAAATAGGTGAAGTTGGACCTTATACTAATGTGAACCATCTAGTAAGTAGTAACTCTACCTCAAAATTGAAACTTCGTAAACATCAACTAGTTTGAAGTGCATCAAATGTGAAATACTGATATGCAAAACTACAAAGTAAGCATATTTACCGCATCTCCGATAGTGAAGAGACCGAGAATTATTGAATTTCTTAAACTTCGCTTCACCAAAAGAGCATAAATATCAACAATGGCAAGTGACAGACTCCACAAGCATTGTAAGCTTAGAGCTGCAACAAGGTACCTGTCGCAATAAAGAAGTAAACATATATTCCACACATTTCATATGATACCCTCCATTTCGAAACATACTGAAAGCACGATATATACTACAAACTGATATGAATTTTGAACTACCCTAGCATCTCAGAACATGGGAAATTATGGTTTGAACTTACTAAAAGAAGATAGACTTTGGTATTTGAGATCAAATGCCTCCACCAGATCTCTATGGTACTGAGCATTTCCATGGATTCTGTAAGTGATTATCTGATTATTGCGATTTGAAGTCTCATATAAATCAGCTATTACCATTTGGGTAGACTGAAACTGATTTACCTCATTATAATCAGATTAGGTGAAAGGGATGTGGTCAGACGGATGCAAACGGGATGGTGGGACAGTTTAAAGAGAAGGTGGTGTGAGTGGCATTTCGAACCAGTATGCTCTAATGTTGGTGTCACGCAATTGAAATTGTCAGGAAAGCTGGTGAAGCTGTGAAGGTTGAGTGTGATTCATTATTAGCTATATAAATCCTGCAGCAGTTGAAAGAAGTTCCTAGGTTTTTGGTGGATACGATTAGAAGGTTTACTGGCATCAAAGGCAAATTAACTGATGTGATTTAATTGTACATGTGTGCTGAGAATCAATTATTAGTTCGCAAAAAGGGGGATCTCGAGAAGCACTAATTTGTGTTTGTGGAGGCAAGATATCTCTTAGGAAGCTATTCCTTTTTTAAAGTCATTAGTAAGGTTATTTGAGGGTTAAAGCTGGTATGTCTGTGTAGAAACTAGAAAGTAGGAAGGGGAGGGGTGATGGATAGGTGAATGATATGTTAATTGACAGTGTTGTGGCTTCAGCATTTCACTAAGATGAATAATATGCAAGTGGCATGTAAATCAAACTGATGGTTCGTCTGGTTCTTAATAGTCATGATGAGGTTAATTACAAGTTCAGGTATAACAGCACTTAGTTAGGTTACTGAGTTTGTGCTTGTTCCTAATTTATGTGTGTCAGTGAGTTGATAAGAGAGTTTCATGGCGTAGGTACGTACATGAGGTGCTGGAATGTAAAGGTCTTACTTCTTAGTAGATGATTATTTTTGTACTGTGTGATTGATTGCTCCGTTAATAATAACTTAACTTCTGTTGCTCAAAAAAGTTGCTACGGCCAAACTGATTCTAATTATCAGATTATTTAGAAGTCCATTACACATGTGAATGAATCCTTTAATAATCAGAAATATCCAAGCACTCAAAACAACACAACTGGGGAGAGATTCTTAAAATTTCCTTTTAGATGGTTATCTGCTTATTGCATTGTTTTAACTTTTAAAGCAGATATACAATCCCAAACACTCAACTGAAGACAGCTTATCTGCTGATCTCAGAAGTACAACTTTAAAACTATTCCGGTTGGTACCTACTTATTTCCGAAGAATATAAGCACATCAATATATGTAATCCCAAACATCCATGGGTTATCTTATTATCACAGCTACAAAAAGCGTAAACCACATCCAAACCAACCGCTTTTTTTACCTGCGGGAGTGTTTGTGATTGCTAATTTTGAAGTGCTTATCAACTAAAGTCTAATTTCTTTCAAACTAAGTAGATGAGCAGTTTCCAATGGAGTGTTTAAGTATCTATATCTATATCTATACTACATTATAATGCATTTGGGACTATTCTATAATTAGAAAGGCTTAAAATTCAGACTTTTTTCTTGCTTATTATGGAAAGATTTCAAAATTAATTTGTTAGGAAGCAAGTTGGTTAGGAAGTTTGTTAGGAAGCGGTTGGTTGTTCAAACTTAAATTACTTGGCTTAACCATCTCTAATATCTCTACTTATAAAGCATGAAGACAACTAAAAGTGTAACCAAATAACGCAAAATATAATCACACGGTACCCGCCGCCGCATTGCGCGGGTACCGTTCTAGTATAAGGATAATGTATGCAGGTCATCTACCTATTCAACCATTTTAAATAGCGCACCAACCTACTAAACATACACCAAAACTACTACATATAACATAACAAAACTATACAAAAACTATAGAATCATTAACCCCTTACCTAAAAGCCGTAACCGACGGAAAGTCACTAGTAGCACCCATAACCCCAACCGAAACCGCAGCAAAAACAAACTGAAAAACCCTTAACACAAGCCCAACCGTCGTCCCAGGCATCCCTTGCACATCTTTCATCCTCACATTCTCATCAGGCAACTGCAAACCAACCCCATTTTCACCCCCACCTTCTTCCCTCACTCCATCAATTTCAACTTCTAATGGATGCACTGCTGGCCTACTTCTATTACTCATTGTTATTCCACTAACCCTTTATCAAATACTCAACATCTTTACCTATAAAGATTTGATCTTTTTGTATACCCAGATGGAATTAAGGCCTAAAAATGATGAATAATTTATAAAGATTCAATCTTTTTATAAAAAAATTTGTACCCAAATGGAATATAAGCTCAAAATTGATGAATAATTTATAAAGATTCAATCTTTTGTAAAAATTAGAGATACCCAGATGGAATTAACACATAAAATTGAAGAATCAGTGTTAAAGGTTAACTTTTTTATAAATATTAGAGGTACCCAGATGGAGTTTAGGTGTAAAAATGATGAATTGGTGTTGAAAACTGATTTTATGTGTGAATTGTAAGATATGTAGATGGAATAAAGGAAATGTTGGTTATGACTAATGAAAAGTATACTTAGTTAATAATTTTTAATTGGAAATTTTGGGAAAGTAAGGTGGTGGTTGTTGGTGGCCGTTAAGTTGTCTCCGGTGATTTGTACAAATTTTTTACTAGTGAGAATGGGCCAATGTTTTGTACATTTGTGGAGCTATAAAGTTGTCCTTTGCATGTTATTTTCATTTAGAGCAATGATATGGAGACGTAACATATATGCCTAAACTCATGCCTAATTCATTCACAATTTGACACATCACTCATGCATTTTCTCTCTCTAAATCTTCACTTTTAATTTTTCCACTTGTCATCATCTTGTTCTTAGGCATACTTTTAGGCATGCATTTTAGGCATGACAATCATTTTCCTTTCATTTATCATATTTATGATGTTTGCTACAATTAAAATGGTTACTGTAACGAGGTTTGTATTGTGTGCATAACGATGTTGTATTGTGTGTATAGCGGTTTGTATTGTGTTTTATAAAGGGTATTGCTACAGCAACTCCGAATTAAAATAGCCATTTTGCTATTGTACAATTTTTCATTAAAATTTACATACAAGAAATTGGATTAATTTCATATATCACACTACTTTCATGATTAATTTCATATATACTCAAAATGTATGTATTTAATGTATAATGTACAATGATTTTAATGTATGTTTGAGTATATATGAAATTTCCAATTAAAAAAAGTGGAGATATGTAATTGTCCAAAAAAAAAAATTTAGGAATCCATAAAAATGATTCAAGGACCCATAAAAGGACTTAGTAACCCATAGTTTATAGCAAAAAATTATAAAAAGTTGGTTACAGAAACTTGTAGCTAGCATATTCCCTTAACAAATTTATTTTCAGGACAAACAAAAATTAAACCGCTACACTTTTTAACAAATCAAATAAAATATTCACCTAGTAAAAGTCCCTTTTTTCCATTTATTAAATAAAAATAGACAATTATTTTTAGACATCCTAACATCTCGAGACGGAACGGGTAAATGAGAAAAAGTGTGCAAAATAAATTAGGAGTTGCCTCAAATCATAGCCCTTCTGTTTAAGATATATAGATACGAATTTACTGTTTGAATCTTCAATAAAAATTGTTCACTTCTTGAATTTAATATTTCTCAACCGATTTCATATACCAATGTATCACCAATTATACATGTTATGTTTAAACGTATCCCTTAGACTATGTTTAGCAAAACCCTTGGTTATTTTGAAGAGTTACTATTGTATACTTGAATCGTAGGTGGGTATTAGCTTAAATGATATTAAGGTGTTCCATCGACTTAAAGGTTGTGGATTATAGATGGATTAAACGTGTTGCAAATGTTGTTCACTTAATAGTCAAGAAGATTATAAATAGTTAAACCAAATATACGAAACTTACAAAAATGAGATATAAAAATATTATTAAATCTGGGCATACAAAGATTACTAAAACCCACTAAGACTAAATGAAAAGAAGGTAGGATATCGGCACAAGGATAGTCGGTGGAATTCAGGCATACTATACTTCGGGTTGCAATTGTGAAAGGCCCGACGCATTATGAACAGTTAGTGAAATGTTGTTGCTTCATAAAGAAACCGCGTGAGCAACATCCAAGTCTCAAGTCATATGCAAATGAATCGTGAAGAGTCCGACACAAACATAAAACTACCAACAATTGCTAAAAGACGAAAAGGCGGCGACACGTTAACAAAGGCGGTCACATCTCACAAGAAGGCGGTGTTCAGCTAAGAGATATATTAATTATCAAGCAAAAACAAGTCAAAAGCACTAAAAACTAGCATCATATTAACCAAAAGATATCAGGACGCATCGTACGTCTTTAACCGAGGAATACGACAAAATCATTTCATTCTAAATACCGATGAAACTTTACCAACTAGATTCATTCATTCAATATTTCTATGTAACACACCTACACATTGCATTAAAAACAAACTTTCTCAATACATATACTTACTTTCTCAACCAAGATTAATCGTGAGATCCTTTCTTTTAGTGACATTGACGATATTATGTTCTCAGCATCAATCTACTTCAAAGATACCTACGCCACTCTATGGATAATTCATATAATAATCAAAAAAATTCAAGTTTCAGGGTATTTAAATCAAGTACGAGTAAAATTTGGGAACAAATATTAATTATAAAGGTGTGACTTTATCATTATTAAATATTTTATTTTATCAAATAAGTTTTAGTTAAAAAAAAAAAAAAAAAAAAAAAAAAAAAAAAAAAAAAAAAAGTTCTAACCGGTTATTTGCTTGCCCAATCCTATAAGATACTAGTATACTATTGATAAGTCAAGATTATAATTACTTGTATAAGTCATGGTGAGTTTCACACGCTTTTCATACATGGCAATTCAAATTAAAATAGTTAACTACTTTCAACTTTCAAGAATGACATACTTAACTAATCTCGTCAGGTATATCGACAAAAACCTGTTTAAACATAAAACATGATTTATTTTCAATTCAAACACGATTTGTATAAGGCTCAGTGTAATGGTAAGCTAACATCCTCAATGTTACATCAACTTTCTACTTACATAACAACTCATGACCAAATTAGTATAACAATGAGACCAAAAACATCAATTTTTTGTTTTCATTTTTATTTTTTTAAACACTAAAATTAAAATTTCATAAATAATTAAAAATATTGCATTAATGATTAAAAAAATTAAAAGCATTACAATAATAACTCAAATCAAATAACAAATTCGTGTTCATTTGTTCAACGCATAATGTGTTCCAATAAATCGGTTTTAAAACTTAGATGAGTTGTGTCGTTTACTTGTAACGTTTCTTCAGGTGTTCGTACGATATCATCATAACAATGTTGCTCCTCTGGATAAAACTCGAGAGAGATTGTGCTCCCTTTGTCTTTTATAATCGTATTATGTAATATGATACATGTGTGCACAATATCTGTAATTTTCTTAATAGACATTTGTAGTGCGAGACTTTTCTTTATAACCCACTTTTTCTTTAGGACGCCATAAGGTCGTTTCATATCTTTCTTTGTTGTTTCCTGTGCATTCTTATACGTTATTCACTTTGTATTATTCGAGCCCAACTGTGAAATGAACTTAAAAATAACAGACCATTATGTATATATCCGATCAGTAAGATAAAATCCCCATTTATAAGTCATGTCGTTAGCTAAAAATGAGTATTTATAAGGTAAGAATTTAAATTTTTAAAATTTTTTATTTCTTTTTTTACAAACATAGAGAAATAATAGAGTATTTATAAAGTAAGTATTTAAATTTTTAAAGATTTTTTTTTCTTTTTTTACAAAGCAAGTAACAGTCTAAAAAAAGCGTTTTGGTTGGTTTTCAACTCGGTCATCTAAGCGATTGACTTCTTCATTTTCATCACTAAAGACGCGTCCCCCTTTAGGTTAGACGCAATGGACCGAAAATTATCAGTTGGGTAACATGGTTGACCGATCTCCAAATCGGTTGAGACCATTGTGGAGCGCAAAGCAAATATCGGTTGAGGCTAAGGAAAAACAAGAATCGGTTGTTTTCTTGACCGATTTGTATATACACTTTACTTTCAAAAATCTTACCATTTCCTATTTAAAATAAAATAAAATACATAGGTCATCGACTGTGGCACTTAAGTCATGTTTGTCGCCGGAGAGAGAAAGCTGATGTGACAGCGGATAACTTGGGTCACCGTTATGTCTAACTTTAAGGTGTGTAATAGCTTGGTCGGAAGGAGAGGCGTTTCCCATGAGGGTCTACGTTCCTTTCGACCTCACCATTACACATGGCCTAATACTATAACAGATTAGCTGGCTCTATCCAAACACCTATCAAAACCTATTTATAACTGGTTTATGTGTCCATGACTCCACCCACACCTTATTTATAGAATTGCAATAACTGAAACTTGAAAGTAGATAGTTGAGGGGAGATGGGTGTCATTTATGAAAAAGATAAGCACATCCAATCACATTACGTCACTTTGCAACAACAACTCCGACTAAAAAGTCAAAATCCATCCAACAACAACAAAACCATACATAGTAAACATAGTTACACTCAAACACTATCATATTTGTTCCATGATTAATTCTCGTACAATCTAACAAGGTTTGTTCATGTTCTTTACCAATCTTGTCTTTTATTTCTACACTTCAATCTTATGTTACATTAGTCCTATGTTAAAAAAGATTTTAGACCCATGTGCAAGAATCATATTTAAGGATACCCTTTTATTATCTTGAGTTATAGTACTAGAAAAATTGTTGCTTTATGTTTTTTTATGATACATTAGTTGTGTTTGATTGATTGGTAATTTGATATAGGATGAGAAATAGGTCGAAAAAGAATCCGGTTAAGCCGAAGGAGGAATTGGGTGATAATGGCGTGTCGAATGAGGTTAAGAATGTGGTGATTGCAAAGAGATCAGGATATGTTATTTTGGCTTTGTTTATATTGGTTGTACAAGGGTTATGGGCAGTTCATCATTATCAGTTTGAGGTTTTGCCCGAGCCGCTTAGTGTGGAGAAAGTAGGGAAAAGGGGGTTTTCGGAGGTGGCGGCGATGAAGCATGTGGAAGAGTTGGTTAAGTTGGGTCCTCATAGTGTTGGTTCTGATGCTTTGGAGCTTGCTTTGCAGGTATGATCTCTTTTATATACTTAGGCCTCAAATATGCATAAATGTATCACCCATGTCTATTAGTGTTGTATGTTACTCTCTAGCAATGGAAGAAACCGGAAGAAGAATCGAAGGGACCCCTCTTTGGACTCTTATGATTATTTTATGTAGGATGCTTATAGTTCTCATATGTTGAATATATGTAAAGCATAGTTTATTGGCTGAGAATAAGTAAAATTTGGCGGAAGATGAGATCTGAAGTGCATAGTCAAATGATCAAAAAATCATTAATATTCTATGATATGATGATGGGGGAAATCCATCAATTTGTATAGTATTATAGAAAGATCAAAAATTTGTAGGAGTAATAAAACTAGTAAACAATCCTAAGTAGCTAGCAGCAAAATAAAGTAAAAAAAAAAAAAGGATTATACTAATCGTGATAATTTCCAAATACACCATTTTCATGCCGACGCACATCCGAATACCTGAGCCAATGCTTTCATTTTCTTCTTGTTGGTAACAGATCATAGGCAAATATATTCATTGAAGAATTGCCAATACCTCGGTTTTTAATAGTATTAGTGCCATATCATTATTTCTTCTGAAAATCTGGTGATTTCTAGCCAATTGAGTTTATGGTAATTAGCTAAATATTATCCTTTGTAGTTTCATTGTGTATAGGTTTGTTATACCTGAGGTATCATGTGGTCAAACCTTTTAGTATACCTGCTTGTTTGTGCAGTATGTCTTAGAAGCAGCTGAAGAAATAAAGAAGACTGCTCACTGGGAAGTTGATGTTGAAGTGGATCTTTTCCATGCAAGCTCTGGTGCAAATATCCTGGTCGGTGGACTTTTCAGGGGGAGAACGCTTGTTTATTCAGATCTCAAGCATGTGGTTTTAAGAATCTCGCCTAAGTACGTTTCTGAAGCAGAAGATAGTGCTATTCTAGTCTCGTCTCACATAGACACCGTATTCTCAGCGTATGTTTCTTGCATTTCCCACATGTTTATTTTACTACCGCTTTTTAAAGTTGTATCAGCTCCTGTTATGCATCTCACGGAGTAAAGCAAGTTACTAACTAATGATGAAAAATGAACCTTTATGTTCATAAAGGGAAGGAGCTGGTGACTGCAGTTCTTGTGTAGCAGTTATGCTAGAGCTTGCTCGAGGAATTTCCAATTGGGCTCATGGTTTCAAGAATTCTGTTATATTCTTGTTCAATACTGGTGAGGAAGAGGGCTTAAATGGTGCCCATAGCTTTATAACTCAGGTCTGACCGTTTGCTTTATTTTTAGGCCTAGATATTCACCTTTGCATATGTTAATGCGACATGATTTGGTTTTTAGTTTGTGATTATTAGTTTGGCATATTGCTTTTCTCCTGTTTTTCCAAAGTTATAAAATATACAATCGTTGCAGCATCCATGGAGCAGTACTATACGCGTGGCTGTTGACTTGGAAGCCATGGGCATTGGAGGAGCATCTGCTATATTTCAGGTCTGGTTTAGTGAATAGCTTCTTGTTGATTTAATTAGTTTTTATTTCAAATTCTTACTCCTTTTATCTCAATGCTCACGCCTAAGTATTATACTAATATGTACTTTCTGGTAATTGACGCTGTTAAACAGTGCTGTAATTCTTAATTTCTTAAAAATCAAATGCTTTGCACGAAATTTTATTTGACAATCACTCAATCTTGGTAAATGTGTTCGTTTTGACAGGCTGGTCCTCATCCATGGGCTATTGAGAACTTTGCATTAGTAGCGAAATACCCGTCTGGTCAAATTCTTGCTCAGGTGTGTATTCTTTTGTTTCCTTCTTTCTTCTTGTGTATTAGGTCTTTTTTAAATCATACCACAGTATGTCATTAGATATCTCAATTCTAGATATTTAAGTTCCATTTTTGTTTTAGTGCTGCAGGATCTTTTCACTTCTGGTGTAATAAAATCTGCTACTGATTTTCAAGTTTACAAAGAGGTTGCTGGTCTTTCTGGACTTGACTTTGCCTACGCAGATAATACTGCTGTATACCACACCAAGGTAGGTTATAACACCATCAGTGTAAATATTATATACATTGTTCTCATGTATGCTTTTAAGTTATAAGTTGAAGTGATCATATATTCTTAAGTCCCTAATGCTTTATCTTTATGCTTTTAACTAGAATGACAAGTTGAAGCTTTTGAAACCGGGTTCCCTTCAACATCTTGGAGAAAATATGCTTGCTTTTTTGCTTCATACAGCTGCATCCTTTCAGCTTTCTAGTGGCAAAGCAATGGAAGTCAACGATAAAAATGACGCAGCCATATATTTTGACATATTGGTATGCTTACCATTCTTAACTCCCTAATGATTTATATTTATATTCATTAATTTAATATTGTAATTTGATGTGACAATTCAGGGAACATACATGGTTGTGTTTCGTCAACGTTTTGCCAACATGCTCTACAATTCAGTCATTATGCAATCTATCATGATATGGGCTACATCAGTTGTGATGGGTGGTTCACCCGCTTCTGCCACTTTAGCCATGTCATTATTGAGTCTTTTACTAATGTGGATATGCTCGCTAGGTTTCACTATTGGTGTTGCCTTCATTCTACCATTCGTATCTTCATCACCAGTTCCCTTCATTTCAAGCCCATGGCTGGTTGGAGGTTTATTTGCTGCCCCTGCTTTCCTTGGGGCTCTTACAGGTCAACATATTGGATATATTCTGCTAACAAAGTATGCATCACGCGTGTTCTCCAAAAGAATGGAGAACTTGTCTCCTATAGTTCAAGCCAACTGGGCTAAACTGGAGGCTGAAAGATCGCTCTATAAAAGTGGTTTTTTGCAATGGCTTATTCTTCTTGCGGCAGGACATTATTTTAAATTTGGGTCTTCGTATATAGCCCTTGTGTGGCTAGTCTCGCCAGCTTTTGCTTGTAAGTTTATTTTATATAATTATAATTTTTCCGAAATCTGATGATACAATCTAACCTTGGGATTAAATTACATTTTTAATATTTTAATTTATTCTGGGACATTCTAGATGGATTACTTGAAGCAACTTTATCCTCGGCCCGAGCACCAAAGGCGCTTAAAACAATAACATTATTGCTGGGACTATTTGTACCATTTTTAATCTCTGGTGGCATGTTCATTCGGTTAGCTGGAACTGTCGTTGGTATCGCTGTTCGATTTGACAGGTATTCCGAGGCATATACATTTTATCTCTTTATAAGTCTAGTGGACGAATTTCAAATATAAATTTAAATTTATACGTGGGAGGTTTGACCTGAAAAGTCAAAATGCACTGTAATTATTTTGTTCTATTCAGTAAAGCAAATTTATATGATCATAGACTTACATGCAGTGTAAATAGTGTGATAGTAACTACAGTCACTAGCTATGAAAATTTTGTTCTTTTGATTTGTTTTAAACTGAATGCTGACGGTATCTGCTTTTTGTATGGATGCAGGAATCCTGGAGGCACCCCTGAGTGGTTGGGGAGTCTAATAGTTGCTGTGTACATATCGGCTGTCATGTGCCTTACATTGGTGTATTTTCTTTCATACATCCACATTTCAGGTTTTCTTTTAGTTGCTATATTGATATTTAAGAATTGCTCCCTTTGTTTGAATAAAAATCGGTATTTTACCTTTTGAAGTTGCAGCGTTTGTAACTTAAGTTTTATGGTCCCTTTTTTTTAAACCACCAAAATTAACTTATAAAATTGAAGATTTTTGAAACAATCACGAGTGCAACATACACGAACCCACATTAAGCTATATAGATAAGTCATAACCGAACATCCTCCAAAACAACTCTTGAAATCCACGAAGCAAGTACACGAGAAATTCATCTTCAAGTACGCACAGGAGCTGGACCTGCAGCACCACCTGGACAAGGACCTTGACCAGGCTTTGGAGCTCATCCCTTGGACGAGAAAATCTCTTTGGTGGCTCACGGTTCCTCCTGTCAGTTCTTGAACTACCCTAACAACTTATGGCCCTTTTTTTATAAAAAAATAAATAAAATAACGATATTTAGTTTGAGAAAGCTATCAAATTCTTTGTTCAAAGATCAACCACTTCATATCAGTTTGACGTTACTGAGTACTTCCTTTGACTATGTATAGTCAAACATAAATTTGTCTGATAAAAGCTAGAGAGCTAGTAGCCTTCTTTTAAGCTACAACATGTTGACTGATTTATATCTACGGAAAGTCTATCATAGAATTAGAAGCAGCTTCGTTACTTGAAATTTTGTAGCGCCTGATGATTTACCTATTCTTTGCTTCTAGGTGCAAAAAAACTAATTGCACTTGCAAGTTTGCTTGTGTTTGGCCTTTCATTAGCTGCGGTGATATCTGGAATCATCCCGCCATTCACTGAAGACATTTCCAGAGCAGTAAATGTAAGGACCTGTTTGTTTTGGTCATTTGACATTTTTTAACTTCTGAGTCACACTTATTTAATGCGAGGAAAAACGAAAGCAACCGTCTAGGTTCGATTTACTTGATATAAGAATAGGAAATCAGACTAAAAAAATGATTGAATGGAATATCATAGGAAAATTGTATGAATAAGTCGAACTCCTTTCATTTAGGTGATTTTAGTTAAATACTCAAATTAATGGTATTCAAGAATAGAAATACATTTGGAATTTTTGGTAGCAAATCCTTGTACTTTCCATATACAAAGTTGAAATGTGTGTATTATAAAACATTTTTTCTACTTGATGCACTTGTTATAAAATTAGCCTTGCAATAAATTATTTATGCAAGAAGTTAAGTAACCATGAACAATTCTAATTATCAAAATGTGTACTTCTGTTTATAGACGGTGAACTTATAATTCAATGTATGCCCGTGATGATTCTCAGGTTGTTCATGTTGTGGAGGCATCAGGAAGCAATGGAGAATACACAGAACCAAGCTCTTATATTTCTTTATTTTCGACCACCCCTGGAAAATTAACCAAGGAAATTGAACATATCGGTGAAGGTTTTGTATGTGGAAGAGAAAATGCTACTGATTTCGTCACTTTCACTGCTTCGTATAGTTGTCGGACCAAGAGCGATTCCGCAGATGGATGGAGCAAATCAGATATCCCAACACTAAATGTAGAGAGCGATTCAAGAACAGATGAAAGACTTACACAAGTTACAACTGATACTAGAGTTTCAACACGCTGGACACTTGCAATCAATACTAATAATATAGAAGATTTTAGACTCAAAGGTAGTACCTTTATAATCAAGATCAATTTTTTCCTTAAACTTTAGTGGCACCTGTATAATTTTCTTGACATTCTTTCTTCAGATGCTGAAAATGGCGAGGAACTGATTCAAATAGGCGCAAAAACTAGTTCAGATGGATGGCATATTATTCAGTATTCTGGTGGGAGGAATGCTCCCAAGAGGTTTGATTTGACTCTTTACTGGGCCAAAAACCAAAGTCAGGTGAAGAATGATCATGACCTTCTGCTGAAACTAAGAACCGATGTTGACAGATTGACTCCAAAAGTCCAAAGGGTTCTCGAGAAGCTTCCTTCATGGTGCTCGTTGTTTGGGAAATCTACGTCTCCCCATACCTTAGCTTTCTTAAGTAATCTGCGCGTTGATTTCTGATCTAACAATACGAACATAAACTTTCGCATACGTGTCTAAAAAAGCGTTTATATCCTGTCCTTCCTATGGATGTTAGTTATGAGGTGATAGAGCAAGTTAGTAGACTAGATAATAAGTAATTTTTGGTTCGATTGAAAGTTTTTTATTTCTAAACTTGAGCAAAGTATAATAGGACAATGCTTGATTTTGAGGATTTCTTGATTATGATACATTTTCTGATTTTTATGATCATGGAGTTTTCTCTGTCTCTTTTTGTTATTGGATTCCTGCCATCACGCAATATATAACGGGTAAACGGCATAATTTTTTCTTATTCATATTACTTGATCACCCGCAATTGTATAGTTAGTGAGGTTTAAACCCAGTTTAAACCTCACTAACTATACAATTGCGGGTGTCCTGGGTTTAAACCTCACTAACTATACAATTGCGGGTGATCAAGGAAAGGGTCGGAAACTAGGGGTGTCCAAAAGAACTGAAGAACCGTACCGGTACCGTATTAGAATCGAACCGTATATTAGAACCATTGTACGGTTCTTGGTTCCTAAAATTCTAAATTTTCGGTTCTCGGGACGATTCGGGTCGGAACCGTCCGGTTCCGGTTCTTTCTCGAAAGAACTGACTGTTTTGAAAATATGGAATTTTACAGGGTTTATTTGAGACATTATGTAAAGTGTACAACCTTAAAACCTGCTCATTAAGCTTTAACATAAAAACCTAAAACCTAAAAACTCATAATAAAATTAAAACCCTAACTTTTAATCCATTTAAAGATCATTATCATTCATCAACATGAGAGTAAGTTTATCTTGAAATCATTATCATAAATTTGAAATCATTAGTTGACAATGATGCATATGAGATGGCTCAAATCGAAGAGTTACAATTGTTGGAGACATTTTTGTGTGTGTTTGTATTGTTATATCATTATTAGCATGCCTTTTATAAATGATCGACGGTGAAAAAAATTAATTTTTTAAACACTTAAGTACTCGTGGGAATTACTGAAAATTTCCGTACCAGAACCGAGTACCGTACCGGAACCAAACCAAAGAATTTGAGACGGTTCTTGGTTCCACTTCTTTCTTATTTTTGATTCTCGGTTTTTTCGGTTCTGGTTCGATACGGTTCCAGTACCATGGACACCCCTCCTGGACCTCTTATGAGAAAGTTATGTGATTACCACTAGATCATTTGGTGGTGGTTTTATACAAACGACCAAATGTACGTATGGTGTAAATTATTTTGTACTATGCCATATGATTGTCCTCACACTAGTACCTTGTTGACCACACACTAGTCTATTTTTTAGACAAACCCTCCCCTAGTGGGAGGGTGTACTTGTTTTTGTTTTTTTTTGTTATTTTTTTGTTTTTTTTTGTACTTTTGTCTTGTAGTTGTCTTTTTTTTTTTTTTTTTTAAGTTTGTAATGTTTTTGTTTTGTTTATTTTTTTGTAATGTTAGTAATGTTGTGTATACTTAATTAATAGTTGCCGATATGACGTTATAAAAAAAGATTAATAATTGCCTATATGACGTTATAAAAAAATATGACGTTGACTTATTTGCATTTATAAACTAATGTTTGTAATGTTTTTGTGTTGTGTATAGTTAATTAATAATTGTCTATATGACGTTATAAAAAAATATGACGTTATAAAAAAAATATGGCGTTATAAAAAAAGATGACGTTGACTCATTTGCATTTATAAACTACTACAAGATCAGTGTTTACACCTAAACTTAAATTATTTAAAAACAACAACTATTATTATAAAATTAAACGTCGGAAAAACCTCCATTGTGGGTGGTTACGCGGAAGTGTAAAAGTTGGGTCTAGCGTCGGTATAATGTAATGAGCACATGCGTCCTCCCCCACACGGGCAATCACAAGGGGGTCGATTCCTTGTGTGTTGTTTGGCCCGGAAAAAAGCGGAAAACATGTGTTATAACCACGCATGGATAGAAATACAATCGGTCGATTTAGCATTGAAGCGATAACTAGACCCGTCATTGGCATCACCATCCAGTTACCTTGATGTGCACCTCCGTTGAACCAGTTTATCGTATTCCAAAGAAAGTTAAAGTCTTGTCCCCCCCCACATATCTGTGTAAGTACTCCTATGGTAATCTAACTCTTGCAACAACCTATGTCTGGCTTCGGCCCACATATGTTCGTTTTGAAAAATAAAGTGAGCAACGCACCGAAACCCGCAATTCCCATCACCCGCAACATTACGTATACTTATTACGTATGGACGGTAAAGCAGTGGAATTTCCCGAATAAAACCATTGCTCACAGTATCTCCAACATATAATCTGTGCCGTGGACTAGTACCCGTGTATATTTAAGTACCCGGTTTGTTGACCAATTTTTGTTGTAGTCGTCGATAATGTTGCTCGAATAAGGCGCGTGATTGAGCTTTAACCATCCAATCCCATGTGCGTTTGATGGAGTCGTACTCATCACTGTCCTCACATCTACCTCTGCAATGCTGAAGTATATTTTGGGAAATATGCCATCGACATAGTACTTTGTGAACACCAGGGAATTCTGCTCTGCATGCCCCAAGCAAGGCTAAATCCCTGTCGGTGACGATAACACGTGGATAGTACCTTTCCTCTATCACCAGCTTTACACGTTGCAATACCCATTTAAAATTAGGCCCTTTTTCACTGTTTAAAAAACTAAACGCCATCGAAAATGTTTTATTTGTTGATGTTACTCCGACAATCTCCAAAAATGGCAATTTAAACAGTGTGGTATTGTACGTGGAGTCTATTAGCATGATTTCAGGGAACATACACCATAAAGCGTACGACGTAGGGTGAACAAAAAATAGTTCCTCAAGCTCATTATTAGCACTTACCCTATCGTAATATGTGTACCCTGATTGCTGCAGGTGTGAGTAAAGGACTTGAATTGGAGTTAGATTACCCATTTTGGCTTTCCGGATCTTAACTTGTGCGTTATATATAGTTCTTGTGCTAGACACGTTATCCGGATTACGACCCTGTATTGTCGAGAGTATTTTACGTGGCTTTACGGTATACTCTGTCAATTCTTTAACCAACTCGAACTCATCATCATTTAAGCGCATTGCATATGGCACACCATGCAGCGACTCTAACATAGGATGATTATGACTATCATCCTTCACTTTCAAAATCCAACATGATCTTCTTTTAAGATATCTTGCCACTAATTTGAATGGGTAATCGGTTTTACATGTACTGGTATTCCGTTTTCCAGTACCTTCGGGTGAATAAATCCCACCCTTTGTACACCCATAATTGATTTCGTTCATAATACCGTATTCTGATTTACTTCTTCTTTTAACAATCACAAAACCGAGTTCCCGAGCTATGTTTTGCACCCAATCCGTTAATTGCTCGTGAGATCCGAACCCCTGAAAAAACGTTACGAACGCGTATGGTGACGTTTTTTTTTTTTTTTTTTTTAAACTAACTTTTTTGTATAACAAAATGGTTTTTTTATAACAAAATGTTTTTTTTATCACAATTTTTTTACAACTAATTTTTTTGTATAACAAAATGGTTTTTTTATAACAAAATATTTTTTATAACACAATTTTTTAACAACTAACTTTTTTGTATAACAAAATGTTTTTTTTTTGACAAAATATTTTTTTTATCACAATTTTTTTACAACTAATTTTTTTAATAACAAAATATTTTTTTGTATAACAAAATGTTTTTTTTAATGACAAAATATTTTTTTTATCACAATTTTTTTTACAACTAACTTTTTAATACATTTTTTACACTTTTTTACAACTAACTTTTTACAACTAACTTTTTAATACACTTTTTTACACTTTTTATTTACACTTTTAATACACTTTTAATACACCTTTTTTTTTTTTTTTTTTTTTTTTTTTAAAGAAAAAATTTATAAAAACGCGTATGTGTGAGACAGCTGTCTCACACCACACTCGGTATTATCACCTTGATGTCTCACACACAACACACACACCACACACTCAAAAAAAACTCTCTCTCTCTCTCTAACTTATCTGCTCTCTTTTTAGATCTAAAATCAAGATCTTGATGTCTCACACCACACTTGGTGATTTGTGAGAGAGAGTTTGTGAGTGTGTGGTGATGTTGGTGATCTGTGATGGTTTATGAGATGTTTTTCTGATGGTTTTGTTAGGTACGTGATGGTTTATGTGATGTTTTTCTGATGGTTTTGTTAGCTACGTGATGTTTATGTGATGTACGTGATGGTTTAATGAAACCCTAATTTTTTTAATTAGGGTTTCGTAAAATTGGTTTGGGGGTTTTTGAATCTGACTTGATTACTTCATAATAAAGTGTGTTAATTGAAAGATTCGTACGTTAATTTATCAAAATCTTGATTTTTTAATGAAACCCTAATTTTTTTAATTAGGGTTTCGTAAAATTGGTTTGGGGGTTTTTGAATCTGACTTGATTACTTCATAATAAAGTGTGTTAATTGAAAGATTCGTACGTTAATTTATCAAAATCTTGATTTTTTAATGAAACCCTAATTTTTTTAATTAGGGTTTCGTAAAATTGGTTTGGGGGTTTTTGAATCTGACTTGATTACTTCATAATAAAGTGTGTTAATTGGTTCCGTGATGTTTATGTCTGATGGTTTTGTTAGATTGGTTCCGTGATGTTTATGTGGTGCTGGGGTGGTGGTTCTGGGGTGGTGGTTCTGTTAGATACGTGATGTTTACTTAATTGTGTGTGAGACATCAAGGTGATAATACCGAGTGTGGTGTGAGACAGTGTCTCACACATACGCGTTTTTATTAAAGTTATGTTTCTGTGATGTTTGATGTTTATGGTGATGGTGTTGTTGACCACACACTAGTCTATTTTTTAGACAAACCCTCCCTAAATGGCTATGATGATTTAAAAAAAATAAAAGCTTAATTTTGGCGTGGCATTTCCAAATGGATAGGCAATATATTTGCAACCTTTGATGTTGCAGCCAATATGATAAAAGGATTTAATGTAATCTGAGCCTTACCTCCCGTGTGTTAAATTGTGAATTCCACATTTTCACTTGTTTGTGATTCAGACTTGTGGTTGCTTCTGGTTAGTAACTTGTTCAGACTTGTTGTGATACTGCTTCTTGTGTTTCACTTGTGATACTGCTTCTTGTGTTTCACTTGTGATACTGCTTCTTTCAGACTTGTGGTTAGTAACTTGTTCAGACTTGTGGTTGCTTAGTTGTTGTTTGTGATTCACACTTGTGGTTAGTAACTTGTTTAGACTTGTGGTTGCTTAGTTGTTTGTGATTCACACTTGTGTTTATAGTCCAGGATTGAATCCTGGGAATCCTTACTATTTGGCTTGTGATGTACCTTTTGAGAATCCTGCTGTTTGGGCATGTGACTTTTGAGAACTTGTGCTGTTTGGGCATGTGACTTTTGAGAACTTGTGCTGTTTGGGCATGTGAACTTTTGAGAAGTTGTGCAGTTTGGCATGTGAACTTTTCAGAACTTGAGAATCTTTGGCTGTGTAACTTGTAAATTTTGTAGGGTGTAGGCAATGATGATTGGTTTACAATCTGAGCCGAGGCGATGACGAATGGTTTTTAAAACCGAATGGTATGGCGGAGTGATATTTTTATCACTTTCGCAACCTTCAAATCCGAGCCTTCTAAAAATTCCACATTTGGCTAAAAAATAGACTAGTGTGTGGTCAACAAGGGCCTTGTTTGCAGCTGTGTTTGTGTTTGCAGTTGTGTTTGTGACAAAAAAAAGAGGACTTGGCGATGACGATAACGGAAAAATCCGAGCCTTTGTTTTTCTCAATACTGCAGTTGGTTGTTTTGTGTTTGCAGTTGTGACAAAAAAAAAAAAAAAAAAAAAAAAAATTTGGTTGTGTTGTGTTTTGTGTTTGCAGTTGTGTTTGTGTTTGCAGTTGTGTTTGTGTTTGTGTTTGTGACAAAAAAAAAAAAAAAAAAAAAAAAAAAAAAAACCTTACATAAAAAAGACTTGGACAAAACAAAAAAAAAAAAAAAAAAAAAAAAAAAAAAAACCTAAAAGGACAAAACCTGCATGTGGGCCCCACCTAAAAGGACAAAACCTGCAGCTATGGTAGTAGACTACCGTGGGGTTAACAACACCCATATTAATACCATAATTGTATTATTCATAAGAATTTGCAGTGTCAGCAACATTATCGATGGATTAGTCATCTTCAATGTATTTCTTTGACCCTAAGAAGTTCAATCGTACCTTCTATGTCAGCACTTGTGGGCTCCTAGTGCTGCCAAAATCTGATACAAATATCAATTTTTTTACAAGAAAGTTCTGATCAACGCATGTGCAATCGTGCAAATAAACCCAAGTTACCCGAATAGTTACGGGTCGTTTTGTCAAAACAGGCCTAATAAAGATGAACATTTTAGACACATGTAATAATATTCAGTAATAATACGTAAACTATTAGGCTACAAACATTAAGGAAATGAAGATAGATCCATTTGCCAATCTATGTCGATCGTCCCTACTGTGGCACAAAAAGTGGATAGATCGATTGCAAGTTTTTTTTTGGATGTGGGTCGTTCAAGCGACCTCGATCGTGTGTTTCTTGTGTGTGTTTAATAAAATATAAAAGGTATTTTTGTGGGGTATGTTTTTTGTAGTGTAGGTCACCTTGGTGTGGTAAAAAATCGTTTGTAGATTGTCGGAGAGAAAAAGCTGACGTGACGGATAAAATGAGGGAGATTGACCTTCCTTACTATGTCCAGCCTTACATTTACCAAAAGCAATGATTTCTTTTCAGCTAGTTATGTGATACCTTACATTATACACATACAAAATAACTAAACTTGGGCACAACTTGTATTTGTATAACAAAAATGCTTGAAATTTGTACCTTCCCCAAACAATAGCCCGCTGCATTGGCTCCACTTGCACTCCGTTGTAAAGTGTACTGATGAAAATCTAGCAAATGCATAGAACAAATGAACTGGGGATGGCAACGGAGTGGGTTTAGGACGGCACAACCATCCCCATCTCCAAACCCAATTACCAAACTTCTCTCCAAACGCGTCCCGATCCCCATCGGTGCGACCCGTTGGGGGGCGATGCTCCCCAAAATCCGCCCCATACTTATCGAGGTGCGTTCTTTTGGGTGCAATTCTTGACCAAAGCTGCACCATTTCAATTCACATTTAGTACAATATTATTTAAGACCGTTAGCAATAATTTGAAGAATTAATAACCTATTAATAATCAATTACAAACAAACATTAGTAAGTTTTCAACGATAGTATTATACATAAATAATGATAAACTATACCGTTAAAAATTATTACTTAAAAATATGATATTAAACAAGCTTTTATAATAATAATTTTGTAATCTTACAAATAAAAAAAATAACAATATTAGATAGATATTTTTTTATTAGGTAAAAAAGAAAAAAAAAACAAAAAAAAAAACAAAAAAAACAAACTATATATATGTATAGATATAGTTGTATATGTGTATATATTATTCGGGCGGGGAAGGGCGGGGATGTTATCCCGCTTCCCACTCCAAACCCGATTAAAATTCCCGTTTAAGCCCTAAACCTGCCCCGCAACTCGATAAGCATGTCCCGTCTCGCCCCAGTTAATTTAAATTTCGGATTTCCCTGTCGGGTTCAGATTTTTTGCCATCCCTAAAATGAACTATGTCTGATATCTACTTAAACTATGAATCGGTTTTGAAAACATTGTGTTTGACATTATTTTCACCTTCTATCTAACTTATTATTATTATTATAAATCATTTAATCATTTAATGTCTTGCAAGACACAATGCTAAGTTATAAAGTTTGACTTGTGTAATGTGTGACCATTTGTATTTAATCTTGACTTTATGCTTTTCAATCCTATAATTTTATAGCCATAATCAGTGTTACAATCATTATTGGAGTCACAAATAAACCATAAAAAAACAACAAATGAGGAAAATGGGTTGGGTTATAATAACGGTGGCTACTTTTTTAGTCTCACGGGGTCTACCCCCGTAGGGGTACTGTAGCATTTTTTTTTTTATTTTTTATTTTTTTATTTTTTTTTTTATTTTTATAATTTTGTTTATATCAAAAAGCTATAAACCTGAAAGTGCGAAACAGAAAATATAAAGTTTAATATGTCAAACGGTTAAAACTGTCAGAAATACGAAACAGAAACTGATAAAAACTGGGCTGGAAAAAAAAAGAGGGACAAAAGAGGAGACAAGGGTGTCAGCCCCTTGTCCCCCTTGTCCCCCGTCTTTATAGTACAGCCCGAGGAAAATGGGATGCCCTATAAAGACGGGGGGACAAGGGTGTCAGCCCCTTGTCTCCTCGTTTGTCCCCCTTTTTTTTTCAGCGCAGCCCAGTTTCTGTTCCGTATTTCTGACAGTTTTAACAGTTTGACTTATTAAACTTTATATTTTTTGTTCCGCACTTTCAGGTTTATAGCTTTTTGATATAAACAAAATTATAAAAATAAAAAAAAAATTAAAAAAAAAAAAAAAAAAAAAAAAAAAAGTCACAAAAGGCCAAAAAAGTCAAACCCCCGTTAGAATAAAAAATCTACCCCCGTCTTTATAACTGCCCCCGAGGAAAATATGGGTGTACAACTTTCATGATTGACTTTTTGACCGAATATTATGCATGGGATCTTGAGCCTTAAGATTCGATCTTATTAGAACATTACTTGTTTCTTCTTATTCTTGATAGTGTTTCATGTGTTTCTAGTTTGTTAGATTCATAAGTAAAAGATTGTTAAAGATATGCTTTAGTGTTGGATTATTATTTATAAGCCAGAACAATTTTAGTAAACTATATATAGATCAAAGATAAAATTGTAAAAATAGCTTTTCTCATCTAAAACATGAAACAGTACCATGAATTGGCGGTAAACAATCGTACAAGTAGGTTAACTTCTAATTAAATAGTTTAAATAACAAATTTAATTTAGTAGTAATAAATTTGATAAGATTATTAAATATTAAGGGGGACAAAACTCCATAAATAAATGGCATTAATTGGTGTGTGCATGGGAAGGACAAGTCCTCACAACCATCGAAACGGCGCAACTCTTGTTACGCACTTAAACATGCACTCCTATTTAATCCATCCATTCATATATTTTTCACATTTTTAATTTGTATAATTTTAAGTCACCTCAACAATCTTGTAACTAAAATGATCAATAGACTTTATAGACAAGCAAGATTTGCTTGCACATTATGAAGATTTAGTGAACAAAAAATCAGTTTGATGTTGTATTAATATTTATAACAAAATAAAATAAAAGAATTTACAGAAGGCTACAGAAAATGAATAAAAATAAGTTTGAAGAAAACTTCATTGCTTTCAATTGATGCACTGCCAAAGATTTTTTTGCATAGTCATTGATTTTAAACATTTTTTTTAAAGAACGGCAAGTTAGTAGTTAGTTATTCGAGTCGTGTAGTGATATCTTAGCGTGCAGTATGCTTTCCTCGAATTTTCGTTTTTGAGGAATAAACCTTTTTTTTTTTTTTTTTTTTTTTTTTTGCCTAATAAGAAGAAAACCCTATTGGCAAGCCTTGAACCCGAGACATCTAAGGAACAACCTCCCACCCCCCAATTACACATTCGAGAGCCCTATGTTCATTCATTAGTTTGGTATATGCATGTTTGAATTTAAAAGAAAGTTGATAAACGCAAAAACCTCAAAACAAACGGAAGTCGAACAAGCCACACGTGAGCAAGCTGTCTGTTCCTAATCCCATTAGACTTTGGGATTAATGTTGTCTGACACTTTATATTATTATTCAAACATTTTTTTAGTACAAACTTAAATATTGTCATTAAAGCCATAATTTCAACATTAAAACAGACACACATACACACATACACGCACTTAAGTGCACATTTCTTTCCTTCAATTTAATATATTTCACGACAATAAAAGTTATCAATTGATTTGCACTCTAATTTGTTACTGTATTAAATTGGAACTCCCTGGTCCCTACTTTATTTATCATGGAGTTGTACATTATTTATAAAATGTTATACTGGCCAATTGTTTGCACGCTAGTGTGTGCGAATCAAAAATACAAGTGTGCAAATCATCTCCTTAAAAACATTAGGTAGACTAACTCAGTAACTCATCAGAAACTCTTAGCTGTTCATAATTTGGTTGCTAGCTATCATGTGTGTTTTCAGATTGGTTTTGCAGGTGTTACTATTTTTAGTTATTAGCGTTTATATTTTCTAGCTTATTCCTAGTTTTATGTAGAAACATGCCGTTAAAAAAAGGTTATGTTGCGACTCACCAGGGCAAATTAGATTAGGATATGACTAACTATGTGAATGACATTTGAAGAACTTCGTGAAGTATCAAGATTTCGTCGATAACATTGTACAGCAAATCCTTTTAGGATGTAAAAGGTTTCACTTGTTTAAGTTATATGATGGGAAAGATGCTACTTACATGTGATGGAGTAGTAATATTCACATTTGAAATAACATATGGAAACTTATTATTAATTAGATCCTAAGTTTACTGTATAAAACATGTATATATAATTTCATGAGCAAGTGGTTATAACCAGTGCTCGGCCACCCCCAACTGGCCTAACTAGCCCAGCTTTTATGCCTTGGTTTCTGCCTAACATTTTATAGTCTTCAATCTAACCCCTCCTAAACTCACTGTAAGCTTGTTTTATAAAGTCTTTGATCTATCTTTTTACACAATTTAGGAAAAGATTTTAGTGTTTGAAAGGCTAGGGTGAAGAAGATAGATACTCATTAAAGAAGAAGAAGAACATAGATGTCATTTTGATGGGGTAGGAAGAAATATAGGACTATCTTGTGTGTGATAGTACCTTCACAGTGATATAGGAGTACTATAAATAGTATAAAATATATCTTTTTGTCAGATTGCCGACCTTGTAAAATGAGAAACTCATATTTCATTGTTTGCTTTATTTTTTACTCCGTATTACTTTAGTTTTGGAATGTTTTTAGTTATTTTCTTCTGTTCTTTTGATATTATGTAAAAATTAAGAAAGTTGGACACGTTAATTTTGAGTGTTTATATAATACATGTTAATTTGATAGCAAGTTAATATTTTGCTGATAATTTAATGTTATATACGATAACTAAAGACCTAATTGTCATTTCATTCATGCTTAAAATCGGTCAGGATGATTAAACATTGAATCGGTAGGGTAATCGATGTAAAAACTGTATGTTATTATCCAAATTACATACGGCCCCATGCTCCCTTTAACACAAATTCCTAGCTCCGTCTAACAGACTAGAATACCTAGCTTATATTACATAAATTCTCTACAAGTTGATGTAATATTTTACGCAGTGAACACCGAGCGAAAGATATGTCTATATGACAAATGAATTGTTAAGGCGAATGTTTAATTTCGCATTGCTTCATGTATAGCTTATTCTGTGGATGCATTCCACACAACCAAAAGAAGTTTTATCAATTTTTTTTTAGATATTTAGACAATGTTTATCGGTATGAAAAGCTAGAGTACGTACGTATAACGAACAACAACCATTGTTGAAGAAGAAGAAGAAGAAACAAAAAAACGAAAATAACAGAATTGATATTAATTATAAGCTAAAAATGTCTAAGGATCGATTGGTAGAAGCTAGGGGGTTTTCCCCGCAACCTCCATAACAAAGCAAACATGATGTTCAAGAAACAAATATAGTACCTCTACTATACACACAAAAGAAAGTGATCAATTATTTGCTAGTATCCTACATTGCCACTAGCCGAATCTGCTAGAATCGTCAATCTTCGTGCCACCTTCGAGAACTCACTGCAACAATCAAAGTTCGACATTAGAATCGAGTAATAGATCCTTAGACAAGAAACACAAACTTTACAAAATGTTGAATGATAATTGATAAATACCTAAAGGGTTCATCTCCCGTGTGTTTTATAGCTCCAGTGCCATTTAAATAAATCAAGTTGCTCGAGATTTCTGATTTTTCTAAGCCGAACATGGTAGCAAGGTATATGTACAATTCTTCGTAGGAGTTCAGAGCCGTGAGGTCCAGAGTTCTACCCATGTCCTCTGACTCCAAAAAGACCTTACAATGGCCGGTCTTAACCCACGGGCCATCTTCCTCAGATGAGCTTCGAACCGAATCATTTTGAAGAACCACCGAGCCATCACCATCCGTATCACCAGAAACACTCTCGGATAGTTGTTGTTCTGTCAAGATCGGTTGTCCAAACAACACAAACATCGGTTTCTTCTTAGTTTCTTCATTTTTCTTCTTAAGCTCCACCTTTGGGTTATTGTTTCCTATGCTTAACAAACATGAAACATTTTCATGTCGTTCTTGGAACGGAAACCGTCTCAAGGAGTCATGATTTGTGAACCCATTAGGGAAGGGGTTAAATGGGAAACGAGGGTCCAACCCAAATTGTGAAATGTGCCTGGCTCCCTGAATGCTTGGTGGCATTGTTAGCATAGGGTAATCGGGTACCCGAAGCTTCTTTCTTGGAGGAGAAAATGGAGAAAGATGAATCGCAGGCATACTCGCTACTAATTCAACTAACCATGGGTTAACTCGTTTCACATTTTGTAACAATTCGGGTTCGTCCCAAGCCACCTTTATCATATCCAACATACAAACATTAGTACAAGATTAATATGCAATAATCAAAAAAGCTGATAATTATCTTTATCCTAATTTGAGTACTTCTCTAAATTCTATACAGTAGGAGGACGAGTCATGTGTTTAACTTTGTTTATTGTCTTAAGTAAGTTAGATTAAACTTATCAATGAGAGAAGATCATCAATAATGGTCGCTAATGTGACTTACTAACACGATAGCAAAAATCTAGTGAGTTGTATCGCATTTAGACTAATCAGTTTTGTAACATCAATCATAATATCAAATTAAGATATGGATCTGAATTTATACCTGAAGAAGCCTCCAAGGCGAATTAGGCCAATGGATTTGATCTTCAACCTGAACACCCGAAACCGTCCCCATAAACCAACTAATTCTAGACGAATCCTCGGTCTCAAAAGGCATCTTAAACCTCATTCCAGGACACCATTGAATCCTCATTGCAGCTTTGACCATCGAAGCTTTAACACAAAACTCGGGTGTACTGGCTCGAGGGTAGTAAACAACCTCAAAGGCTTCCCCATTAACTGCATGATTCACAGCTTCAATCACTGATTCCACACTCGCTTTACAGCCAACGTTGTAAGCATTTGGAATATCAAAAAATCCGCCACCAATTCCCCTCTTGGCACGCCTAATTCCAACACAAAGTTCACCATTATCAGCTCGTAAAAATACAATGGAGTCACCAGCAACGAGTTTCTTATGGTTAACAAAATTACTCCACCCGGTCGTTAACAAATGCCGCCTTGGTGTCCCTCTATAAATATGGCGAAACTTCCAGATTTGTCCATGAACATCTTTTACTAATATTGTCTGAACCGGTGGGTCTGCCGCGTAATCAAGCCTAGGAAAAATGGTTTCCGCGCAGTACCTAGGGACCGAGAATCCCCCACCATTGTTGGCGTCAGATTGAGTCAAGGTTTTCGCGAAAGAAGAGGGTTTTTCTTTGTTTTCATTAGTCTTACGATCAAACCCTAGAAACTGATCACTATCGCCGTCATCTTGAAAATTGTGATTGTTTTGGTTTCTTAGTGGAAGAAGTCTAATTTTCGAATAGACTTCGTCACTGTCAGGATCTGCCATAAAATTAACGGCAGATACTTGACACAAAATGTAAGGCGGGATCCGCCTTGAACAGCTAGAATCAATATTTTTGGTCCCAGCATGTTCGGCATGACCTTGAGGAAAATACAAGACTTTAGAGTTTAATGGTGGCATTTGCACCATACCGCCGGCACACGCGTGCCATAACTGTGAATCTAAGGTTTTTTTGGCTTCATTCATGGGTTTCTTCACGCAATCCATCACATTAATCATTGTAAAACAAGATAATCTGTAGAACCAACAAAAAGATTTTTCAGTTTATAGCTTATAATTGATATTTTGTATAAATTAACCCTTTTTGTTTGCCGTTCAAGATCATGTTAACAAAGATTTATATGATAAGTAGAACAACTTATTTCAAGAAAACTGATTTACTTATTTCAAGGGAGAAAATACTTATTTCTAGATAAAAAAAATTATTTCAAAAAACAATTATCAAATAAACGAAAAATCTGTAATATCCTCTTTGCTATTCAAACGGATAACATATTCCGTACAAGCATCTTTGAAAGTGATTAGAATTTCTTATACAAACTTTTTTATGTGACAATTTTTTAGTTTCAGTCAAAGAACATTTATTTGAACAGAATCAAAAACAGTTTTAATAAACAATGAGCACTCAATTAAATTTACAACGATGTATGTATACCTATAGTAGAACAAGAAATCAGTCTAAAATGGACTCCAGATTAAAGTTGTTGCCGGTCAAATCAATAAAACTCAAGTGCTAGATTTAGTTCCTGCAGTTGAAGTGAGATTTAAGTATATAAACACTTGTATAGATAAATAATACAGTAGCTATATTTATATAAAGAGTTCAGTTATATATAGGTGGATATATATGGGAGCAAAAGTATAAAAAAGGTTGTTAACCTGAAGGTTCGTTGCCGACCAGACGGTAGCATACAACAGACAGATACATACATTACATATAATGTTGTGTGCTAATGTTTGTGTATATATATATGGAGAGAGAGAGAGAGAGGGACAATGTGTGTTTGTGTGTGTGTGAATGAGAGATATTTGGAAGGTTTGTTAAGGATTCCAGAATACCAAATCCCTAGCATATCACTATGTAAATCTTGAGGTACAAGAATTTTCATAAAACACCTTTGGTTTTTTATTTTGTTTTGGCTGGTGAACCTATATTTTATTATTGCTTAGTTGGTCCCTTAACATAGTGGTTTTGTGTTGTGTAGTTTAATGACTAACAATGAGTGTGCAATGGTTTAACCCTAACTAATGAAGAACAAAATAATTATAAGATAAATATTAGGATTTTTTTTAAATTTTTTTTAACGGCGAATTTCATTAGATTAGCAAGGAGCTAAAAAAGAACAATTACACAAGGGAAAATGAACTTATGGATAGCCACTCTAACCAACTGGGAGACACTTTCTTATTCCTGCTAGAGATCCAAGTGAAGGCCGATAGCTTGATGTCGTTAAATACGAGATCTTTTCGAGGACGCTTTTGAGAGAAGGATACCTTGTTTCTGAAACTCCATAAGTGCCAAACTGTAGTGCGAACCACCATATTAAAGTATTGATGAAATTTGGTTTCAAACTGTAGTCTGATGTTAGTTCATAGCTTGTTTGACCTCAAACACTAAACTGAACTCATACTTTTGATCTAGTGGCTTGACTAATTGTTAAAACAACAACATTTTATTATATTTGAGAAAAATGAGTTAATAAGCTTTTAGACAGAACCATAACAAGGTGATAACTTATCTTTTGCCACAACGACAATAGTCACTGTCGTCGAAGTGGGTATAAAGAAAGTAAAATGTAGACAATCATGCTCTAACCAAGGGTAAGAAGACCGCTTCCAGGTTATCTTTTGCTACAACTAAAGTGAAACTAGGCTTAGTATACCGGTTTGACTTTTTACGGTGTAGTTTTATGATTTTAACTTGAATTTTTGAACACTTTTAGTAGTAACAAATAAAAAAGGGCATGATGTTAAATATATGGAATATATGTTTACCCATGTTGTTATCTTATTTTGTTTACAATTATGCCTACCAACTCATTTCATTCATCCCCTATGTTATATGAACAAGTCTCCTAATAACATATACATTTTGTTTACATTTAGAGCAAGATGAACAAAATATTAATAGACCGTGACCAAAGTAGTAGACATTCGGTTTAAGAAAAGAACCGTAATCAATCAAAATTGAGTTGACGTTTATTTACTTGGCAGCCTAAGTAAACATTAGTGACTAGATAAACAAGTTCTTCTTGAACATAGATGAGAGCATGTTTTGTATTGTGAAAGCAATGTATAACATTTTGTTTGTGTTAGAAATCGAGTTGCATTTTCTCTTTTATAGGAGAACATTAAAGCTCTTCTAGTAAAATTGTTAATTCGTTATGTATATGCAAAACAATTTTCTTTATAACTTATATTTGCATAATTAGTTGAGTCGATGAAAGTTCCTCTTCATTTTCAGATAACTAGAGCTAGATTTGTGGTCATTTGATTAAAACATCCACAATGAAAAGGGCAGTTTCGGCTTGATTTAACAGAAATGAGGTTAAAAATCGCGTCAACAAGCAAAACAAGATTTTACAAGAAATCGATTTGCATTATTAGTTGGCAGATTTTATGGGCTTGCCATAGATGCATAGAAGTAGATGGAGGCGTAGTATAAATCATGTTGAAAGTACAAGGGGTTACTTTAAAGTGTTACAAGATTGACTTCTTGTCACATTAATCAGATCTGAATATCCGCGTTTGTGAATGTTTTATCCCACTCGAATAATTTTGTGCGTGTATCCAATTCACTATTTTAATTATTTTATCTAAAATAAATATTTCTTGCATGGAAACTTATACTTTAAATAATGAAAATATAAGCAAATATTTTTCAAAAAGAAAAAAAAGGTGTAAAACCTAGCTCCACTCTACCCAAATGCAGTTTTGGTTGCATAGGTTGTACATACTATTTATCTTAAATACTAAAAAAAAACATAACTAATGTATGTGTACTGAATTAATAACTATCGTAGCCACTTAACCCCTTCGGTGAATTAATAACTATCCTAGCCACTTAACCCCTTCGGTAAATTTACTTAAAAGCAATGTTTTAAAACCCGGTTCTTTTATTGACCCGGTTTAGGCGCCAGTTCACCAGGTTACCAGTTCAACCAGTTGAACCGTCGGGTCAAACCGGTTCTATAAATATATATATATTTTCTCTCTATATTTCATATGTAGTGTTGCATGATCGATTATTTATCCAATTTTATTCTTACATTCGATTAAACTCATGAAAAGTATTAAGACTATAACCTATAAGTTTGTTCTTAATTTCTATATATATGTAATAAGTTTGTAACAACATTCAACTTATTATTCTAAGTTATAAAAGTTTATATTAAAACTATATTAGTTGGTGTTTTTAAAATAGTTTATAGCTCTAATTTACTCTTTTAACAAAATTATAACTAACATTAGTACTCACCAATTCAACTTGCCAATTAAACTTAGAAATGTAAAAAAAAAAATAAAAATAAAATAAAAATAAATAAAAATAAATTATTATTAGATTTTTTGATAAAAAGTCATGAGCCGGTCGAGTTAATTAAACCTGGTTAACCCGGGTTAACAAAAAACCAGCGGTTCAATCCAGTTCTCAAACAAGCAAAAACCCGGTCACATTCGGCCCGGCCTCCGAGCCGGTTCCTGGTTCAACCGGCCAGGTCAACCCGGGTTTTAATACATTGCTTCAAAGCACAAGTGATTCGATATTTCAAATACTTTTTTAGTCTTGAACAGTGTTATAGTAAGTGCAAGGCAAACATTTTTGCACATGCTACTGACTTACGTTCGTACTATTATTTGATTATCGACATTGTATTGCTTATGATGAATCTAGATTGCAACTTTCTTCTCTGATTCTCATTGTTTTGGGGTTCTAGAGTTCAAGTTAGATAGATGAGAATCAATAGTACAGTAGTAGATTAAATTGGCTTAATTAGTTAATATTATTAATTCATTTAATTTATCTAATGATATTATACGCATTCTAAGTTTAATTTTTTGTTAATCAGAAATAATTATTTACTAATATTTCTCATGATTTATACAAAGACTTTGAAACAAAATAAACGCAAATTTATTTACACGAATTGCCTAAGCGATTGGACATGTTTTCTGCTCCTTGAATAAAAAGGAAGTTGTTTAAAATCGTCATTCAAAAGTGATACTAATAAAGATAAGAAAGAAACAATGTAAAGCGAGATTTGCTAGAATTTAATTTTGAATTTGGATAATATGTACGATTTTAAACATATTTTTTGTAACACTGGTCTTGTTAAACCCGACCTCTACGTACGGCAATTTGTTTGCAGTCTATAATTTGAAATTTCAAACATATTAGACTTTGTATTTGTACGGATTGAAAATATCTCGTCTATGTTGCGGTATTTTAGTTGCGAGATACTAGCCAGGACTTGACTTTTGGTCTTTCACTAACGGAGTGTTCTTGAGTTTATTTTTGGACAGAAAAGTCTCCGACTAAAGTTGTAACATTTTTACCCGCACTTTCTAAAGTGTCACTGATGATTAGATTAGTGACACTAGTGAGTGAGTCACAATACTTGTGTCACTAAATGTCACTTTCCAATATAAAAACCTGCGACAACATAAATAAGAAATATTATCTAGTGTGCTTTTTGGATTAAAATCAGTCACACTGGTCCTCCTTAGTCTTAAATATTTTTTTGAAAGGTTAATATTATTAACAGAGGAACCCAAACTCAGGTCCTAGCTCACAAACAAAGGGATCGGATAAACTGTACATAAGAACCAAACGGGCAAAACGAGCTGCAACCCAGAAAATAAAACTTAAGACTATACAACGCAACAAGAAAGTTAGGAAAAAGGTCAAAGGGTCTAGCAACCCGACAATTTCATTCCGTCTTCAACTTTGAGTTTATACGAGCGGACATCGGACATCCATAACTTAGCCATCCTTTCGATACCCAGGAAAATGTCTTCGTTATTTATAGAAACAATGTCATCACTAGTAGCATGAATGAGACGATTTCGCCAATTCCAAATAACCCATATCGCAAGTCTTAAATACTAGCGTTAATTAATATAGCGTATGACTTTGATATTTTTACAGATTTTAATAAACTTAGGATAACAAAAAGAATCTTTTAATTAGTATGTGAAAAAAAAGATTAAAAAAAAAAATAGCGTTCAACTTATATAAATAACTTATTGTGTTACTCGGATTTGACTTTTCATATGTTATGTTTTTACTATTATATATAAATTAAGGTTTTGCAGGTGCTTAGTAAGCCGAACAATTATATATTATTTTTTAGACAAGAAAACTGGGTTTTCATACCAGTTGAACCTGTTACAACAGTGATCTAGTAATTCGACCGGTCAATTAGAAACCTGGTTCCTAAAACATTGTAATTAGGAGTTATAATGTACCGTTTTTATAGTCCTAGGGGGGAGAAAAACATGTGCGAGAGCGATTTGTGAACGTGCTAATTAAACATTGTTGTGAGTTTCCTCACCTCTCACTATAAGGAAGAAAAAAAAAAAAAAGAAAAGAGAAAAGCCTTTTAGTGTAATGTATAGTGGTGCCGTTAGCAACGTATTTGACCTTAGCGACGCGTTGAGTGACATAGTAATGATATGCTGCGGCATTTGTTTGCGGTCTATTATTTGAATTTCAAACGTGTTGTACTTTTTATTTGTACGAATTCAATTATATATATCTCTCGTCAATGATATTTTGCGGCATTTTGGTAGCGAGATGCTAGGTCTTGACTCTTTAGTCTTTACCACATGTGTTATTAACTTTGTACAATACGTTTTCAACTTTTTTAATAAAAATTTACATTAATGAGAAATGATAAAGACTAAAACCTTACATAATATTATAATATTAATCAAAGTCTATACATTATATCAGTTTAATTGTGGGAACAGATTGTTGTCTGATGACAACTATAGAAAATGTCTTTAGCTAAAAGGTGTTAGTAAAAGAGTTGTCCAAAAAAGTAAGAAACAAATTAATGAAGGTGTACATATTTTATACCAACACAGTAACACATAAAGTCATAAAAGTGTACAAGAGTGAAAATAATAGTAGATTTTATTGTGACATATAGCTTCAAATAAAAGGGGCGGATAAAAAACCCAAAAAGTTGCAACATTTGCTCGTACTATTATTTCAAAGTATCAGTTGAAAGTGACGCTTTGATTGTGTCACTAAAAGTACTTGTGTCATCGTTTGCATCACTAATATATGTAACTGTGCTTGTAAAAAAAATAATAATAAAAAATAAAAAACTCCCACAAAGTCAATAAGAAAGGTTCTTTAGAATGCCCATGGATATAGACAACCACATTCACTGATCATCCAATTAAAGTGTTAAGCCACGTAAATATGGCGTGTTCATCTCATTTTTTCAACACGTTTTACTGTCACCTTGACATTGTTATTGTGTGTTAACATGATATAGTAAATACTCATATGTGGTTACTAGTTTAGATTCTATTTTCCACTCTATCCCACCTTCATTTTGCAGTTACAGTGTCTTTGATACTGAGCATTTAGGACTATTTAAAAGCGGTGAACGGAGAGTATCGAGCGTTATGATCTTTAATGCTTGTTCGACAAGTAACAAGTACCTTTATATATTTTTGGAATGCTCATTTAATTTTTCAATGCTTTATAAAGTAGTATTTAGAAGCGTTGAGCATTTAGGAACTATTTTACAAACTATTATTACACCTACAACTGCGTAACGATTAAAAATAAATAAATAAATAAAATAAATAACTGCTACTGTTCACAGTGACTTCTCACTGCTCTTGCTTACTGCTACTACTACTTTTGACAAACAATATAAATTAGTTGTAAACTAAACGTTGGGACTAAAAAATCTATAAAAACTTATGTATTTATTATTTTTTTAAAAAGATAAATTATGCTGTAAGGATATGTTTGGAAAAATAAGATGTAAACTTGTAAAGCGGTTAGTCATTAACTGTTAATTGTAAGTTGTTAGTTCGTAGTTGAAGCTGCAAACTGTAGCTTTGTGTTTTATAAAAGTGTTTGATAATCTAACTATTGTTGTAATCATAAAATGTAAAAAGACAAAAAAAAAAAAAAAAAAAAAATGTATCTCTATTACTTATAAAGAGTGTATATTTTTTCTTGAAACTTAATTAAATATTAAAACTTAAATTAATATATTTTGCCTAAATTACCCTTAAATACCCCTTAAACTTGACAACTTAAATTGTATTTTGAGTAAACTCCAAAATACATCCTTGTGGTTTACCCAATTTCGCATCATACATCCCTCTCGAAAAAGTTGCAAAAAATACATCCCCCGGTTAGTGAAAGTGAACCAATATACATCCACGAGGACGAACGATGCAAATTTTGTGTCGTTAACTTGAACACGTGGCAGTTAAGTAAATGTATATCTGTCATTTTATGTTTCCATATCTACTTTACCACTCTTTTTCTACTAATTTCACTTGAACCCAACTCATAAACCTAAATCAAAAACACAAACACAAATCAAACACCAACTCTTTCATCTTATTATCTACACACACAAACATAAATCAAACACATACCTCATCACCACCGACGTCAAACCATCACCACAACCCACCACCACCATAACCCAACCCACCTCTAACAAAAAATTCTACCTACTCATCACCAAACCCCCACCCCCGCCACCATCAGTCCACCATTACCACAAACACCCCTTTCCCCCGCCGACCATCACAACTACCACATATCTGGGGTTTCAAATCATTTTCTTTGTTCATTTCATAATTTTCTTTTAGAGATGGAAAAAGCTTTCTGATTTGCAAGGGTCTGTGTTTGTATATCTTGATGAAAAGAAGATGTGGTTTATCTTTGTAAATCTGAAATTTGGGATTTTGATGAAAAAATGTGTTTGAGGTGGCCGGATTTAATGGTGAGTGATGGTGGTGATTGTAGGTGAGGAAGATGACACATACTGGTTCTTGTCAAAATCTTCTTTGGCCAAAAATTGTAATGGTTTTGTTTGACTTTAAAGGTGAAGATGATGAGGTATTGTTGTGTTTTTGAATGAATAAGCTAAAGATGAAATGATGAGGTTTATGTTGTGTTTTTGATGTGTTGGGTTTACATATGAGATGTGAAGTGGTTGGGAAAAAATTTAAAGAGTAAACTTCGTTCATGGTTCAGATCCAGTCAATGTCAGCTTCTTATTTTCGAGCTTAGAATGTTTTATTAAGGACATTTGCACCCCTAGCCTACCTCTCCCCTTTGTTTCGGGCATGTATTTTTTGCTAAAACCATCTTTAAGGTTGAGGAGATTTGATTGGGGAGCCCTTGTAACAGTCTTTCTGCTGTGTTTTAAATTTATGTGTTGAATGAAGTATTAGATATGATCCGACACCACTAATATGTTGTTTATGCTTTAATCACCTGTTCTATTATCAATAAAAGTGATTTATCTATTTGATTTGTGTTTGTGTTTTTGATTTGGGTTTATGAGTTGGGTTTGAGTGAAATTGGTAGAAAAAGAGTGGTGAAGTGGATAGGGAAACATAAAATGACATATATACCCTTACTTAACTGCCACGTGTCCAAGTTAACGACACAAAATTTGCATCGTTCGTCCTCGTGGATGTATATTGGTTTACTTTCACTAACGAAGGGATGTATTTGTTGCAACTTTTTTGAGAGGGATGTATGGTGTGAAATTGGGTAAACCACAGGGATGTATTTTGGAGTTTACTCTTGTATTTTTTTGATCAATTCGAAACTTGCCAACTTTTCAAAACACACACACTATATTAATTTTAAAAAACACACGCTTTGCATCAAGGGTCGAACTAGAATCACGATTTCGCAAATGTAATTATTTGCCGCTATACACTATCGCTTTGAGGGTATTCGTCTAGTAAATATAAATGACCGTATGTTTACATTAGCCCAATCGTCATAGTAACAAACAAAGGTTATACGCATGATAACATGCTTGTTATATTTTGCGTTGCTAGTTTATCAAAGACTAAATAACGACATTTCATTACTAGTCTAACTTATTTATCCAAAGATAATTAATTTGATTTATCTAAAGATTTATCCAAAGGATTTCTATCTTGAGTATGCAACATGCTCTTTGCTAGTGGACTCTTGGTGGCTTCAGTTATTTTCGTAGAGTTTTCACGTAAGTTTTTGGCCCATCCGGTATACACCTTAAAAATATCGGTGTGAGCACATAAATGATCATGGGGCATGTTAGTAACTAAAGATGCAAACAGCTATACGAAATTTATAACGCTTCTTATGATAGCTGTTAAAAAAGCTTTTTCTATATATAAAAGCTTTCGGCTCAAGTATGTACCCTACGGGTGGTTCTCAAATAATATGCGTGTGTATACTTCCGACTCAAGTATGTACCGTCTCTAACATAAGCTAGAAATTGGATTAAAACTGAGTAGTTTTATAAAGATCCAACATTATTCATAATTGATAATATATTTTTAGATTCTAGTATCATTCGACATTCCATATTGACTTGTGTAAAACCAGAAGATGGCCGTCTCTAAATGTGTTTGAATAAATTTATATTTTATTGATACTCTACTAACTTACAATTTATAATATGATTTTGAAATAGAAACTAAATGAAATGACAAACAACATGGAATTGAAAGAAAGTCCAAATTATGCGGCTCAACTAAGACAATTACTTACTAGGTCCGGCTCAAGTTATACGTGCGTCACATTAACTTTTACCATATAATATTCTTATAACATAAAACTTCAAAAACACCATCTTTAATAATATCGTGTTATTAAGATAACTTTCGCGCCTATAACACGGTACACGATGCTATTGAAAGAACCAAATTCGCCGTGTAATATGCTTTTAACATGCTGCAATGAGCACTCTTATATGTAACTGAACACACTTAGAAAATATAATTATATATTGAAGAAGATATGAACGTACAAAACAGTTGAACACTAAAACATTGTCACGTTGTTGATTTGTTCCATACGTATATGAGTCGAGTTATTCTACAAACCAAACATTCTTCACATACCAAGGGACTCATCCCCACCATCCATCTAAAAAGGAAATCAATGGTTGAGATTAAAAGCATTTTATTATTTCACCCATTTTTTATAATTTAAATATATCTTAAACCATTAATCGTTAAGCGAAAATAATTACACCATCGCGACGAGCATTTAATTATCTTTCTATAGACGGGCACTTTGATATACTTTCGCAAAAAAAAAAAAAAAATCATTTTTTTCACGTTTTTTTTTCGTGGCCCGAAAAAAAATCATATATGATATTATATGTAAAATCATATATGATATTGCATATCATATATGATATGCAGTATCATATATGATTTTACATATAATATCATATATGATATTATATGTAATATCATATATGTAATATCATATATGATATTATATGTAATATCATATATGATTTTTTCGGCCACGAAAAAAAACGTGAAAAAAATGAAAAAAAAAAATTTTGTCGAAAATATATCAGTTAGCCTATCTATAGAAAAATAATTAAATGCTCGTCGTAATGGTATATTTTTTTTCGCTTAACGATTAACGGTTTAAAAGATATTAATATTTGAAAAAAAATGATGAAAGTGAGTTTTTTAAATTGTTGTGATTAATCTCATCCATTAGATCAAATAAAGATGGAGGAAAGATGGAGGGTGGAAATTAGTCCCTTGATATATAAAAAATTTTTGGTCCTCAAATGATCTTTACTCTACCTATATTCCTAGTTACATTTCCTTTTTTAAATACTTGAAATTCAATTCAATCTTAATAAGGGTGTTGTTAACCCCACGGTAGTCTACTACCATAGCTGCAGGTTTTGTCCTTTTAGGTGGGGCCCACATGCAGGTTTTGTCCTTTTAGGTATTTTTTTTTTTTTTTTTTTTTTTTTGTTTGTTTTGTCCAAGTCTTTTTTATGTAAGTTTTTTTTTTTTTTTTTTTTTTTTTTTTTTTTTTTTGGTCACAAACACAAACACAAACACAACTGCAAACACAAACACAACTGCAAACACAAAACACAACTGCAAACACAAAACACAACACAACCAATTTTTTTTTTTTTTTTTTTTTTTTTTTTTTTTTTTTTTTTGTCACAACTGCAAACACAAACACAACTGCAAACACAAAACAACCAACTGCAGTATTGAGAAAAACAAAGGCTCGGATTTTTCCGTTATCGTCATCGCCAAGTCCTCTTTTTTTTTGTCACAAACACAACTGCAAACACAAACACAGCTGCAAACAAGGCCCTTGTTGACCACACACTAGTCTATTTTTTAGCCAAATGTGGAATTTTTAGAAGGCTCGGATTTGAAGGTTGCGAAAGTGATAAAAATATCACTCCGCCATACCATTCGGTTTTAAAAACCATTCGTCATCGCCTCGGCTCAGATTGTAAACCAATCATCATTGCCTACACCCTACAAAATTTACAAGTTACACAGCCAAAGATTCTCAAGTTCTGAAAAGTTCACATGCCAAACTGCACAACTTCTCAAAAGTTCACATGCCCAAACAGCACAAGTTCTCAAAAGTCACATGCCCAAACAGCACAAGTTCTCAAAAGTCACATGCCCAAACAGCAGGATTCTCAAAAGGTACATCACAAGCCAAATAGTAAGGATTCCCAGGATTCAATCCTGGACTATAAACACAAGTGTGAATCACAAACAACTAAGCAACCACAAGTCTAAACAAGTTACTAACCACAAGTGTGAATCACAAACAACAACTAAGCAACCACAAGTCTGAACAAGTTACTAACCACAAGTCTGAAAGAAGCAGTATCACAAGTGAAACACAAGAAGCAGTATCACAAGTGAAACACAAGAAGCAGTATCACAACAAGTCTGAACAAGTTACTAACCAGAAGCAACCACAAGTCTGAATCACAAACAAGTGAAAATGTGGAATTCACAATTTAACACACGGGAGGTAAGGCTCAGATTACATTAAATCCTTTTATCATATTGGCTGCAACATCAAAGGTTGCAAATATATTGCCTATCCATTTGGAAATGCCACGCCAAAATTAAGCTTTTATTTTTTTTAAATCATCATAGCCATTTAGGGAGGGTTTGTCTAAAAAATAGACTAGTGTGTGGTCAACAACACCATCACCATAAACATCAAACATCACAGAAACATAACTTTAATAAAAACGCGTATGTGTGAGACACTGTCTCACACCACACTCGGTATTATCACCTTGATGTCTCACACACAATTAAGTAAACATCACGTATCTAACAGAACCACCACCCCAGAACCACCACCCCAGCACCACATAAACATCACGGAACCAATCTAACAAAACCATCAGACATAAACATCACGGAACCAATTAACACACTTTATTATGAAGTAATCAAGTCAGATTCAAAAACCCCCAAACCAATTTTACGAAACCCTAATTAAAAAAATTAGGGTTTCATTAAAAAATCAAGATTTTGATAAATTAACGTACGAATCTTTCAATTAACACACTTTATTATGAAGTAATCAAGTCAGATTCAAAAACCCCCAAACCAATTTTACGAAACCCTAATTAAAAAAATTAGGGTTTCATTAAAAAATCAAGATTTTGATAAATTAACGTACGAATCTTTCAATTAACACACTTTATTATGAAGTAATCAAGTCAGATTCAAAAACCCCCAAACCAATTTTACGAAACCCTAATTAAAAAAATTAGGGTTTCATTAAACCATCACGTACATCACATAAACATCACATAAACATCACATAGCTAACAAAACCATCAGAAAAACATCACATAAACCATCACGTACCTAACAAAACCATCAGAAAAACATCACATAAACCATCACAGATCACCAACATCACCACACACTCACAAACTCTCTCTCACAAATCACCAAGTGTGGTGTGAGACATCAAGATCTTGATTTTAGATCTAAAAAGAGAGCAGATAAGTTAGAGAGAGAGAGAGTTTTTTTTGAGTGTGTGGTGTGTGTGTTGTGTGTGAGACATCAAGGTGATAATACCGAGTGTGGTGTGAGACAGCTGTCTCACACATACGCGTTTTTATTAAATTTTTTTCTTTAAAAAAAAAAAAAAAAAAAAAGGTGTATTAAAAGTGTATTAAAAGTGTAAATAAAAAGTGTAAAAAAGTGTATTAAAAAGTTAGTTGTAAAAAGTTAGTTGTAAAAAAGTGTTAAAAATGTATTAAAAAGTTAGTTGTAAAAAAAATTGTGATAAAAAAAATATTTTGTCATTAAAAAAAACATTTTGTTATACAAAAAAATATTTTGTTATTAAAAAAATTAGTTGTAAAAAAAATGTGATAAAAAAAATATTTTGTCAAAAAAAAAACATTTTGTTATACAAAAAAGTTAGTTGTTAAAAAATTGTGTTATAAAAAATATTTTGTTATAAAAAAACCATTTTGTTATACAAAAAAATTAGTTGTAAAAAAATTGTGATAAAAAAAACATTTTGTTATAAAAAAACCATTTTGTTATACAAAAAAGTTAGTTTAAAAAAAAAAAAAAAAAAAAAAAAAACGTCACCATACGCGTTCGTAACGTTTTTTCAGGGGTTCGGATCTCACGAGCAATTAACGGATTGGGTGCAAAACATAGCTCGGGAACTCGGTTTTGTGATTGTTAAAAGAAGAAGTAAATCAGAATACGGTATTATGAACGAAATCAATTATGGGTGTACAAAGGGTGGGATTTATTCACCCGAAGGTACTGGAAAACGGAATACCAGTACATGTAAAACCGATTGCCCATTCAAATTGGTGGCGAGATATCTTAAAAGAAGATCATGTTGGATTTTGAAAGTGAAGGATGATAGTCATAATCATCCTATGTTAGAGTCGCTGCATGGTGTGCCATATGCAATGCGCTTAAATGATGATGAGTTCGAGTTGGTTAAAGAATTGACAGAGTATACCGTAAAGCCACGTAAAATACTCTCGACAATACAGGGTCGTAATCCGGATAACGTGTCTAGCACAAGAACTATATATAACGCACAAGTTAAGATCCGGAAAGCCAAAATGGGTAATCTAACTCCAATTCAAGTCCTTTACTCACACCTGCAGTAATCAGGGTACACATATTACGATAGGGTAAGTGCTAATAATGAGCTTGAGGAACTATTTTTTGTTCACCCTACGTCGTACGCTTTATGGTGTATGTTCCCTGAAATCATGCTAATAGACTCCACGTACAATACCACACTGTTTAAATTGCCATTTTTGGAGATTGTCGGAGTAACATCAACAAATAAAACATTTTCGATGGCGTTTAGTTTTTTAAACAGTGAAAAAGGGCCTAATTTTAAATGGGTATTGCAACGTGTAAAGCTGGTGATAGAGGAAAGGTACTATCCACGTGTTATCGTCACCGACAGGGATTTAGCCTTGCTTGGGGCATGCAGAGCAGAATTCCCTGGTGTTCACAAAGTACTATGTCGATGGCATATTTCCCAAAATATACTTCAGCATTGCAGAGGTAGATGTGAGGACAGTGATGAGTACGACTCCATCAAACGCACATGGGATTGGATGGTTAAAGCTCAATCACGCGCCTTATTCGAGCAACATTATCGACGACTACAACAAAAATTGGTCAACAAACCGGGTACTTAATTATTAATTTAGTGTTTTTTATTATTTAACAAATATGCACCCGATTGACCTTGTATTAATTCATCGTTTTTCAGAGATTGCCCAGTATCTGGATAACTGGCTCCGAGAGTACGGGCACATGTTTGTCTCGTGTGTTACCGATGAATATCAAAGCTACGGCCAGTCAACAACGTGTAGAGTTGAGGCTCAACATGCATTGTTGAAATTATATTTGGGCACAGCACAATCCAACTTAAACACGTTGTTGATTTCGATTGATAAGATTCTTATTTCTCAAAAGAGCGCGATACAAGAGACTTTTAACAGGAGCAAAAACGAGAAAATAAATAAATGTGATATACCAATATTTTCAGAGTTGTTGTATAACATTTCCAAACATGCTTTTACACTCATGCACACAGAACTCCTTCAAACGAATTTCGCCGCAGAAGATTGTAACCATCAGTTGCGAAAGATTTATGGGTTGCCGTGCTTTTGTCAAATGATGGGGTATCGAATTCATGGTAAGTATATTAAAGTCAATATTAATGAATGCTTTCACGGAATGCTTCCACGAAATGGTTTTACATAAGTCACTTTTGATAAATGCAGGTGTGCCAATTCCATTGGAAAGCATTGATATATTTTGGAGAACCCTGTCTGTACCGTGGCCCGTTGTCGGTAACCTTGTGCTTGATGATGATGATGATGATGATGATGATGATGATGATGATGATGATGATGAAAGAGAGTTTGAAAATGACGTTCGACAATTCAAGAGTGCTTTTGGCAAAGCGACGTCGTTTGTCAAGAAGAATATGTTGAACAAGTTAAGAGGGATATACCAACCTGAATCTGTGGACACACGTCAACCTGTTGTTCAGGAAAATACCCGTGGACGTCCGAGCGAAAAGAACAAAAAGTCCAAGGCTACAAAAGTTCCGGACTTAAATGAAGTACCGATCGTAGATCACCGAAGAAGTACGAACACAAGATCTATGAAAGTCCCGAAATTGCCGAAAGAGCCTCCAAGACACAGTTCGTACACGGGTACTAGTCCACGGCACAGATTATATGTTGGAGATACTGTGAGCAATGGTTTTATTCGGGAAATTCCACTGCTTTACCGTCCATACGTAATAAGTATACGTAATGTTGCGGGTGATGGGAATTGCGGGTTTCGGTGCGTTGCTCACTTTATTTTTCAAAACGAACATATGTGGGCCGAAGCCAGACATAGGTTGTTGCAAGAGTTAGATTACCATAGGAGTACTTACACAGATATGTGGGGGGGACAAGACTTTAACTTTCTTTGGAATACGATAAACTGGTTCAACGGAGGTGCACATCAAGGTAACTGGATGGTGATGCCAATGACGGGTCTAGTTATCGCTTCAATGCTAAATCGACCGATTGTATTTCTATCCATGCGTGGTTATAACACATGTTTTCCGCTTTTTTCCGGGCCAAACAACACACAAGGAATCGACCCCCTTGTGATTGCCCGTGTGGGGGAGGACGCATGTGCTCATTACATTATACCGACGCTAGACCCAACTTTTACACTTCCGCGTAACCACCCACAATGGAGGTTTTTCCGACAGCCAATTGCAGAACAATGGATAAGTTTATATCAACATCGACTATCGACATTGTAAATGATTATTGATTTATGTTGTAAATAACTGTTTGTATTATATAGTAATTGATTAAATATTTATTTATATTAGTAAATAACATTATTGATTGATTATGCAAATTCTTTGGTCAGATGAGCCAAAGAAATCCTTTCTGGTGCCGATGTAATAGAGGATTTATTGTACAACGGAAATCCTGGCAAGACGGTAGTCGTGGGCGACTGTTTTATGCATGTCCTCTTTCAGTGGTAAATAATCATACGTTTGCTTAGTTATGTAAATAATTTGTTTGTTAAAAATACATTTCTTATTATTTCCTTAACATGTAACAGCCAGGTACAAACGACTATGGGTGTCGATACTTCGCGTGGAAAGATGAATTTGAAGCAGAGCACTTTAGTCAAGCCTCTTCTTCAACGCATTGCTCAAACTGCGTTGCTACAAAAAATGAGATCAAGTTGTTGAAGCAAAGAATAAAGGCGCTGGAAATGGAGTTAGAAATGGCAAGGAATCCTGAGGATCACGCTTGTCAGTCAAGTGCCCGACTCCATGATCTTTTAACCGAAATGAATAATCTTCATATGTCGTAGATATTGTTGTTTTTAAATAATATGTTAACGTTGACGTTTAATTTTATAATAATAGTTGTTGTTTTTAAATAATTTAAGTTTAGGTGTAAACACTGATCTTGTAGTAGTTTATAAATGCAAATGAGTCAACGTCATCTTTTTTTATAACGCCATATTTTTTTTATAACGTCATATTTTTTTATAACGTCATATAGGCAATTATTAATTAACTATACACAACACAAAAACATTACAAACATTAGTTTATAAATGCAAATAAGTCAACGTCATATTTTTTTATAACGTCATATTTTTTTATAACGTCATATAGGCAATTATTAATCTTTTTTTATAACGTCATATCGGCAACTATTAATTAAGTATACACAACATTACTAACATTACAAAACACAAACACAACTGCAAACACAAACACAACTGCAAACACAAAACACAACACAACCAATTTTTTTTTTTTTTTTTTTTTTTGTCACAACTGCAAACACAAACACAACTGCAAACACAAAACAACCAACTGCAGTATTGAGAAAAACAAAGGCTCGGATTTTTCCGTTATCGTCATCGCCAAGTCCTCTTTTTTTGTCACAAACACAACTGCAAACACAAACACAGCTGCAAACAAGGCCCTTGTTGACCACACACTAGTCTATTTTTTAGCCAAATGTGGAATTTTTAGAAGGCTCGGATTTGAAGGTTGCGAAAGTGATAAAAATATCACTCCGCCATACCATTCGGTTTTAAAAACCATTCGTCATCGCCTCGGCTCAGATTGTAAATACTTGAATCAATTCAATCTTAATTAGTAATTGATGTGTTTTGCCATACACGAACCCTACAGAATTAAACAAACAATATATATACAGTAATTGAATATTTTGTCAACTTTCAGATAATTCTAACAACTTGATGCCATATTTTTTAAGCACAACACAAAGTTTTTAACTTTATGTTTGAAATTTGGTATTTGTACAATTAGCATTAAAGAAAACATGTTGGAAATAGTCAAACACACTCAAATCCACCGATTAACTACGAGTGTGTGTTAACCAATGGGCTTGTGGTCCACTGGGCATGTCTTATTCAGTTAAGCGTGTCTAGTGGAGAGTAGTACCGGTTTGGGTGACCAAACCGGGAAATCCTCCCTTGTGGACCACTGCCCTGTCGGTACGATTTCAAAGTCCTTTAATGAAGGTTTCAACCCACAAGGGTTCGAATCTGGAGAAGGCAGGGTTTACTTCAATTTAAGTGTCGTGCCTTCGGGCGGCTTAAGTTGAAGGTTTTCCCCCCATCGGGTTTCAAATTGGACTTGGATTTCCCCAATGAAAAATGAAAGTCAATTTTCAAAAAAAAAAAAAAACTACGAGTGTGTTACTAAAGGTATTTATTTAAAAAATAATAATAATAATAAAATAAAATGTTTTGCTAGCTTTTTACCTCTAACCCAGTTAAAGCGGAAGGTGTAGATAGAGAGCTCAAGCTCTTCATTCTGGGCCAACAGGTGCCACATCACCCAACACCTTTTTACAACTAACCTCCTCCTCACCAAACAACTAAAATCAACTTACTCATTTGAAGCCCACCACTTACAACTTTATTTTTTATTCATTTTATTAAATAAAATAAAATTATTTCACTAATTATAAACCGCCTCTTTTTTTTACTTATCTCATATCCTCTTTTATATCAAAACATATTTACTGATAGATGGATCTCATCCATCTCTCTCAAACCGATCACCACATCACAGTCCTCACCATCATCAATAAGGTTTTGTTTGGTTTGGGTTAACCACTGCCGCCACCACCTCTTCCACTCTTGTTTTGGTATTAACACACAACCTTGTTTCATCTCTTGTTCATCTTTTTCTTATATTCGAAATTAAAATCGATTTTTCATAAAGAATTGAAGCTATAACAAGCCACACAAAAGTTTTGTACAAAAAGTATCATCAAACTCGTGCTATGGTCTTGATTTGGATTTGGGTTTATAGTTTATTTTGGACCTGTTTATAATTAAACGGTTTCTTTTTTTGTACCCAACGTTCACTTATCAGCTTTTTGTCAGAAATTCACTTCGCCGTGCCCACGAAGAGGTGCCAAACGGCGAGCCTCGGTGTGACAACTGGCAATTTAGGGAGACTTTTAAAACCCGCATTATGTTAAAGTTTGGTTTAATTAAATATTTGGAATTTTATTCGCAACGAATATGTGAAATTTAAACTGTGGTTTTAAATTATGAATTTTATGTGGAATTGAAATTGAATTATTGTTTTGATATGGAATTCATGTCGTGGATTATTGTTTGAGACGTCTTTGAGGCACTACGTTGACTCCGGCACTTGAAATAACCTAACACAATTAAATTTTGATTTACGGTTTGGTTTATATAATAAATGAACGTATCGTGAAATTTTAATAATTATGGGAACGAGTTTGAGTTGAGGGTGTCGTGATATTTTGAAAATTTACGGGATTAGTCCTCGTGTTATATAACTAGCCACATCCCGCCATTATTATTATTATTATTATTATTATTATTATTATTATTATTATTATTATTATTATTATTATTATTATTATTATTATTATTATTATTATTATTATAATCATCATTTTCATTAGAAACATGAAAAATTACACAAAATTGGAGGGGAGTCTAGACACTAACTGAGCTCCCACTCCTTTCTGAATACAAAAACTAACTCGATGAACGATAAAACCACCGCTCTTAATGTTATTTGAGTGACTGATGGCAATAGACTTAATACGAGAAAGTGTATTCAAAGCTTCCGTCTCGAATTCCCCAAACGTAGAAAAAGCGAAAGGAACGAATTTGTATCCATTGTCTTCACATTTGGACGCATACTTCTTCCTCTTCTTCTCCACCGCATTACTCAAAGCTACCCCAGGAGCCCACGAAGTCGCCCCAGTACCAGCAAAGGGAGAGACCCCGGTCACATCCAGACAAGCATCTTTACCCTGAAGCCAGTTAAATAATAGCAAATCTGCAGGACGTAATTCCCTTCCCTCCTCTGAAAGAAACCCTAGTGGAGCCTCCTTACGCACCATGATCCCCACCTTGGAGCATATATCAATAAGGATATCACGCACCAGATTATGCCTAAACTTTACTCCCACCTCACTCGAGCAGTGGACTGCATGATCCCCCCATTGGTCCATACGATGCACATTGCAGCTCGGGCATAGGCTACCTTCAGAAAACATCGGGACCGTTAGCCTGTAACATAACACCGACCGAAATTGGCGGGGGTGCATCTTCTGCCCCAAACCATCGATGGGGATGGTGAAAAGATAATCCTGTGTATGTGGGGCGCGAATACTGCAGAGAATAGCCACCTGTCTTGGACTTAACGAGTACTTGGACACAAGATCTTTCTCAATGACATCAAAGTAACACTTTGCCAAAGTTCTCATCATTTGGGGGGCAGGAGCGCTAGCGATGACAGAGAGGGGGTCTATGTTACAAGTAGTGTTAAAAGTATCTATAGCACGCTGAAATGAAGGGCCGTGGGAAACAATGCCTGTTTTGGTCAGTATCTTATCTTGTAGATCGCTCGTTTGCATGCGAGAGGCAAGAAAAGCGTACTGGGTAATATCTCCCGCTGAAAGAATACCGAGACCACCATGCTTTATTGAGAGAGTGGCAAGTCGCCACTGCCAATCACCAAACCCTGGCCCTGAAGCAGTAACAATCTTTTCCAAAGTGGCACGTAGGGCCTGATCAAACTGAACTTGGGTCTCCACTGAGTACAAGGGAGAGCATGTCCTCAAAGTGGCACGTAGGGCCTTATTATTATTATTATTATTATTATTATTATTATTATTATTATTATTATTATTATTATTATTATTATTATTATTATTATTATTATTAGTTAAGTAAAATAAATAAATAAAAAATAAAAAGAGTAAAAAAAAGGCCTATGGTCTATTGGATTTTAACACACACAAACCAAAAACAAACACAACTCCATCTCCTACATCTCCCCCCCCCCCCCCCCCCCATCACCAAACCCTAGCCGCCTATATTCCGGCCACCACCACAGCCACACCGCCGATCACCACACTACACCGCCACCACCAATCAACCCCCCATCATCTCCTCTTTTTGATCTACTATTACACGCGCCCTACCCCTCCGTTTTTTACTTTCGTTACCACCTCAAACTCACCACCATCTTCTTTATTTTAAAGTTTCTCACGTCCTTGTCTTGTGAAACGAAGGTAAGATGAGTCACAAGTGGTTGTGACTCGTATTTTGATGAAAACGTGACCAAGGGGTCACGAGTTACATTTTTTTCGAATGGGTTTTGATTTAAAAACATGAGATACAAGTGGGTTTTGATTAAAAATGTAATAATAAACGAGTTTGGTATCCGGGTTTGCTTGTGGATGTGAGGTCGAGGCTCGACCGAGAGCTCTTGCTCTCGGCTTGTGCTTTCCGGGCTCAAGTGACCATTCTTGATATTCTTGGTCTTTGATTAATGATATTGAGGGTGTTTGATTTTCATTTCTTGTGTTTTTATTGATTTTGGATTAAAGAGGAATTGGATTTGGTTGTTTATGTTGTGAGGCCGACGACCTAAAAGGTCCGTTTGGTTGGTTTCAAGCTCGTTAGAGCTAGCCGAGACCCTAGAGGTCTCGGGTGAGACCCACACAACTTGTGGTGAAATTTTGACCCGGGTTTGACTTGGTAGGTCGACCCGTATAAGTGGTATTTTAATGATTGTCGAGTTATTAACTTCATGATTTATATTGTTGGTTATTATTATTATTATTATTATTATTATTATTATTATTATTATTATTATTATTATTATTATTATTATTATTATTATTATTATTATTATTATTATTATTATTATTATTAGGAAATGGGAGATTGATGTCGAGATGATATGGACTCGTGGTATATTTTTGGAGTTGTGTTGACGAAAGTGGTATTGGGAACCGATTGTGAGACGGTTACTTAGAATGACGGAGATAAGTTAGAAAGGTGCTGTAGTCAGACCTTATTGTTGTAGCTTGTGAATATGGGACTTGTTGACGGAGTTGAATTACTTTTGATTGAGGCTTGATTATATTACTTTAGATTATTTGGGATGAATGTAAACTTTAAAATCCTGGTTGGTTTTGTTTTTACTTATGTTTACTTTATCTCGTTTCTTTATGACTTGTGACAGATACCAATCCCTATAGCACCCCGAAAGCTTGATTAGTCTTCCGCTGTACCAAATTTTGGGGGTGTTACAGATTGGTATCAGAGCCAAGGTTATAGAGAACTAGGTAATAAACACCTAAACTATAACCGATTTTTACAGAAAACGATCCTTGACAAATGCCTGCTAGCCCGCCAAGCCGAAGCATCTTGGATTATGTTGAGATATTATGAGATAATTATACGATATGAGATTTTGAGATGATTTGGGAATTATGGATATGTTGATTATATGATATGATGGCGTTTGGGAACTTATATGAGTTACTTGTTTTAGAAATGTTTTAGTAATGCGGTATTTGAAAAATCTTTCTTGAAATTATATGATTGAAGTTATATGATGATTTTAGTATGATATTTGAACTTCGCGGTTTAGTTGTTTTGAAACACTTACACCTACCCTACGCCGTTGTCACAAACTATGACCTCCTATTCGTACGATGTTATTGAGGATGTTCTTACTGGTACGCGTCACCCAGCACAGATCACCATGGCTCTTGATGATACTTACAGGATTGCCATGCATTCAACTACTTCATCACCGAGAACAGTTTCTCCCGCACCACGAGCTTCACCTATTTCTCTGGGACCCTCATCTTCTTTGGGGCTTCCTGGTACTTTGAGACAACTCACACTTCATCAGGCTTTAGCTCGTGTGGCCCCACGTTTCGCCCACCGAGCTAAGGCACGTATGTCTGTGCGCCCTTCATCACCACCCATGCACTTTGATGCTCATGCTCTTCTGTCAGATGCACCACCCACATCATTCCGTCGTCGTCCTAGATCACCGACCATATAACCTCATGGTTCACCTGTTTGGAGATGACGATTGATGAAGTACCCCTCAGATGATGCGTTAGAGAATAGGGGAAGAGAGAAAGACGGAGGGCGTCATCGGAGACCCCATGTTGTTTCATACTTTGGGTGACGGTTAAAAATTTATCAAGATGCTTGTTTGCATCGTCACCCGGCAATCCGTGAAATTGGCATAAATTTTGGACTTGTTATATCATATGATGCTTTAGTCCAAAATCTGTAGCCTCAATATTGAGAGGGGCAATCGGGCCACCTCTTCCGTGCATTGTGGGTTGGCACAGCTCCTCCATTGTTCAGAGATCGGGAGCTAGCACGTGTTGGTGATCATCACCACCCACCGGAGGGTGTTGATTATTCGGGTCCATTTCCACAATGTTGGGGAAATGGACGCGGTGTGTGTCTCGAATGACCCTTTTGGGGTTTGACAAAGGAGATATAAGACTTTCAGAAGTTGAACGGGTGTGCATACACCAAAAACAAAATCAAAAAGAAAAGAAAAAGAGAAAGAAAAATCTTTTTGTATTTTTTTATTTAAACAAATCTCAAAAACTTTTTTTTTTTTTTTTTTTTTTTTTTTTTTTTTTTTTTTTTTTTTTTTCAAACGTTACGTTAATTGTAATCGTTTCCTTCAAATCTACTCGTGACGGAACGGGAAAGAAGAGTGTTTCTCTCTTCAGCTAGCAATTTAATGTCTTAGTTTCCGTATTTCCCGCTTATTCGGTTGTAGAATTAAAGTAATCCGATTAGCAACTAATTTCACGTTTTTCTTATGTTATTAGGCTTATTTGGTTTACAACGCCCCCTCTTTCACGAGGGAGTCGAGGCTGTAACTTTCTTTTTGTACTTTTGAAAACACTTTAGGAAAAATGTTTTTGATTTTTCAATTTTTATATTTTTATAGAAAATATATACAAGAAGGAGAAAGGCTTATCAAAACACGATTTTCAAAACAAATATTCAAAAACTCACTTCAACCTTCCCCGGCAGCGGCGCCAAAAATTGATTGCTCAATTACAGTATATTTATAAGTATCGAGGAAATCCGCAGGAAATACGGATTACCCGAGTCGTTTCCCAACGAAGGTGTGAATGGAAACTTAGAATATCGATTCGTGAAAACCGTGTCGTGAAAAGTGAAATGTGAAAAGAGTAATGTTGAAATTCAAATAATGAAAAGAAATCACAAACAATGCAGAAAGTACAAGCTAAGTATGCACAATGATCTAAAAATTCAAAACGGTAATTCAAACGCGAATTTAAAACGTAACGTACGAAATAAAACGTAACTATTATTGAAAAAATGAACCTAAAAATATGAAACAAATTTCTAAAAATCTTAAACTACTTAAAATAATTTTGAGAAAAAGAAAAATATTTTTTTTTTTACTTTTATTTTCTAGGAATTTATTACTAATTTTTGGAATTAAAAAAAGTAATTAAAAATAAAAGAAAGTGTAAAACTAAATGTGAAAAATGCAAATTTAATTTTGAAAAATCTAAAATAATAGAAAAGACTTATCTAAATTATTTTTGGAATTTTTAATGGCTTTTTTCTGATTTTTTTTATTGATGTTTGTTTATTAAAAAGTATTAAAAAATGATTAAAAACTAGGAAAAATTAAGAAAAATAGTAAAACAACTCAGAAAAATGTGAAAAATTCACAGAAAATCAAAAATATTATAAAGAACTTGTAGAAAAATTATGAAAAAGAAATAAGCAATAGAAGTGCTTAAACAGCCAAAAATAGCTTAATACAAGTACTTATTAATAAGCACTTGTACCAAAACTGTATGAAATTGAAAACGCAGAAGCAATTAACTCTAATAAGCTAAAATATGCTCAATTATGATAAAGTTAAACACAGAAACAATAGCAGCAAGCAATAAGCAGTTTCAACTAGCAAAAGCATTAAGCAATAGACCACTAAAATAAGCCAGAAGCAAAGTGAACAATGAAAACACAACTAAAACTCTTATGGAACACAGAAACCTCAAATAAGCAAAAGCTATAAGCAAAATTTCACCACTGCAGACCTATAATATCAACAGCATACTAATTCTAAGCTACTAAATTTCAGACACCAATAAGCTCTCTAATAAGCACTAAGATGCAAAATTAAGGGCTGATGCTGTAGCCACTGCTTGTTTCACTCAAAACCGATCCCTAATCCATCCACGATTCAATAAAACACCATATGAGCTTGTGAACAATCGAAAACCGGATATCTCTTATCTTCACGTATTTGGCGCTTTGTGCTATCCGACGAATGACAGAGAAGATCTAGGAAAGTTGAAAGCTAAGGGTGATATTGGAATCTTCATTGGATATTCAGAAAACTCGAGGGCATTCAGGGTGTATAATAGAAGAACGAAAAGGATAATGGAGATGATGAATGTGAAGTTTGACGAGATTTCACAAATGGCTTCTGAGAGACTCGCTCTAGAACCCGCGCTTAATCCGATGGCTTCTAATCAAAACGGATTAGGACCCGCACCAAACCCGCAGACTTCTGGACACATCAGTTCAGGACTCGTGCCTCAAGGAGCTCAATCAACAAACACGGACAAACCTTCAGAACAAGAACTGGAAAATTTCTTCGAGTTAATGTTTGATGAATACTATGGTGGAACTTTGACAAATGCATCTGAACAACATTCCGCTGCACCCGCTCAAAACCATCAACCACCACCACCAACACAAGATGCATCTACAACAACTGAAGCTGAAGCACCAACTCCCTCAGCATCATCAACATCTACTCCAGCAACTCCAGTTATTGAAATTGTTCTACCAAGAGTTGATTAGCAAAACCAAAACACAAATTTTCAGGAAGAACCAACAAAAAATTCAAACGATGTTGCGTTAGAAGAAGAAGAAGTATTCGAAAACCCATTTGCAACAGACTCTGCTGAATCTTCTTTAAAGTTACAAGAACCATCTAACACACATAGGTTAAACCCAAGGTACCCTTCTACACTACAATGGACAAAAGACAATCCAATTGAACACATTATTGGTGAACCTTCAAGGCCAGTTCAGACGAGAAGACAACTTGCCACAGATCCTGAAATGTGTATCTACATTTGCTCTATAAGCCTCAAAGAACCAAAGAACATTCGGGAAGCAATGGCAGAAAACCCATGGATAGAAGCGATGCAGGAGGAATTTCTTCAATACCAGTTACATGATAGTTGGGAACATGTTGAACGACCACTTGATAAACGTGTTCTTGATCTCAAGTGGTTGTGGAAGAACAAACTGGATGAGAAAATGACTGTAATTCGTAACAAAAATTGTCTCGTAGCTAAAGGATATCCACAAGAAGAAGGGATAGATTTCGAGGAATCATTCGTGCCTGTAGCTATACTTGAAGCAGTCCGGATTTTCTTAGCCTATGCAGCTCACAAAAACATCACCGTCTATCAGATGGACATTAAGACAGCTTTCTTGGATGGAAGTCTGAAAGAAGAAGTGTATGTGAGTCGGCCAGAGGGATTCATCGACAAAGATAATCCAGACTACGTCTACAAGCTTAAGAAAGCCATTTATGGTTTAAAACAAGCTCCGAGAGCGTGGTATGATGAACTATTGTCTTTCTTGCTCAAAAACAATTTCACTAAAGGAACGGTTGATGATACCTTGTTTACCAAAAAATTTAAAGATGACATTTTGATCGTTCAAATTTACGTGGACGACATTATTTTTGGATCAACCAATCCTAACCATTCAAAACATTTTGAAAATCTCATGAAAAGCAAATTTGAAATGTCCATGATGGGGGAACTAAAATTCTTTATTGGTTTACAAATACATCAATCCCCTCGTGGTATTTTTATCAATCAAGCTAAATATACAATAGAGATTTTGAAAAAACATGGAATGGAAAACTGTGATTCTGTTGGTACACCAATGGTAACTTCACCAAAAATAGGTGCCAATTTGTTTGGGAAACCCATCGATCCAAAGAAATATCAGAGCATGATCGGTTCTCTCATGTACCTAACTCCTAATCGACCCGATATTCAATTTGTTGTTTGTTTATTAGCACGGTTTCAGGCAAAGCCTACCGAACTTCACCTCAAAGAGGTTAAACAGATCTTTCGGTACCTACGAAGCACCATTAACATGGGACTTTGGTATCCGAAGGATTCGGGGTTTAATCTAACAGCATTTTCAGATGCCGACCATGCCGGTGATCAAGTTTCAGCAAAGAGTTCATCTGGTGGAGCACAATTTTTGGGTGAAAAGCTAGTAAGTTGGTCGTCAAAGAAACAGGATTGTACTGCGCTATCAACCGCCAAAGCCGAGTATGTGTCTCTATCTGCGTGTTGTGCCCAAGTTCTTTGGATGAGGACACAGCTCACCGATTATGGCTTTACTTTTGACAGAATACCTATGTATTGTGACTCAAAAAGTGCCATAGCCATCTCGTGCAATACCGTACAACACTCAAATATGAAGCATATCAAAGTCCACTACCATTTCATCAAAGAGAACATAAAAGACGGTACTGTTGAATTATTATTCGTTAAGACTGATTACCAACTCGTCGATCTATTTACTAAAGACCTCCCAAAAGAACGGTTTGACTATTTAGTTCGACGAATTGGCATGCGAAGCCTTACCTCTGAGGAGTTAGAACGTCTTCTCGAATCTTCTTGAAAAATGTTTTCAAAATCGCTTCGCTGTAAATACTTTTGGAAAAACAAAATACAAAATTTGAAAAACCAACAAAAACAAAATACAAAAATATAAAATCAAAAAATCCAAAAATATTCTTCTCACGACATGTCTCTCGTATAAATCAATATTCTGTACGTTTCTAGAAATGTCATTCAACAATGATACGGACATGTACAGATGCTTGAACGGGAGTTCTTTAAAATATTTTTCTAAAACATGTCGTTTCTCAAAAGTTTCTTCACGATGGATTTCGTATACCTCAGTATGAAACCCGGACTTAAATGATAACTTCTGATTATTTTCAAATCAAGGACTCCTACGTTCAAAGATGAAATCTTTTTCAAAAAGTTCGAGTCTAAATAAACGAAAAAGACTTCAAACAAAAACTCGTTTTCAAAATAGAATTCTTGAGCACTTTTCAAGATTGATCAAAAGATTTCTCAAAATCTCTCAAAATTAGTGCTCAAGATAACTCCCTCCAAACCTCTAATTGATTTTTAAAAATGAGCTATCATTAAGGGGGAGTACAAAAACAAAAATGTTCCGAATTCATGCAAAATGAAATCTGTCTATCTCTCTAAAAAGCTTTTTCTTAATCAGTTGATATAAAAAATATCACGATATGCTATTTTTGAGGGGGAGAAGACATGATTAAAATGTGATCAAAGATGTTTAAAGTTTGTGACTGAATCTCAGAAGAGCTCGACTTAGTATGTACCAATGAATTGACGAAGCTTTAAATGTCAGTAATCGAAAAGACTTGTACTGGACGGGTAATTATTTCAAGCTAGTCCAACTAGTGATGTAAGCGTGTGTCGAATAGGACTTGTCTGAGTAGAATGTACCGTATCGAGAGACTTTCTTTGGACTTGACCAGGATGGGTAATAATTTCAAGATAGTTTAACTAGCGATGTAAGCGTGTCTCGAATCGGTCATGTTCACTGACAGTGGATCAATTCAAAAAGTGCAAACTCCTCTTGCATGTGCAAATTTATTAAGAAACACATAAGCACATGTGAAGGGGGAGTCCTTCAAAAACTGCAAAACTCTCAAAGTGGTAACAACAATGTGTTTTATTATCATAAACACTTTGAGAGATTTTCACAAGAGGTTTTATGGCATGTGATCAATTATAGGATAGTCATGGAGTTATAAGGTGACTAAGGTTAGGGAAAACCGTCCTATGATCCGCCAGAGTCGGAGGGATCTACCCAAGGAAAATTCCAATATATTAGAATTAGAAGTCCTTAGGTATGATTGAAAAAGGAGAAAATGAGAAAGGAGAAAGAAGGTGTCACACCCCGCCACGGCGGAAACGCGCGGGTGTAACTTCATGGATATCATCACAACACCTGGTGTCAACATAGAAAACAACTACATGCACATAAATAGAGCAATGTACCAACACACAGTGTTGTAACAATACCCGAAGATAAATAAAACAAAATCCAAAACCAAATAAAATCAAATCCCAAAATATAAGTAAGTCTCCATGCAACTAAGTCTCGCCTAATTGCTGCCCTCAACTTTAGCCTTAGAATGCTCCCCTGAAAATGATGCTTAAAATGTCAACATAACGTTGGTGAGATTCATAGGTTTAAGACTCAACACACAAGGCAACCGAATTCACTGTGATTACAAAATATAGCTGGACAAATAATTATAAGTTATCATATAGCTACATGCATCCATAAACCAATCATCACACAAAAAGGCAACCATCTCATAAAGCAACCATTAGGACGGCTCGTGTCCTCCGACCCCATAATCATCAATTAGGTCGCATGCGCGAGTAACAGGATAGCATCCTCCTAATTGGATCCCATCAACCATATCAAACATCAATTAGGTCGCATGTGCGAGTAACAGGATAACATCCTCCTAATTGGATCCCATATACATCCACACAAACAAATAATCACACATAGCATGCATACGATAACATTATAAGTCCAAGCTCTTTAATACCACACACATAATCACAGTAAATCAAATCATTTAGGACAAGCATCATTCCCATCCCAAGTTTAAAACAAAGTAAAATATGGGACTATGAACTCACCTTAAACTCCGCAGCTTCCACAAAAACAATTCACAATCTATAGCACACAAAAATAATCGAAATTACACAAGGTCAAGCTAAAAGCTACAACCCATGTAATACACATATGATGGATGTCTAAGACTCATATGACCCACCATGGATCTCCTAGACACCACACTAACCACTACCATAACTTAATACTCACTAAATCCCTTGCACTCTAAAACTCAGAAAACGCAGAATTTTTGAGTACATTCACTCACATGAAATCACGACAAATAAAGCTTAACAACACACACCAAAAATTTACCATGGTCTCTCATAAGCATAGAAGCTAATCCCAGAAGGCCATGGACCAATAACACACACAAGTACTCATAGAAAATTCAAACTTGTCAACTACTCAAATTTGGATCTGAACGCACACCAAAAAGTTTTGATTTTTAATAATTACTTCCACAAGTTTTTATCGTGAATCCTCTTCGTGGTAGTCTAATATAACCTAAAAATTAACTATTCCAGAAGAACAAGTCAAAATACCACTTTTACAACCACATGCCACCCTCAAAAGTTTACCCAAAATCTGTCCCGGTTTGACAGCTTTGACACCTTATCAAAGAAAAATCAAAAGACCGACTTCCCGACCTCAAAATTGATCGTGGCTGGACTTTTTGGAAAGCTCTTTCATTATACTTCAATTTAGACTTAAAATTCGTGACTTATCTCATCACCATCTGTTATATACACTCACGTCTTTACAGCCTTACAAATCTGTCCAAACCTTAACTCAAAAACTAGCATGTTTTACGCTCAATTCTCTTCACCAATCCTTATAATATAATCATTAATTGATCCCAACATGTTTTAATTAATTTATTTACAGAAGTTTACAAACCCTAGATTCATCATACTTAATATTACATGAATTAGATTAATTAACCAATTAATTGAACATAGGGTTTAAAGATTTTACCTTGATTCTTGGTTATTGCTTCCAAATTACAAACCCTAATTTTTTTCTTCTTGTTTTTCCTTGTGGTCGACTTCAAATTGCAGGAAAAAGGGGTTATGGGTCGTTTGTTATGTTTATATGGGTAGGGGTTGGGCTTGGTTGGGTTGAACTAGGATTCCTTGGGCCTAAGAGTCATATTTGAACTCAAATTGGGTTTCCTTTTTCCCCCTTATTTCTTAAATCCGAATTTTACATATATAAAATATATATTTTTATTTTTTTATTAAATTTATTTATTACACTCAAAACCTCATACTTTTCATATTTTATAAATACCCGTAGCTAATCCTAACGTCTTACGCGATAAACCTCAACTTTTACGACAACCGGAAAAATTATCATTTTCAAAACAAAGTTTCCAAAAATAGAATTTCACACTCTTTTTGAAATATAACTCATAAAAACAAATCCCACGTAACTTACTAACGCTCAATTACTTGAACGAAACCTCGTTACGCAAAAACACAAAAACACCAAAACTACACAAGTCATTTCTACACCACAAAGGTGATCAAATTGAACTTTTCCAAATTCCAAACTTTCTAAATCACAATAAAACCATTTACGCAAAGGGATTTAGTGCTAAAACTCACCTATATCACTCATATATCACTTCGAACACCTAATACACACCAAACAAACGTCAACCGAGTCAAGACTATTAGTCAAACTAACCTGCCAAAACCACGGTTGTTACATCATCCCCCACTTAGGGAAATCGCGTCAAGAGATTTCAACTACTATAGTCACCACTCACAACTGCAAAAGGAAATTTATGGATTTTTAAGCGGATAAGTACCACACCATAAAATCACAGAGAAAGAATCGTAAAAATGTGAACCGACTAAATACTCGAATTCACACGATAGAAAACATCCCGTCACTCCAACGATACACGCAAATAGATACACTCCCCGATCAATAACACCAACAATCCAAATAACTTCTCACAGGTAGGTACGATACCCCCGAACCAAATGAAAAGCCAAATGGTAACCGCAAGACGCACTCACAAATGACAGATATCCATAAAACAAACATTTATGGATACCCCGCATCTAACTTCCACGATCTAAAATCCAACTACAAACGATCTACTTCACCAACCACATCAGCAAACAAAATTTGGGTACTTAAATTTCATCGGATCCTCACGTTCCCAAGTAAACTCAGGACCACGCTTAGAATCCCACCATACCTTTACCAACGCTATCTCACCATACTTCAACCTTTAACATCTCGATCTATAATCTCAACAGGTTTCTCGACAAAACGAAGAGTCTTGTCAACCTTACATTCATCTAATGGCACATACATACTAGCATCCGCCAACCACTTCTTTCCATTAGATACGTGAAACGTATCATGCACCCTACTTCACTCCTCAAGCAAATTCAACCGATATGTCTCAAATCAAATCCTTTCTGTAAATCTCTAATGGTCCTACGTATCTCGGTGCTAGCTTGCCTTTCTTACCGAAACGCATAACACCCTTCCAAGGAGATACTTTTAACCTCACCATATCACCAACACCAAACTCTAAGGGCTTACGGAAATAATCCGCATAACTCTTTTGGCGATCTCTTGCTGCCTTAAGTCTTTCCTTAATCGGAAAACCTTATTCGTAGTCTCTCGTTCTAGTTTGGGACCAATTAGTTGACTTCTTCCAACCTTTGCCCACAGAACATACGACCTTCATTACCTTCCATACCACACTTCAACGACACATTCTAAATACTAGACTGATAATTGTTGATATAGGAGAACTCAGCTAAGGGTAAATGTATACCCCGGCTTCCTCCAAAATCAAACACACCCATGCTCTCCGCTCACCATCCATCACCTGATTTGTACGCTCACTTAGTTCACTCATTAGAGAATGATAAGTCGTACTCATCCACATACACAGTCTTAAGACTCCATAACACGTTTACCACTATCGCGAAGTAAGTATTTCATCATGTTATAAGCTGATTGACGCAACACTCCACGTCTCTCTACCAACTCATCAAATGAAATATCTCACCAAATTCCTTCTCAACAAAATCTCCAAGTATCTCTGACCGTTGCATCACCATAATAATCGTTGACATCAACACTCACCTTCAAGCGTATCAACCACTTGCTAAGTTAATAATACGTTTTATCCATTCTCGGATGTATCAAATACCTCGCATGATCGATGTCCTTAAGCTTCCTCTCCATGAAACCAATAGTTGGTCCGCAAAGTACATTCCTCCATCCTCGTTCCTTTCCATTTACTGGTCTAAACCAAGTAATCATTCTTCTTACATGTTCTCATCCTTGAACCTCTCTCTAGGCCGTCAACATCATCCTCTTAACTCCGAACTGAATTATCATAATCATTGCTTACAAACATCTAAGTTTCACTCGTTCACTCCCGCTCAGCGCTCTTACCACGATGTATGCCCTTCCTTTACGGTGGCGAATCAGACAATAGTAGTCACTGAGAAATTCCACACCCAACTTCTCTTCAACATATATTAACCTCTTGTCAAATATATGCTAAAGATTCATATGATCTGGGTAGACCACACTCTTTGCTCCATAAAATATCATCTCCAAGTTATACTCCCCAACTTTAAATCATGTATCACATAGTTCCTCTCATGGATCTTCCACCTCCGCGATGCCTACGCAATCTATAGAAGATAGAAATGAATCGTCAATAGTACCTGCCAACCCTAAGGACAATTGTCTCTCATAGGGTGTCTTAGGTACTTTCCACTCTTCACTACTTTTATCTTACTAGTGTCCACGAACACTCGCTACCGTTGACCACCTTCCTGAAGAACGTACCTCTTAAAGCTACACCTCTCACTTGAACACTTGGCAACATCCTCTTCTTCTTCAACGAACAAATTGATAATCGAAACGACAATCTATCCTAAGTAGACGACGCGAACCATGAAACCGGTCGAACTAAAACGTATATCAACGAACTCAAAAAGGGGTACGAATTACCGACTAACGAAGTAACGAACATCAAAATCAAAGCTAGAAAAACACAATGAGAAATTTTCCCAATAAAAGTAGACACGGATAAAATATTTCATGAAAACCCATACAAAGAAAATACACATACCCATAAAACATGCACAAGCGTACCTCACCAAAAGAAACACTCGATAAACCAGATACATAACAAGTTTGGTAAATGAGAACCATAGACAGTTCTTACTCCCGTACTCGACCTTCCCAAAAACAAATGAACACCGTTTTTCACAAGACATATCTTAAACTTATACATTTTCCTTATAAAATATATATAAACCATTTTTTTTCCACACTTCATATTCACCATAAAAATAATAGTTTCCATCAGACGACCTTGAAATACCCAAAACGAATTTGTAAAATGCCATAAAGACTCTAATACAATCTCTTAATCAAATGCGAAAAACATTGAAGAATTCCGTAATCAAAATAATCCTCCAACGAACTCATACCAGTGAACATTCACACAAATACATTGCAAACCAAACGATGAACTTACTGACTCATTCGTACAATGATCAAACCAAAATCATAGAAAAACACCGATACTAACAGGTCACAAAACATATCACAAGCTTCAATTGGTGTGTAAATAAAGGATCAAATATCCACACCAACTCGTCACGAACCAACAATACTTGAAGAATAGCATAACATTCATCCGAGGAATGAATGTATGGAATAACCAAAGAAACGAACCAGTATCCAACAAAAATGAATTCGATTACCCAACACCTATCACGATGTCAAATAGAAAGAATATGGCATCTGTACCATCATGGTACGAATAGGAATGCCAACCAAAGAATCAGGTATACAAACGGAGCGTCTAGCAAACGAATCAACTTGAATACCACAACATAAGTACCCACCGATATTTGAGGTATCAACATATGATAGGTAGGATGAAATCGTACCACCTACACACCCCAACATATAACGACTGCCCAAACGGTTAAGAGAATACTTCTCTAACCATACCGCCATCACCAACATGACATCACATACCATCTTCCACAACATATAACAACAAACATCAATCAATGCAATAATGGTCACAAGTCCACGTGTGTGATACCCTTATAATTATGTTTGCGACCATAGTTATAAGCCTATTCCACACGCATACTTACTTCCAAAACCACACATCTCAATGATAACGCACATATACCACATAGCACCTAATACACCATGCAATCCATGCTATCATACTTGCAAGTCCACTTGTGTCGTGATGCATGTATAATTATGTTGGCCACCATAATTATCTATGCCCCCTTTCATAAGTGTACTCCCTCCTATGACAACACATCATGCAAAAAAAAAACTAAAGAAGTCACAAACAATCATCTCGCATGGAACAATTCCAACGATCACGTAAACTCTATAATCAAAATCACTTGGATAAGGTCGATCCAATATCCAAGAGTAATCACGCTCCAACATGGCTCCAGACGGCAAAAGACAATATACAAATTCCAAAACATAACACAAAACAAAACACGTCGCATAATGGCTCAACTCCACTCTCGCACTTATCTCCCCACTCAGATCAATTCAACTTACTACTCGCTGTGGACTCTAGATCCGAATCCACACCATTCCATCCTAACTCCCTTTCATCTTTACTTAACCACCCATTCATGTTTCCTACATGTTGAGGTAGTCGACAACATGCAAAACCATCTCTATTCTTTTCTTCCAATTCTACATAATTCACAAGCGCATACAAATCACGAGGTTTAGACTAAACCATATCTCCTTCCTAGGTGAAGTGAGGACACTACCAAGGGTATTTGGTAATGGCTCCATCTCCATAGGTCATCGTGGTTCCAAACCTCTCCACTTCTTCTCCACAAACGTTTCCCATAAACGTCCTCTCCTTGTCCGAACATAGATACATGCTATCGGGAACTCGGATTCTGCGGTTAGTCCATTTATCCTACCACTTCTCTCGCATCCGATAGCGAAAACGGTTGTCCAACGAAGCATCTTACGTGCGGAAGACGATATAATTAAGTCGATATATACAATACTACGTATACGGGATAAAATAGACGTCCGAAACTCAATAAAACATCTCAGAAATATAGGAAAATAGACATATACAAATACTATACTTACACATAGGTCCTAAATGCAACTATATGAGGGACTCCTAGGTTATAGTCTAGGTCCAACCGCCTAATTCTCTATAACCAAGGCTCTGATACCAATCTGTCACACCCCGCCACGGCGGAAACGCGCGGGTGTAACTTCATGGATATCATCACAACACCTGGTGTCAACATAGAGAACAACTACATGCACATAAATAGAGCAATGTACCAACACACAGTGTTGTAACAATACCCGAAGATAAACAAAACAAAATCCAAAACCAAATAAAATGAAATCCCAAAATATAAGTAAGTCTCCATGCAACTAAGTCTCGCCTAATTGCTGCCCTCAACTTTAGCCTTAGAATGCTCCCCTGAAAATGATGCTTAAAATGTCAACATAACGTTGGTGAGATTCATAGGTTTAAGACTTAACACACAAGGCAACCGAATTCACTATGATTACAAAATATAGCTGGACAAATAATTATAAGTTATCATATAGCTACATGCATCCATAAACCAATCATCACACAAAAAGGCAACCATCTCATAAAGCAACCATTAGGACGGCTTGTGTCCTTCGACCCCATAATCATCTATTAGGTCGCATGCGCGAGTAACAGGATAACATCCTCCTAATTGGATCCCATCAACCATATCAAACATCAATTAGGTCGGATGCGCGAGTAACAGGATAACATCCTCCTAATTGGATCCCATATACATCCACACAAACAAATAATCACACATAGCATGCATAAGATAACATTATAAGTCCAAGCTCTTTAATACCACACACATAATCACAGTAAATCAAATCATTTAAGACAAGCATCATTCCCATCTCAAGTTTAAAACAAAGTAAAATATGGGACTATGAACTCACCTTAAACTCCGTAGCTTCCACAAAAACAATTCACAATCTATAGCACACAAAAATAATCCACATTACACAAGGTCAAGCTAAAAGCTACAACCCATGTAATACACATATGGTGGATGTCTAAGACTCACATGACCCACCATGGATCTCCTAGACACCACACTAACCACTACCATAACTTAATACTCACCAAATCCCTTGCAATCTAAAACTCAGAAAACGCAGAATTTTTGAGTACATTCACTCACATGAAATCACGACAAATAAAGCTTAACAACTCACACAAAAAATTTACCATGGTATCTCATAAGCATAGAAGCTAATACCAGAAGGCCATGGACCAATAACACACACAAGTACTCATAGAAAATTCAAACTTGTCAACTACTCAAATTCGGATCTGAACGCACACCAAAAAGTTTTGATTTTTAATAATTACTTCCACAAGTTTTTATCGCGAATCCTCTTCGTGGTAGTCTAATATAACCTAAAACTTAACTATTCCAGAAGACCAAGTCAAAATACCACTTTTATGACCACATGCCACCCTCAAACTTTTACCCAAAATCTGTCCCGGTTTGACAGCTTTGACACCTTATCAAAAAATAAAAATAAATCAAAAGACCGACTTCCCGACCTCAAAATTGATCGTGGCTGGACTTTTTGGAAATCTATTTCATTATACTTCAATTTAGACTTAAAATTCGTAACTTAACTCATCACCATCTGTTATATACACTCACATCTTTACAGCCTTACAAATCTTTCCAAACCCTAACTAAAAAACTAGCATGTTTTACACTCAATTCTCTTCACCAATCCTTATAATATAATCATTAATTGATCCCAACATGTTTTAATTAATTTATTTACATAAGTTTACAAACCCTAGATCCATCATACTTAATATTACATGAATTAGATTAATTAACCAATTAATTGAACATAGGGTTTAAAGATTTTAACTTGATTCTTGGTTATTGCTTCCAAATTACAAACCCTAATTTTTTTCTTCTTGTTTCTCCTTGTGGTCGACTTCAAATTGCAGGAAAAAGGGGTTATGGGTCGTTTGTTATGTTTATATGGGTAGGGGTTGGGCTTGGTTAGGTTGAACTAGTATTCCTTGGGCCTAAGAGTCATATTTGGACTCAAATTGGGTTTCCTTTTTTCCCTTATCCCTTATATCCGAATTTTACATATATAAAATATATATTTTTATTTTTTTTATTAAATTTATTTATTACACTCAAAACCTCATACTTTTCATATTTTATAAATACCCGTAGCTAATCCTAACGTCTTACGCGATAAACCTCAACTTTTACGACAACCGGAAAAATTATCATTTTCAAAACAAAGTTTCCAAAAATAGAATTTCACTCTTTTTGAAATATAACTCATAAAAACAAATCCCACGTAACTTACTAACGCTCAATTACTTGAATGAAACCTTGTTACGCAAAAACATAAAAACACCAAAACTACACAAGTCATTTCTACACCACAAAGGTGATCAAAATGAACTTTTCCAAATTTCAAACTTTCCAAATCACAATAAAACCATTTACGCAAAGGGATTTAGTGCTAAAACTCACCTATATCACTCATATATCACTTCAAACACCTAATACACACCAAACAAACGTCAACCGAGTCAAGACTATTAGTCAAACTAACCTGCCAAAACCACGGTTGTTACAGAAGGGGATGAAGAATTAAAAAGAAAAGTTATAAAAAAGGGTGAAAAGAAATAGCCCTCCATATGTTCAACCTTAGGGCAGACAACGTGTTCAATTCGTATGCTACTGGTTGTTGCTAAGGTGACACCGGTATTGAAGATAAAGACATCATGGACCCAGTGACGCACTGCACTAAACCTTCTTAACCACTCAAGTTCTCTTAAAAGAGCTTGTTTCATTCTCACGGGGAACCGGTGTAATCTATCGACCTGTCTCTTAGAGATGGTTGATATTGAAACAGGAGACCTCTCCCTAATCTCCGCATAGGAAACCAAATGTGCACTTATCGAGTCTAGAGCCCCGAGATTCATCAAAAGATCTCATAGGAACACATGATATTTCTACACTGGTTGTTCATCATTAAGGACACCAGATGTAAACTTTAGAGTCCTACGCAGATCTTAGCAATCTGCCTGAACATTTATGTGAGGATTCACATTTGTGATTCTCAGTGATTGAATGGAAATTCCTGCCAGGGTCAACATCAAGCAGCCCTAACAGCAGGTCACTTCAGTAATTCTTTATGGGTTACGCTTAGTGTTCCCGGTGGTTTCAAATGGTCTACAGTCGTGGAGTGATCCCCAGCGACTCACCCATTCGTTGAGCTACTTAGTAGGTCTCGTAAGCTCCCTCGGGAGTATCTGAAATGCGAACGACCTTGGTAAGGGTTAGAAGGAGTCTTCACACTATGCTGTTGACGATCTCTAATTTGAACCTGTAAGTACCGGTTGTTTATTGCTAACTGTTTAACTGCAGCTATACATCATCTCCATGGCGAAGGATTCCACATGCTCATACATGCATCTCGAAGTCAAAGGAAAGTTTTCACAAAGATCAAAGCAAAAGAAAGGTTTAAAGAAAGATTCTACGCAATGTGAAAGAATCTACAGAAGTAAAGTGACAAAGATCTGTGTGAAAGAACGGGAACAACAAATGCATGTATCATAAAGACTGAAGATGTATGAGCATGTTGGAATGGCGGACAACCACCACAGACGCAGAAGTGACGAAAGGCAGATTGCTCCACATCACAAAAGAACAAAGAACGATGAAAAGTCACTCATCAAAGATCACAAAGCATGTAGGAACAAAGACTAAAGAGTATTCTACTATGACACACAATGTTCAAGAATGAAGAAGACAAAGACCTAATCACGTGGAGCATCATTCGAATGACCACCCCTTAGGGGGAGATTGTTAGCATTAAAAATATGTAATAGAAAAGTGATGGTCATTATTAACTTATTAACTTTGTAAAGTGTCGTAGAATAGGAAATAGAATAGTCAATGGGCGTTTGGATTGGGCTAAGCTAATATGTTAGAAGTTATGTATAAGCTAGTCAATTTATCAAAGATGTAAACCAAGTCCAATCCATCTCATACGTGGCCCATAGGAAAGCCCATTAGGGCATATGATGTTTACTATATAAACACCTCAAATGAGTCATTTGAGGTGTGTGCTTGTGTATGTATTGTGCCTCTTTTTAATAAAAGTTCTCTTCATCTTATTCTCTCTCTCTTTATATCAAACGCCACACTTACATATACCAAGTCACCATCTTTACTTCATGTTTGCTTAATATTTGTATTAAAGTTGATAGATTTAAGGTCCTACAAGTGGTATCAGAGCCTAACAATGATTTAGGAGTTTGTGGAAATCATTCGTATCAAGTTTTTGCTATAAAAGTTGCGTATTTTTCTTATTTACGTGCACTTTTTCTTTAAAAAGTCTTGATTTTTAAGAGTTTTAGTGTTAAAGTTGTTGTTTTTATTGAAGTTTTAGTGATTCTAAGTGTTTTGGAAGAGATTAATCAAAAGAAACTTGTGAAAAACGTGTTTTGGTTGAAAAAAATTGTATCTTTTCATCTTTTGGTCATCTTACGCGTAAAAGGACACCACTAACCTTGTTTTTCGCTGAAAAAGTACTGTTTGGTACTGTTTACGCTTAAGTTTAGGCATAAAACCCTCTTCCTACGCCTAAGTTACTTTCCTACGCATAAGTTTAAGCTCAAAACCCTTTTTCTACGCAAAAGTCTGGTTTCCTACGCCTAAGTTGAGTTTCTTACGCTTAAGATTTTATGCAAAAGTCTAATTTTACGCATAAGATTGTATTTTATGCAAAAGTTTGGAGTCTACGCATAAGATTGGATTTTACGCAGAAGTTTCTTCAACGATCAGAGGTCACTCAGTACTTCCCTAGCTTGGACAAGTTTGTGGAATACTTCGACACGGGATATCTTTCAAGCTTGGATAAGTTTGAGAGATTAGTTTGGTTTGTAAACCTTACGCGTAAAAAATCTTACACATAAACTATAAGTTTACGCGTAAAATCAAAGCTTACGCCTAAACAATCTTGTTTAGGCATAACCTAAAAGTTTACGCATAACTTTGCTTACGCATAAGGCTTTGTTTACGCATAAGATTCCAGGTTACGCATAAGATCAGTGTTTACGCTTAAGAACAAGGTTTACACATAAGATTACAACTTCAGAGTTGACTTTTGCTGCTTAGAACTTGACTTTTGACGTTCAAACTTCAAACGGCCATAACTTTTGAACCGTAACTCCGTTTTCAGTGAAATACTTGTCAAAACTTCAAACGGCCATAATTTATTCATTCAACCTAAGTTTCGAAGCCTAAAAATGCTCCAGGAAGAAGTTATTGAGGTTTTAAGGTTTTAGATCAAAATTTTCACCATAAAAACTTGCATCAACTTACACTAAACACAACTCCTACTTCGTTGAATCGATCCAAGATCAACTTTATCATTCATCAATGGCAACTCAGCAAGATATTCATGCAGCCGGTGCAGAAAACCGACCTCCCATGCTGTCAAAGGGTCGTTACTCACAGTGAGCTATTCGTATGATGCGCTATCTTAAGAGCAAACCAAATGGAAAACTTCTCATCAAATCCATTATGGAAGGACCCTTCAAACCAAGACAAGTACTAGACCCTAGAGATCCTAATGGAACCCCCCACTACAACCATACTACAGAGATCAGAATGAGACTGAGTACACTAAGGAAGACAGACAACAGATTGCAGTTGATGGTCAAGCATTTCATCTAGTTGTTCTTGGTCTACCTGAAACAACTTATGCTACTGTTGACAGTGAAGGAAGTGCTCATGCAGTCAGGGAAAGAGTCAAGAGGTTAATGTATGGGACAAACATCGGGAAACAGGAAATGGAAACACAATTGCTCCAGGAACTTCACAAGTTTACTTCAATTCCTGGTGAATCCATAGAGTCGTACTACCTCAGGTTCTGTAAGATCATGAATGATTTATCAAGACACAACCTCAGTCAGAAAACAATGCTAACAACACCAATTTTCTGAATGAGTTACAACCAGAATGGGGAAGATACGTCACTATTGTTTATCAGACAAAAAATTTGCATGAAGTGACTTATGATCAGTTGTACGAATTCTTGAAGCAAAATCAAGCTGAGGCTAATGAAGTAAGGGCTGAATTACTTGCTAAAAAGCATGATCCTCTAGCATTAATGGCTAATACACCAACACCTTTACCAGTGAACACACAACAACCATCATCATCTTCCGCTCACAACTACATGCAACCATCATACATTTAGCAACCAACACCTGTCTACCAACAACAATTCTACCCACAACAACAACAACAACAACATGTTATTCCACAACAACAATACCCACAATTCCAAGAACCAAAATTCACTGACAATGATGGAGCTATTGCAGCCTTGACACAAGCGTTTGCTTTTCTGACAAAGGCATTCCAAGGACCCTATTCTACACCAACTAACAACAACCAAAGAATTTCATCGAACACTTACAACAAGCAGATTGCTCAGCCGAGTTTCAATATGGGCAACGTAGGCCAAATGGTTGGAGTTTATGGGAATCAGCAGGGGTATGCTACTCGATTTAACATGGGTAATCAGAATATGCAGAATCAGTTGGGTCAGTATGTAGGGAATTAGATTGGTCAGTATGCAGGGAATCAGATGGGTCAGTTTGTTGGAAATCAGAGGGGTCAGAATGTTGGCAATCAAGCAATGGGTAATCAGATTAGGAATGTTGCAGCTCTAGTTGTTGGGAATCATGGAAATGTGAATCAGGGTAATCCGGTAAAGTGTTTCAACTGTCAGGGTGTAGGTCATATGGCTAGGAACTGTCCTACTAAGCCGAACAGAAGGGATCCAGAGTATTTGCAGAAAGCATTGCTGTTGGCACAAAAAGATAAGGCAGGGTTTTAGTTAAATGCAAAGGAAAATGATTTTATGGCTCTCATGGTTGACATGGAAGATAGAGAGGATAACGATGCGAACTGCATATTCATGGCGAATCTTCAGGAAGCTAAGTATGACACGGATTCTGACACACTTAATGTTTATGACACCAATGCACCATCTGAGGTATCAAACTTCAACACATGTCATAATAATGATATATTTGATATGTCTCCTTATGAGGAACAACATTCTGAGAAGCTCGCACCCACTTATGATACATACCTGGACACGCCAAGTAGTAGCAATACTCCTTCAGCAACTCCAGATGTTAATCATAATGGAGGCTTCATTTCACAGCATGCTGAGGAAACACGTGCTTTATTTGAATCATTATTGAAAAATTGTGTTATTGAAATTGAGAAAGTTAAAAAGGTCAATTGCGAAGTTAAGGCCGCAAATGAGAGATTGACCACTGAGCTTGAGAGATACAAGGAAAATTCAAAAAGTTTTCAAATTGACAAAAAAACGCGAGTCAGAATTTGAAATTGGTTATAAGAAGTTACTTGTTAAAGATAGGGAATTGCAAAACAAATTTGATACTCTTGAAATTAGTTCAGTAAAAACCATTAATTCTTTGAAACAAGAAATTTCTGAGTTAACAAACCAACTTTCAAAACCAAAATCAGCTTATACCAATCTTGAAAAAGAAAGGGATGAGTTGAAAAAGGACTTTGCAAAGAAAGAAGATAAACTGTTGGATGAAATCATAGAGTCAGAACACAAAATTGCAAAGCTAGAAGACTTAGTGGTTAAGTCGGGTCAGTCAAGTCAAACAATGAAAATGATTTGAAATCAAACTAATCTGATTTACCATACGAAACATAAAATGGCTCTTGGTAACAAAACTCCTTGCAATCTCAAGAAAGCTCAGGAAGAACAGAATGTTTTTTATAATGGTAATCTTATTTACACCAAACATGATCCTCCCGTCGTTCGGGATTCTGTGCAAATGATGGAACTTGTCGAAGAGAGCATAACTAAAATGAAACAAAGGGATTTGAAACCCATTGATTACAACAAATTGAAAAAACTTTCGGAAATTACTTTTGTTCCACAAAAAGAACCATCTGTGTTTTCCATAAAACGACCATTCTCGAAAATGTTTTCTAAGAAAGTAGTTGCTTCCAAATTAATTTCAAACATGGAACATGTAGGACCTTAGATATATCAACTTTAACACAAATATAAGCACTAGAAGAAGGAAAGATGGTGACTTGATGTAATATATGTGTGGCGTTAAACTTGAAAGAGAATGATAAGATGAAGAGAACTTTTTATTAAAAAACACACACAATACACACACAAGCACACCTTACAAATGAGAGGTAAGGTGCCTTTTATAGTTCCATACATAGGCTTTCAATGGGCTTGGGCTTGGACTTGGTTACATGATTAGATAACAAGGCTTATATAACATTGCACATAACATATTAGCTTGCCAAGTCCAAAGCCCAATGACTATCCTATTCCATAAACTAAGACACATTACGAAGTTCCTAATATGAGAATGACCATCACTTCTCAATACATATTTTTAATGCTAACAATCTCCCCCTAAGGGGTGGTCATTCGAATGATGCTCCACGTGATTAGGTCTTTCGTGTTCTTTGTCTTGAACTTTGTGTGTCGTTGTAGAATAGTCTTTAGCTTTGTTCCTTCATGCTTTATGATCTTTGATGACTGACTTTTCATCGTTCTTTGTTCCTTTGCGATGTGGAGTTATCTGCCTTTAGTCACTTCTGCGTCTGTGGTGGTTGTTTGCCATTCCAACATGCTCATACATCTTTGGACTTTGATATTTATATGCACGTAGTTCCCTTTCTTTCACTATGATCTTTAGTCTTTATACTTTGTAGATTCTTCTTTTTGGCGTAGAATCTTTCTTAGAACTTTGTGCTGTATAGATCTTTGAGGGAGCTTTCTTTAACTTCCAGATGTATGTATGAGCATGTGGAATCTGTCGCCATGGAGATGAAGTGTCCCTGCATATAAACAGTTAGCAATAAAACAACCGGTACTTACAAATAAGAATTAGAGATCGTCAACAGCATAGTGTGAAGACTCCTTCTAACCCTTACCAAGGCCGTTCCCATGTCAGATACTCTCGAGAGAGCTTACAAGACCTACTAAGTAGCTCAATGACTGGGTGAGTCGCTGGGGATCACTCCACGACTGTAGACCGTTTGAAACCACCGCGAACACTAAGCGTAACCCATAAAGAATTACCGAAGTGACCTGCTGTCAGGGCTGCTTGATGTTGACCCTGGCAGGAATTTCCATTCAATCATTGAGAAACACTTGTGTGAATTCTCTCATAAATGTTCTGGCAGATTGCTAAGATCTGTGTAGGACTCTAAAGTTTACATCTGGCGTCCTTAATGATGAACAACCAGTGTAGGAATATTATGTGTTCCTATGAGATCTTTTGATGAATCTCGAGGCTCTAGACTCGATAAGTGCACATTTGGTTTCCTATGCGGAGATTAGAGAGAGGTCTCCTGCTTCAATATCAACCATCTCTAAGAGACAGGTCGATAGATTACACCGGTTCCCCGTGAGAATGAAACAAGCTCTTTTAAGAGAACTTGAGTGGTTAAGAAGGTTTAGTACAGTGCGTCACTGGGTCCATGACGTCTTGTCTTCAATACCGGTGTCACCTTAGTAACAACCAGTAGCATACGAATTGTACCCGGTGTCTGCCCTAAGGTTGAACATTTGGAGGGCTATTTCTTTTCACCCTTTTTCATAACTTTTCTTTTTAATTCTTCAACCCCTTCTTTCTCCTTTCTCACTTTCTCCTTTTTTCAATCATACCTAAGGACTTCTAATTCTAATCTATTGGAATTGTCCTTGGGTAGATCCCTCCGGCTCTGGCGGATCATAGGACGGTTTTTCCTAACCTTAGTCACCTTATAACTCCATGACTATCCTATAATTGATCACATGCCATAAAACCTTTTTGTGGAAAATCTCTCAAAGTGTTTATGATAATAAAACACATTGCTGACACTTTGAGAGTTTTGCATTTCTTTTGAAGGACTCCCCCTTCACACGTGCTCATGAATTTTTTTAAGAAATTTGTGCATGCGTGAGGAGTTTGCACTTTTTGAATTGATCCACTTTCAGTGAACATGACCGATTCGAGACACGCTTACATCACTAGTTAGACTAGCTTGAAGTTATTACCCGTCCTGGTCAAGTCCAAAGAAAGTCTCTCGATACGGTACATTCTACTCAGACAAGTCCTATTCGAGACACGCTTACATCACTAGTTAGACTAGCTTGAAATTATTACCCGTCCAGGACAAGTCTTTTCGATTACTGACATTTTAAGCTTCGTCAATTCATTGGTACTTACTGAGTCGAGCTCTTTTGAGATTCAGTCACAAACTATAAACATCTTTGATCACATTTTAATCATGTCTTCTCCCCCTCAAAAATAGCATAACGTGATATTTTTTTATATCAACTGATTAAGAAAAAGCTTTTGGAGAGAAAGACAGATTTGTTTTTGCATGATTTCGAAACATTTTTGTGTTTGTACTCCCCCTTGACGATAGCACATTTAAAATCAATTAAGGGTTTTGAGGGAGTTTTCTTGAGCCCTCATTTTGAGAGATTTTGAGAAATCTTTAGAACAATCTTGAAAATGTGCTCAAGGATTTTGTTTGAAAACGAGTTTATGCTTGAAATCTTTTTCGTTTGTTTAGACTCGAACTTTTTTGAAAAAGATTTCGTCATTGAACGTACGAGTCCTTGATTTGAAAATAATCAGAAGTCATCGTTTAAGTACGGGTTTTGTACTGAGGTATACGAAAGCCATTGTGAAGAAATTTTTGAGAAACGGCATGTTTTAGAAAAACATTTTAAAGAACTCCCGCTCAAGCATCTGTACATGTCCGTATCATTGTTGAATGACATTTCTAGAAACGTACAGAATATTGATTTATACGAGAGACATGTCGTAAGAAGAATATTTTTGGATTTTTTTTTTTTTTTTTTTTTTTTTTTTTTTAAGAGATGAAGAGAAAAACTAGTGTTTTATTGATAAGTAAAAATGAAAGGTTACACTAAGAGTCTCACCCCTCCATGGAAGTATGGAGGGGTATATAAAGCCTAACACAAGCAAAACTATTGCAATATTACATAACTAGTCCATGTGTTTTGGCTTAACAAGATAGCAAATGTAATCCCGATAATGTCGTTCCATTTACGTGTTGGGAATATAAACTTTGATCCCAACAATCTTCCCCCAATGGGGCGACATAAGGGATTACTTACAACATTTCCTACAAGTACAAATAAAAATAAAGAAAGGTCTTCATCAGCTCTTCAAATGCTGAGGATGACTACGGTTGACGCTCTTTGTCTTCATCTTGTACCTCGGCTTGAAAAACTTTATCTTCACTTGTAGGCAAATGATGTAATTTGCATGAAATGGATTAACTTCCCCCCAATTCATGCTGCATGTCTTTAGCGGCTTCTTCGTACACTTCTTTTTGGCGAAGTTTCTGAATCAGCTTCCCCCCAAACTGACAACCGTCTTCAGCAGATTCGAAACTTTGATGTAGTCCACAAGTCTTCTAACTTTTGAAGTTTTAAGTACGCAGCGGAATTTGTAGATGACACCATAAACCACACTAAGCAAATCTGACTAGTCACTAATCACAGTTATACTCAATGCAGAAGTTCCGTTCGGGGGTAACATGCAAGAAATCAGCAAGATCTTCTCACATATTCAGGCTACTTCACACTTCACAACCCGCGAGAGTTGAAACGATTACACCAAAATCACAAAACTTAACCACTGATCATCTCTGCGGACGTCTCTCCGGTAGTAATAAAATTGTAAGCTCGATCACGTGAGTCTATTATGCGTCCCTGATGTGCACATTTCTTCCCCCTAAATGCAGATTCTCGTGGAAAATGAGTGTTTTCGCAAAGAAGTCAAGAAAAGTCAAAGAAAGCAAATAACACCCACTCTCTCTTCCCCCACGATGTCTTCGCGGAATCGGAAGCATACACACTATGTTTACGATGGAAACGGAGGCAGCGTAACCAGAATCTTAAGCTGAGTAAACAGAATCTTAGGCGTAAAGCAAATGTTAAGCGTAAACATAAAGTTATGCGTAAACAGTAATCTTATGCGTAAGAAAATCTTAAGCGTAAAATTAGTTGTTTATGCGTAAACTATGTGTTTATGCGTAAGATTTATGTTACGCGTAAGGTTTAGTTTATGCGTAAGATTTTTACGCGAAAGGTATGTAACCAAATCTTTTACACTTATCCAAGTGAGTAAGATATCCCAAGTCGAAGTATTCCACAAACTTATCCAAGTCAGGGAAGTACTGAGTACAACTTCTGCGTAGGAACTTTGCGTAAATGTTATGCGTAAGAACTTATGCGTAAGATCTTATGCGTAAACTCCAATCTTAGGCGTAGAATCCAATCTTTTGCGTAGAAACTCAACTTAGGCGTAGGATCTTATGCGTAGGATCTGAACTTATGCGTAGGATTTGATCTTATGCGTAAGAAGAGGGTTTTGACTAAATTTAAGCGTAGAAAAGGGGTTTTGACCTCAATCTTATGCGTAAACAGTACTATTTCTGCCAAAAAGTGGGATAGTGCTTGTCCTTGTGTACTAGTTACGCGTAAGGTTGCCAAAAACTTCAAAAAATCCGATTTTTTCACCAAAAAACTTGATTTCCACTTGAATATTTTGATCAAAACTTTCCCAAAACACTTAGAAACACTAAAACTTCAATAAAACCAACAACTTTAGCACTAAAAACATGTAAAAATTAAAACTTTTAAAGAAAAAGTACACGTTTTTTATAAAGAACGCAACTTTTTATGAAAATTTTTGATAAAAACGTTTTCCACACACCCCTAAATCATTGTTAGGCGATTGATACCACTTGTAGGACCTTAGATATATCAACTTTAACACAAATATAAGCACTAGAAGAAGGAAAGATGGTGACTTGATGTAATATATGTGTGGCGTTAAACTTGAAAGAGAATGATAAGATGAAGAGAACTTTTTATTAAAAAACACACACAATACACACACAAGCACACCTTACAAATGAGAGGTAAGGTGCCTTTTATAGTTCCATACATAGGCTTTCAATGGGCTTGGGCTTGGGCTTGGACTTGGTTACATGATTAGATAACAAGGCTTATATAACATTGCACATAACATATTAGCTTGCCAAGTCCAAAGCCCAATGACTATCCTATTCCATAAACTAAGACACATTACAAAGTTCCTAATATGAGAATGACCATCACTTCTCATTACATATTTTTAATGCTAACAGAACATATGTCCTCAAACAACACTTTTAACACAAGTGCTGCAAGGGGGTATCTTGATGATCTTAAAACAAGAATTGGGCAACTTAAAACGACTTTAGAATCTAAAACGAGACTTAATGAGATCAATTGGAATTCCACGGTTCATTTACATCTAAAAAAGATTCTTGAAAGTAAATTTGCTCCTCAAATTAATAACATTCATGCTCGTACAATTCATTTTGAAAAAGCTTTTTTAACTGAAACAGCGGACTTCGTCAAGGACCACAAATCCCTGATCAAGAAGGCTAATGAGTCTTTTGAGCAAATCAATGTTTTGGAAAATTTAAATGATTCTCTCTTCGAAGCAGTTCTGTCTACTTATATAATGTCCATTATTTTGCAAACATATTCTGTTCAAGATGATGAAAGACTGAGAGCTGAGACCTCCGAAATTGTTTCAAAATATGAAAATGCTCTTATTAAACTTGAAAAAGAAATGTGTCATATTTTAAACAAGTTGATCAAAAAAGCGAAGAATGCAAGTATGACAAACTGTCATATGAGCATGCCTCCAAGAACATGAAAGAGCAAAATGATCTTTTGAAGGCTCAGCTTGAAAGTCAAAAAGGAAAGGGTGTGGATACTAAGTTTGCAAAACCATCGACCTCGGACAAACCTAATACCTCAAAAATGGTTGTTAAACCAAAAATGTCGATTTCTCAACATGTTCCAAAAGTCGATGTGAAAAATGATTTAACAAAACCAGTCACTCTAACACCTTTGTCAAAGAATAATGAAAAAGATAAGATTGTTGAAAAAGGAAAAGCGGTTGTCGAAACACCAAAAGTGATATCACCTGGCCATTTTAGGATTAGTCCCACTATTGCGTCTGCCTCCACATCTAGGACAAATGACAAGTGCATAAAGGATAATTCTAAAGAGTCTAGTGATGCTAAAAAGGACAACAATATAAATCCTAATGTGTGTGCCTTACCTTCTATAGGATTAGACAACACCTCTAGGAGCAGCAGACTAAAGCGTAGGAGCAATACAAGGAACAATAGAGTCTCGCCTGCATCTAAGAGTAGTAGCAAGAATAAAGTTGAAGAAGTAAAAGAACACCCTAGGAATTTATCGCTTTGTAATAAGAGACATATTTCATCTGAATGTAATGTCAAAAGTACTGTTTCTAATGCATGTAATGGCTCTGTTTGTTTAATTAATGATGTTCATGATGAATGTGTTTATAAGAATATGGATGTTACGCCTGAACAGAAGAACATTTCGAAAGGACCTAGTGCTAAATCTAGATTTGTTGGAAACCTAATTAAAAGATTTAGGAACACCACTAATAGTTGCACGCCTAGGAACGATCTTAATTATTGTGTTTGGATTCCAACGGGTAGAGAATTTATACTCAAAGATGGCCAATTAGAAATAGTTCAAGCTAAACAAGTAACAACAGTCTATGAGTGTGATTTGGTTTTTACTCCTAACCCCATGGAACCTAATTCAAAATGGTTTCTAAATACAAACTCTTCTATTCTTGGCAGGTTATCAAAATATGTCTTTGGATCATCGACTCGGGTTGCTCCAAGCACATGACCAGGAACTTAAAGCTGCTGATCAATTTCGTTTGGAAATTCATGGTAACTGTACGCTTTGGAAATGATCATATAGCAGCTATTCTGGGTTTTGGAGACCTTCAGTTTGGGAATTTTTTGATCACTCGAGTTTACTACATCAAAGGGTTGGGACACAATTTGTTTTCAGTTGGGCAGTTTTGTGATGCAGATTTAGAGGTTGCATTCAGGAGAAACACGGTTTTTGTTAGAAATTTGGTTGGTGATGATCTCATAACTGGTAATCGTGGTACAAACTTGTATGCTATCGACATCGACCAAATGGCTTCTACATCACCAATTTGTCATATGACACTAGCAACCGAAACTAAGTCTTGGTTGTGGCACAGAAGATTATCCCATCTCAATTTCGACACCATCAACAAGTTAGAAAAAGACAACATCGTCACCGAACTTCCTAAGTTCAAATACACCAAGGAACACCTTTGTCTATCATGCGAACAAGGAAAAAGTAAAAGAGCATCATATAAACCTAAAACCGTACCTAGTTCGGAAGCAAGGTTACATATGTTGCACATGGACTTATGTGGCCCAATGAGAGTTGAAAGCATCAATGGAAAGAAGTATATGCTTATTATTGTTGATGATTATTCAAGATATACTTGGGTAAAGTTTTTGAGATCAAAGACGAAGCACCAGGCATCATCATCACCTTTCTGAAGCGTATTCAAGTTCTAATTCAAGCTCTAGTAAGGATTGTAAGAATAGATAATGGCACAGAATTCAAAAATCAGGAGTTATGAACTTATTTTGAAGATGCTGGAATCACACACCAAACATCCGTTGTTAGAACTCCACAGCAGAATGGGGTAGTTGAAAGAAGAAATCGAACTCTTGTGGAAGCTGCTCGCACAATGCTAATTTATTCTAGTGCACCACTATTCTTAAGGGCTGATGCTGTAGCCACTGCTTGTTTCACTCAAAACCGATCCCTAATCCATCCACGATTCAATAAAACACCATATGAGCTTGTGAACAATCGAAAACCGGATATCTCTTATCTTCACGTATTTGGCGCTTTGTGCTATCCGACGATGGCTTCTAATCAAAATGGATTAGGACCCGCACCAAAGCCGCAGACTTCTAGACACATCAGTTCAAGACTCGTGCCTCAAGGAGCTCATTCAACAAACACGGACAAACCTTCAGAACAAGAACTAGAAAATTTCTTCGAGTTAATGTTTGATGAATACTATGGTGGAACTTTGACAAATGCATCTGAACAACATTCCGCTGCACCCGCTCAAAACCATCAACCACCACCACCAACACACGATGCATCTACAACAACTGAAGCTGAAGCACCAACTCCCTCAGCATCATCAACATCTACTCCAGCAACTCTAGTTATTGAAATTGTTCTACCAAGAGTTGATTAGCAAAACCAAAACACAAATTTTCAGGAAGAACCAACAAAAAATTCAAACGATGTTGCGTTAGAAGAAGTAGAAGTATTCGAAAACCCATTTGCAACAGACTCTGCTGAATCTTCTTCAAAGTTACAAGAACCATCTAACACACATAAGTTAAACCCAAGGTACCCTTCTACGCTACAATGGACAAAAGACAATCCAATTAAACACATTATTGGTGAACCTTCAAGGCCAGTTCAGACGAGAAGACAACTTGCCACAGATCCTGAAATGTGTATCTACATTTGCTCTATAAGCTTCAAAGAACCAAAGAACATTCGGGAAGCAATGGCAGAAAACCCATGGATAGAAGCGATGCAAGAGGAATTTCTTCAATACCAGTTACATGATAGTTGGGAACTTGTTGAACGACCACTTGATAAACGTGTTCTTGATCTCAAGTGGTTGTAGAAGAACAAACTAGATGAGGAAATGACTGTAATTCGTAACAAACTCGTCTCGTAGCTAAAGGATATCCACAAGAAGAAGGGATAGATTTCGAGGAATCATTCGCGCTTGTAGCTATACTTGAAGCAGTCCGGATTTTCTTAGCCTATGCAGCTCACAAAAACATCACGGTCTATCAGATGGACATTAAGACAGCTTTCTTGAATGGAAGTCTGAAAGAAGAAGTGTATGTGAGTCGGCCAGAGGGATTCATCGACAAAGATCATCCAGACTACGTCTACAAGCTTAAGAAAGCCATTTATGGTTTAAAACAAGCTCCAAGAGCGTGGTACGATGAACTATCGTCTTTCTTGCTCAAAAACAATTTCACTAAAGGAACAGTTGATGACACCTTGTTTACCAAAAAATTTAAAGATGACATTTGATCGTTCAAATTTACGTGGACGACATTATTTTTGGATCAACCAATCCTAACCATTAAAAACATTTTGAAAATCTCCTGAAAAGTAAATTTGAAATGTCCATGATGGGGGAACTAAAATTCTTTCTTGCTTTACGAATACATCAATCCCCTCCTGGTATTTTTATCAATCAAGCTAAATATACAATAGAGATTTTGAAAAAACATGGAATGGAAAACTGTGATTATGTTGGTACACCAATGGTAACTTCACCAAAAATAGGTGCCTATTTGTTTGGGAAACCCATCGATCCAAAGAAATATGGGAGCATGATCGGTTCTCTCATGTACCTAACTGCTAATCGACCCGATATTCAATTTGCTGTTTGTTTATTAGCACGGTTTCAGGCAAAGCCTACCGAACTTCACGTCAAAGAGGTTAAACAGATCTTTCGGTACCTATGAAGCACCATTAACATGGGTCTCTGGTATCCGAAGGATTCGGGGTTTAATCTAACAGCATTTTCAGATGCTGACCATGCCGGTGATCAAGTTTCAGCAAAGTGTACATCTGGTGGAGCACAATTTTTGGGTGAAAAGCTAGTAAGCTGGTCGTCAAAGAAATAGGATTGTACTGCGCTATCAACTGCCAAAGCCGAGTATGTGTCTCTATCCGCGTGTTGTGCCCAAGTTCTTTGGATGAGGACACAGCTTACAAATTATGGCTTTACTTTTGACAGAATACCTATGTATTGTGACTCAAAAAGTGCCATAGCCATCTCGTGCAATACCGTACAACACTCAAATACGAAGCATATCAAAGTCCGCTACCATTTCATCAAAGAGCACGTAAAAGAGGGTACTATTGAATTATTATTCGTTAAGACTGATTACCAACTCGCCGATCTATTTACTAAAGACCTCCCTGAGGAGTTAGAACGTCTTCTCGAATCTTCTTGAAAAATGTTTTCAAAATCACTTCGCTGTAAATACTTTTGAAAAAACAAAATACAAAATTTGAAAAACCAACAAAAACAAAATACAAAAATATAAAATCAAAAAATCCAAAAATATTCTTCTCACGACATCTCTCTCGTATAAATAAATATTCTGTACGTTTCTAGAAATGTCATTCAACAATGATACGGACATGTACAGATGCTTGAACGGGAGTTCTTTAAAATATTTTTCTAAAAGATGTCGTTTCTCAAAAGTTTCTTCACGATGGATTTCGTATACCTCAGTATGAAACTCGGACTTAAATGATAACTTCTGATTATTTTCAAATCAAGGACTCGTACATTCAAAGACGAAATCTTTTTCAAAAAGTTCGAGTCTAAATAAACGAAAAAGACTTCAAAAAAAAAACTCTTTTTCAAAATAGAATTCTTAAGCACTTTTCGAGATTGATCAAAAGATTTCTCAAAATCTCTCAAAATTAGTGCTCAAGATAACTCCCTCCAAACCCCTAATTGATTTTTAAAAATGAGCTATCATTAAGGGGGAGTACAAAAACAAAAATGTTCCAAATTCATGCAAAATGAAATCTGTCTATCTCTCCAAAAAGCTTTTTCTTAATCAGTTGATATAAAAAATATCACGATATGCTATTTTTCAGGGGGAGAAGACATGATTAAAATGTGATCAAAGATGATTAAAGTTTGTGACTGAATCTCAGAAGAGCTCGACTTAGTATGTACCAATGAATTGACAAAGCTTTAAATGTCAGTAATCGAAAAGACTTGTACTGGACGGGTAATAATTTCAAGCTAGTCCAACTAGTGATGTAAGCGTGTCTCGAATAGGACTTGTCTGAGTAGAATGTATCGTATCGAGAGACTTTCTTTGGACTTGACCAGGACGGGTAATAATTTCAAGCTAGTTTAACTAGCGATGTAAGCGTGTCTCGAATCGGTCATGTTCACTGACAGTGGATCAATTCAAACAGTGCAAATCCTCTCGCATGTGCAAATTTATAAAAAACACATAAGGACAAGAGGTTTTATGGCATGTGATCAATTATAGGATAGTCATGGAGTTATAAGGTGACTAAGGTTAGGGAAAACCGTCCTATGATCCGCCAGAGCCGGAGGGATCTACCCAAGGAAAATTCCAATAGATTAGAATTAGAAGTCCTTAGGTATGATTGAAAAAAGGAGAAAATGAGAAAGGAGAAAGAAGGGGATGAAGAATTAAAAAGAAAAGTTATGAAAAAGGGTGAAAAGAAATAGCCCTCCATATGTTCAACCTTAGGGCAGACACCGGGTTTAATTCGTATGCTACTGGTTGTTGCTAAGGTGACACCAGTATTGAAGATAAAGACGTCATGGACCCAGTAACGCACTGCACTAAACCTTCTTAACCACTCAAGTTCTCTTAAAAGAGCTTGTTTCATTCTCACAAGGAACCGGTGTAATCTATCGACCTGACTCTTAGAGATGGTTGATATTGAAGCAGGAGACCTCTCCCTAATCTCCGCATAGGAAACCAAATGTGCACTTATCAAGTCTAGAGCCCCGAGATTCATCAAAAGATTTCATAGGAACACATGATATTTCTACACTGGTTGTTCATCATTAAGGACACCATATGTAAACTTTAGAGTCCTACGCAGATCTTAGAGATCTGCCTGAACATTTATGAGAGGATTTGATAACGCTCAAAATTAACATGTTTTTAGTCGCGTTATTGTTTGTTTTACGCATGGAAATTGGTCATATTTGTATATATTTGTTACTTAATCGTGGAAAAGTGTTTATGCATGCAAGTATAGCCAAAAGCAGGTAAAAATGATTAAAAGATGAAGAAATGAAGTGATCATGCACATTTGTAGAGTTTCAAGAAGATCAAGAAAGAAAGAAAAGATGCATGGACAAAAGGATTTGATAAAGACAAGTTTTCTACACATATTTATCAAGGAAATATCAAGTTCAAATGAATAAAGTCATGCCACGAAGAAAGACAATACATGCAACGTAAAACGACAAAAGAATAATTTCCAGATGGTGTCCAACCGATTGGATGCAACCCGCATCTGATTCGGCTGGAATGTGCCAAAAGAGTGCCATCCGATCGGATGGAGAGAAATCGATCGGATGGAGGTGACTGATGTTACAAGTTTTGCATTTATGGATGAATTTACTCCCCATAATCATTTGTGGCTGATCATTTCTGCTTAATAACTCTAGAGGGACATTTTTACTTGGAGGATAAGTGTTATTATGCTATATAATGACTACTTAGGGTCTAGATTAGTGGTACCATCAAATATCTAACTAAGTGTTACACCAAACATTGTTAGTTCATCTTATATTGCCTGAAAGTTTACTAAGTGTTGTGAAAACCTCCAGAAAGTGTTGAGTTCGAGTCTTAAGCATTGGTTCGAGTTTGGAGTTGTTTACTTACGTTAGTGAACAATTGGAGGAGTGTGGTTGCTATAGTTCCACAAGTTTGTTCATTGTAATTCTCAAGCTAGGTACACCTTGATACTTATAATGAACAATTGTTACTTTGAGTTTTATGAAAGTTTTCTTATTTACTTGTGTTTTAATATGATTGTTATGTAGTAATTTGTGATATACTTGTGTGTATGATATGATTGGTTAAAGGAGTATTCTTTTATGAAAAAGGTGATACATGAAAACATATCTATTTATGAGTTTGTTGAAGTAACATCTAATCTTGCTTAATTTGTTGGTAAAAACAATCTTTGGAAAAATAGGTCCGAAAGGAATTTCAACTTGTTTTTATTCCAAAACATTAGTGCACGAATTAGTATGTAATAGGATGCTTGACACCCATCTTATTTACTTATTAAAATGGATTTGAGAAGATTTCATCATGAAAAAGGACCGAAAGGATTCGTAGGAATTTATAAGAAAATAATTGATTTTCAAAACAAACATGTGATTATAGAATTGTCATACTCATTTGATATGTCCGAAAGGAGTCATTTAGGTGATAGAATTCTTAGTGGTAGTTAAAACATGACATACATCATAGATTGTATAACTACTCATTTTTAGTTGCGTATCATAACAAGTTTTACACCAAACTTTATACTTAAATTGTCATGATACTCCTAATTACCAATCAAGGAATTCTACACAAGTATATGCTTAGTTCTTATTGAGTTTCTTTTAAATTGATATTTACATATATTTGGATTGACAACCCTTTTTTAGCAAACGTTTTTCTTATTACTAAAACTATCAAATCCCTTAGGACGATCTCGACTTACCCACCTTTATTACATCGAACGAGTATACTTGCTCGTATATGCTAAAAAATAATCGGATAAATCGTGTTTATAAATTTTAAAACTTGTACTAATAAAACGCACATCAAGTTTTTGGCGCCGTTGCCGGGGATTTGATTAATTCCTTAGTTTTTAGTAATAAAATTGTTTGTAATTTGTGAATTTTCAAAGTTTCTAGAGTAAAAAAAAAAAAAAAAAAAAAAAAAAAAAAAAAAAAGAAAAAAAAAATTGGTTTTTAGCCAACCGATTCGGATGGATGTCCATCCGATCGGTTGGTGGCCACGGTAAATTTTTATGATTCTGTTTTTCTTATTTAATGTTCATTTTATCTGTTTTTAGTTAATTAGTTTTAATGATTATATGATTAATGTTAGTTATTATTAGTTATAAGATGTCATTATGAGTAATTTTAATGTTTTTTGTAGTTTTTATTATAGTTAATGTTTTAGAAGTTTAAAGAATACCTTAGTTAATGTTTTTAATGTCCTTAATGTTATCATTACTGCTTTATTAATTTAAGTTTAAAAAAAAAATTAGTTTCAAAAAACTCCAACCGAATCGGTTGGAGGTGGGTAATTTGTTCCATCCGAACGGATGGAAGTCTCGGTAAAATTTTTAACATTTTTATTTTTTAGTTTATTTTCAATTCTAAGTGTTTTAGTTTGTTAATTTACTTATTCTTATTTCATATTAAGAGTTATTTGATTACAACTAACCCTCATGCTAATGATTTGGATGTTTTTGTTGATGGTTATGTTATAGTTAGTAATTGCTTAAGTTGAAATGGAGAGTTTAAGTCAGATTTCGGCGTACTTGAAAGATTTGGAGGATATGTTCAAGGATTCCGGTGATTCCTTGGAAAAGTTGGAAAGCATGTTGGAAAAGGCTAAGTTAGATTTAGAAGGAGAAGAGGTTGTTGGTGACAATGTGTCTTACTTGCCACATGAAATGTGTTACCCAAAGAAGGAGAAGGAAAGGAAAGTTGTTGTTTTCACAAGAGCACCACCTAAGGAATTTGATGCTCCACACATGAGGTATTCTACACCTTGTGCGGTGGAAGGTGTTAAAGCGTGGGATGCTGAATTGAACATGGAATATGGAGACAATTACATTTCGGAAGAGGTACTTGACAAGCTTGGTTTTGTTAAGCTTGAATATGGAAATTATGGAAGGAAGGAAGTGAAAGAAGTTAGAGTGAACATTCATGGTCACATTTTCAAATTTGATTTTGTGGTTGTGGAATATACTAATGCCGATGAACCGGAGGTTATCTTTGGTAGAGATTTTCTTGTGACTACCAAGTGTACATTGGATTTTGCACTTGGGGAGTTACGAATTAACATAAGTGATTTGGAAGAAGGAAAAAGTGTGAATGAAATGCTTGTTGATGTTTGTGAAGGTATGGAAAAGATGAAGGAAGGAAGGGATGAAATTTGTAAGATGGGCAAGGCTAACCGAAACAAAACACCATTGAACAAATTAACCCAACCCTCAACCCAAAAAGAAAAAGAAAACAAATCATCATCATCCAAAACTAAACCAAATTCACCAAAAAGTAGCAAACCCTTAACCAAAGAGCAAAAACAAGCTATCTTGGAGAATCTTGAAGCAAAAATTAGTGAATTGATGGAAAACAAACCGGTCATTGAAGTGTTAAGAAACTACATGGATTATAGGAAGAAATTAGATGGGGTTATGTTAGCAAAGTCGAAGTTGGAAGATAATAGTTTTGATGAAGTAGAGGAGAGAAGGATAATTGAGAATGGGCTCCCAAAGAAAATGAATGATCCTTGAAATTTTGTTTTGTCGTTTAAAATTAATGGGACAACTCCTTTATATGCATTAGCCGATACGGGCTCGAGTGTGAGTATTATGCCTTACCCATTGTATTGAAAGTTAGGATTAAGAGACCCTACACCTAACAATTCTAAACTCACTATGGCGGATAATTCGAAGGCAAAAGCAATGGGGGAGGTAAGAAATGTGAGAGTTCAAATTGGTTACCAAGCGTTCTTGGCGGATTTTCTTGTGTTGGATGTTGCGGTTGATAAGGAACTACCTTTGTTGTTAGGTAGACCATTCTTAAGAACATGTGGAGCGATAATAGATATGGGAAGAGGTACCATGACAATTGATGATGGAATTCTTAAGAATACTTACTATCCAAAGCCTAGAGGGGGTAGTAATGGGGATGATAATGATGAGGACCAAGAGGAGGATTACCTTGGTTGCTTTGAAGTAGGAAGAGATGAAGATGGTAGGCCTAAGTTTGGCCCATGCACACCTAGTTTCTTTGATATTGAGGATGAAATGGAAAGGGCTCTAGCAATGGAGGCTTTCTTTAACCCATTTAAAAACATTTTTGTATTTAACAAATTGAGAGATTTTCTTGGATCTTTACCGGTCCAATTGAAGAACTTGGAATGGGGATCCGATGGTCCTAGCATTTACAAAAGAGAATAAGGAGATGGTGATTGGCATTGCAAATTTGATATCACATGTCCTAGCGGAAGGAATTTTTCACAAAGTTTTAAAACTCAAAAGACTACTAGGAAGTTGTCAAACAAGTATCGTGGAGAAGACATTCTTAGGAATGAATATTTCTATGGATGAAGAAGAATGATCACAAGAATAAAGCACATCTTGTGCTATTTGTTTGTTTCATATTTTTAATTTCATGCAATTTATTTTATGTTTTTAGGTTTTATGCATTTCATGTTTGAAATAAGACTATCTATCTATCTATTTATCTAGTTTTTTAGAGGTTAAGTTATGTTTTTAGTCTTAAGTTTAGAAGTAGAAATAATGACCAAATTTTTGGTAGACAAAGTGTGTTTGGAATACATGCAAAAAGATAAGTTTTTGAAGAGACAAAAACTACTAGTGCTTGTACCAAGTTTAGTAGTAGAAAAACTTTGAAAAATCAATTTCATACAAAACCGAACGGATGGATTCACAACTGATCGGATGGAATTGAATATATAAACCAAAATTTTCAAAAACCCAAGAAAACCACACACATACAATCCACCAAAAACTGGGGTTATAAAATTCGACCATAAGAAGTTGTTTAAGAGTTGCAGGAGTGATAATTGATCATCAATGGCATCGAGTCAAGTAAGTTACATCATTAATTTCATTCAATTATGTTTTAATTCGGATGATTGAAATTAGGTCACAAATTGGGTATTTTTGAATTAGTTCGAATTAAGATGTAATATTTTGGGGATAAGTGATTAGATGATAGGAGAACGTATTGCAAAAAGAATTAGATCAATTGATTAAGTTTTAAGTAAGAATTGATTGATTGAATTTTCGGATTGAATTGGGTAGAATCTTTGGAGCTAATTTATTTGCAATTGATGAATCACAGGAGTTACATGCTTGATAATTAGTGATGCTAGGTGATTGCATTGTTGATTAGAGCACTAATTGGAAGATTTTAGTAGATGGTGTTCTTGGTTTTCATAGGATCATTAGGTTGATACATGGAAATGTTACGAATCGTTAATAGGAGAGTTCAGATGTTAGAAGTACTCAAGAATGGTAGATTACAAGTTAGAAAGAAGTTCGGATTGATTGGGAAATATTTAGAATGGATTGAGGATGCATAATGTAAACATGAACTCCATCCGAATCGGTTGCGAGTTGCAACCGAACGGATTGGAGTGTGCCAAAAGATCCATCCGATCGGATGGATGCTACGGAAAATTTTTTGACATTTTTGAAATCGCGTTTTCTAGTTTCTAAATTGATTGGTATTAGTTTTTATACTTTATAATAACATAATTTGAGTTTTCTTTCAGGGAAATGTTGCAAGATTGGGTCGTAATCAAAGAAACCCGCTTGTTAACAAGTATTTGAAAAGGAACAAGAGGAAGAGGATCACTTTCAGTGTAAAACCGGAGTCTAATGATAATGTCAAGTTTTCTCATGTGCAAAACAAAGATGAGAAGAATGCGTATAGGGAACGACTTTCAAAACTTCAAGAGAGAAAGATTGCTAAGCCTAGATTGATTGATTGGGAATTGCTTGTGGAGTATGAATGTGAGGATCAATTGAGGAGCATGATGACTATGGTTTATGTGTATCCCGGTGATGGGGATAGGTTTGAAGATTATTCTTGGGAAAGAGCTTTTAGTATACGTGAGGATGTTTACAAGGAATGGTGTTTGGAGTTCTTTTCTACATTTTACTTTGATAGGAAGGTGAATGACGTTCTTGGGGATGTTTGTATTTGGTTTAGATTGTGTGGTCGCGAACATGCTTTATCTTTGCCAAATTTTGCAGTTGCCCTAGGTTTGTATGAGGAAAGTGAGGTTAATCATAGGTTGTTTGGACCACATTTTGTGAGCTTGGCTAGAGATAATAATCAATACACGGGTGTTGATGCTTATTGGAATAGAATTGGTGATCCAACTTGTCTTAGGAGGAATTCTTCTAAGATTAGGAATCCGTTGATGAAGGTGTTGCAAAAGTTGATTTCTTGGGGATTGTTTCATAGGAACGGTAGTCAAGAAAAATGTAGTCAACCGGACCTATGGGTGATGAAGTTATTGGTGGAAGATAAGAATGGGAATGTGGCATGTATTATTGCCGAATATCTTTCTAAGAGAGCACCGGGGATTAAGAAACAAAGTGATGTTTGTGGAGGTCATTATGTGACCATTTTGGCTAAGAATCTTGGGTACTATAATGAGAATGAGTTGAGGAAGTGTCGAGTGAGGATGGAGAGTGAGATATGGGATGCTTTTAGTTTTGGAAAAGCATTGGATAGGAATAATAAGACTTTGGGACCTTGGACCGAACCAAGTGTGGGGGCGCAATCAGGAGCTTATGCGAAAGCACCATCACAACCTCAAATGGGAAGGTTTCCGAGGAATAATCAAAGTGGTTTTGATTCAGGATGGGGTGATTGGAACCGAGAGTTGAATGCTATTGAGTGTAGGGAAGTTTGGAAAGATTCAATGATTATGAGGAATAATTACAACTTTGATTATTCCATGCCAATGATCCAACACTTGGCACAAGATGCCAATGATGAGGTACCTCCCTACAACCCATCAAATGTTCCACCATACCCATTACCATATTCTCCATATCCTGGACCATACCCCTACCCTTATCCTGGTTATTCACCATTTCCCGAGCCATACCCTCCACACGGTAGACTTCCTGAGTATGGTAGTTCAGGTGTCAATATGGGTGGATCAAGTTTTAATCCTGGAGGATCGAGTTATGATGTTGGAGGTTCGTCATCAAGAGTTGGAAAGAAGAAGTGACGAGTGGTGGATGAGGACGATAATGAAGACGATAATGAGGATGAAGAGGAGAGTGGGGACAAGTTTATTCGTTCCGACGTGAGTTATTGATGGTGACGAGTGATCATCATATGGTTTATGGTTTGTTTTAAAAACAATTATGTGTCGAATTATTTCTATTGCCACTACCTTTAACTATTTCTTTTAGGATTTATAACGTAACTTAATTTTCTACTTATTTCGTTTAGATATTTTTGTTTGTGTTTGTTTGGTTGTTTCGTATATTTTGCAGTTTTCTTGCAGGGGTTTTGTTACGGAAGCATATAGTTGATCAACGTTTGGAGTCGATAAACTCATTTGCTTATTATGATCAAATATGCATATTGCGTATTTAACTCCGGTATTTTCTAAATTTTTCTATTTCCTTTACTTTGAAGTTGTTTTTTTTTTACATTGAGGACAATGCAAAACTTAAGTGTGGGGGAGGGAAGAAAATAGAAAAATTGCATAATTTTTAATTTAAAATTTTTGTTTTTTTTAGAGTCGTGAACTTTAGTAACTAGAAGTAGTTCGCCCTTCATATTTTAGTTAAAATAAGGTTGATTCAAAGGTAAATAATAATGATATTTTTGGAGAATAAATTAAGTTTAAAGAGCAATTCGTCTCGGAATTGATAACATTTGCTAGCATAATTTTATACCTTTATTACTATAAATTGTGAGGATTAGTTTTTTTTATGTGAATAGTGTTTCTCATGCTATTTATATATTTCATTATGAGTGTGCCGGTGGTTGTGTTAATTCTAGCACTTGTACTTGTTATGCATTACGGTTAAATCATTTTCGAATGATAAGGATATATTCATATGATAAGAGGCAAACTTAGGATATAAAACCAAATAGCCATCCGTTTACAAAATAATTTTTGCTAACCACATCGGTTAGTTACCCTCGTATTTGGAACCCATTTGTTAGTGTTTATCTTTAGCGCTAGATACCCCTAGTTAAACCTTCTGAGCCATCCTTTTCATTTTGTTAACTCTAGAAAAATACAAAAATATTTTACACTTTAAACCTTAGCCTAACCCTTTGTCAGAGTCTAAATGGCGGGTTGCTAGTTGCTTGGTATGTTGGATTGTTTTTGAAGATTATTAGTTAGCCACACTTCACCAATCATGTGTGTGCCATTCCAACAAAGACAAAGGATGCATACTTCTTATTTGTATTTTTTCTGGTGTATGCTTATGCGAAGTGTGGGGGAAATGTGATGTATGAAAAAAAAAAAAAAAAAGGTGAAAATAATTCATCGCAACTATAAGGTGACAATTATAGCAAATGTGCTATATTATTATGAATAAAGAAAGTTATGTGATATGTTGTTAGCCAATGTGCAAAGTATGAAGAATATTGTTATGGTGAATCGATGTATCGACATATAAAAGTTCGAAGAGGAGAAAGATTGTAACTATTATCATTTATGGGATTTGTGGTTTGTTTTTGATTAGCAACAATGGGACTTAGACTTTGATTTTATTTTTTTTTTCTTTAAAACCAATTTCATAAATATTCCCATGCCTTATCCTTACCCTTTTTGACTTAGTGTAATTATTTGCACGAAGTTTTTATTTACCCTTAGCCTAAACATTACAACCCGAATAAAAGACCTCTTTGATGAATTATTCCATTGTTTTGATACTTGTACAAGCCTATGGTAAGAAACATAAATCATGACTGAGCAATGAGTGATCTATTAATCATGACACATATTGAGTGATGAGTGAATTTCAAATTATCATCGTGAGGTGCGTAGAATTGTTATCAAGTTCTTTATTTACTTGATTGAGTTCAAATAAGATATTTGCACTATTGCCATTGAAATCAATTTTCTTTTGATTAAGATTTGCTCGAGGGCGAGCAAAGCTCAAGTGTGGGGGATTTGATAACGCTCAAAATTAATATGTTTTTAGTCGCGTTATTGTTTGTTTTACGCATGGAAATTGGTCATATTTGTATATATTTGTTACTTAATCGTGGAAAAGTGTTTATGCATGCAAATATAGCCAAAAGCAGGTAAAAATGATTAAAAGATGAAGAAATGAAGTGATCATGCACATTTGGAGAGTTTCAAGAAGATAAAGAAAGAAAGAAAAGACGCATGGACAAAAGGATTTGATAAAGACAAGTTTTCTACACATATTTATCAAGGAAATATCAAGTTCTAATGAATAAAGTCATGCCACGAAGAAAGACAATGCATGCAACATAAAACGACAAAGAAAAGACAAAAGAATAATTTCCAGACAGTGTCCAACCGATCGGATGCAACCCGCATCCGATTCGGCTGGAATGTGCCAAAAGAGTGCCATCCGATCGGATGGAGAGAAACCGATCGGATGGACGTGACTGATGTTACAAGTTTTGCATTTATGGACGAATTTACTCCCTATAATCATTTGTGGCTGATCATTTCTGCTTAATAACTCTAGAGGGACATTTTTACTTGGAGGATAAGTGTTATTATGCTATATAATGACTACTTAGGGTCTAGATTAGTGGTACCATCAAATATCTAACTAAGTGTTACACCAAACATTGCTAGTTCATCTTATATTGCCTGAAAGTTTACTAAGTGTTGTGAAAACATCCAGAAAGTGTTCAGTTTGAGTCTCAAGCATTGTTTCGAGTTTGGAGTTGTTTACTTACGTTAGTAAACAATTGGAGGAGTGTGGTTGCTATAGTTCCACAAGTTTATTCATTGTAATTCTCAAGCTAGGTACACCTTGATACTTATAATGAACAATTGTTACTTTTAGTTTTATGAAAGTTTTCTTATTTACTTGTGTTTTAATATGATTGTTATGGAGTAATTTGTGATATACTTGTGTGTATGATGTGATTGGTTAAAGGAGTATTCTTTTATGAAAAAGGTGATGCATGAAAACATATTTATTTTATGAGTTTGTTGAAGTAACATCTAATCTTGCTTAATTTGTTGGTAAAAACAATCTTTGGAAAAATAGGTCCGAAAGGAATTTCAACTTGTTTTTATTCCAAAACATTAGTGCACGAATTAGTATGGAATAGGATGCTTGACACCCATCTTATTTACTTATTAAAATGGATTTGAGAAGATTTCATCACGAAAAAGGACCGAAAGGATTCGTAGGAATTTATAAGAAAAGAATTGATTTTCAAAACAACCATGTGATTATAGAATTGGCATACTCATTAGATATGTCCGAAAGGAGTCATTTAGGTGATAGAATTCTTAGTGGTAGTTAAAACATGACATACATCATAGATTGTATAACTACTCAGTTTTAGTTGCGCATCATAACAAGTTTCACACCAAACTTTATACTTAAATTGTCATGATACTCCTAATTACCAATCAAGGAATTATACACAAGTATATGCTTAGTTCTTATTGAGTTTCTTTTAAATTGATATTAACATATATTTGGATTGACAACCCTTATTTAGCAAACGTTTTTCTTATTACTAAAACTATCAAATCCCTTGGGACGATCACGACCTACCCACCTTTATTACATCGGACGAGTATACTTGCTCGTATGTGCTAAAAAATAATCGGATAAATCGTGTTTATAAATTTTAAAACTTGTACTAATAAAATACACATCAGGATTCATATTTGTGATTCTCAGTGATTGAATGGAAATTCCTGCCAGGGTCAACATCAAGCATCCCTGACAGCAGGTCACTTCGCTAATTCTTTATGGGTTACGCTTAGTGTTCGCGGTGGTTTCAAACGGTCTACAGTCGTGGAGTGATCCCCAGCGACTCACCCATTCGTTGAGCTACTTAGTAGGTCTCGTAAGCTCCCTCGGGAGTATCCGAAATGGGAACGACCTTGGTAAGGGTTAGAAGGAGTCTTCACACTATGCTGTTGACCATCTCTAATTCGAACTTGTAAGTACCGGTTGTTTATTGCTAACTGTTTACCTGCAGCTATACATCATCTCCATGGCGAAGGATTCCACATGCTTATACATGCATCTCGAAGTCAAAGGAAAGTTCTCACAAAGATCAAAGCAAAAGAAAGGTTCAAAGAAAGATTCTACGCAATGTGAAAGAATCTACAGAAGTAAAGTGACCAAGATCTGTGTGAAAGAACGGGAACAACAAATGCATGTATCACAAAGATTAAAGATGTATGAGCATGTTGGAATGGTGGACAACCACCACAGACGCAGAAGTGACGAAAGGCAGATTGCTCCACATCACAAAAGAACAAAGAGCGATGAAAAGTCACTCATCAAAGATCACAAAGCAAGTAGGAACAAAGACTAAAGACAATTCTACTACGACACACAATGTTCAACAACGAAGAAGACAAAGACCTAATCACGTGGAGCATCATTCGAATGACCACCCCTTAGGGGGAGATTGTTAGCATTAAAATTATCTAATAGAAAAGTGATGGTCATTCTCAACTTAATAACTTTGTAAAGTGTCGTAGAATAGGAAATAGAATAGTCAATGGGCGTTTGGATTGGGCTAAGCTAATATGTTAGAAGTTATGTATAAGCTAGTCAATTTATCAAAGATGTAAACCAAGTCCAATCCATCTCATACGTGGCCCATAGGAAAGCCCATTAGGGCATATGATGTTTACTATATAAACACCTCAAATGAGTCATTTGAGGTGTGTGCTTGTGTGTGTATTGTGGCTCTTTTTAATAAAAGTTCTCTTCATTTTATTCTCTCTTTCTTTATATCAAACGCCACACTTACATATACCAAGTCACCATCTTTACTTCATGTTTGCTTAATATTTGTGTTAAAGTTGATAGATTTAAGGTTCTACAAGTGGTATCAGAGCCTAACAATGATTTAGGAGTGTGTGGAAATCGTTTGTATCAAGTTTTTGCTATAAAAGTTGCGTATTTTTCTTATTTACGTGCACTTTTTCTTTAAAAAGTCTTGATTTTTAAGAGTTTTAGTGTTAAAGTTGTTGTTTTTATTGAAGTTTTAGTGATTCTAAGTGTTTTGGAAGAGATTTGATCAAAAGAAACTTGTGAAAAACGTGTTTTGGTTGAAAAAAAATTGTATCTTTTCATCTTTTGGTCATCTTACGCGTAAAAGGACACCACTAACCTTGTTTTTCGCTGAAAAAGTACTGTTTGATACTGTTTACGCTTAAGTTTAGGCATAAAATCCTCTTCCTACGCCTAAGTTACTTTCCTACGCGTAAGTTTAAGCTCAAAACCCTTTTTCTACACAAAATTTTGGTTTCCTACGCCTAAGTTGAGTTTCTTACGCTTAAGATTTTACGCAAAGGTCTAATTTTACGAATAAGATTGTATTTTACGCACAAGTTTGGAGTCTACGCATAAGATTTGATTTTACGCAAAAGCTTCTTCAACGATCAAAGGTTACTCAGTACTTCCCTAGCTTGGACAAGTTAGTGGAATACTTCGACACGGGGATATCTTTCAAGCTTGGATAAGTTTGAGAGATTAGTTTGGTTTGTAAACCTTACGCGTAAAAAATCTTACGCATAAACTATAAGTTTACACGTAAAATCGAAGCTTACGCCTAAACAATCTTGTTTACGCATAACCTAAAAGTTTACGCATAACTTTGCTTACGCATAAGACTCTGTTTACGCATAAGATTCCAGGTTACACATAAGATCAGTGTTTACGCTTAAGAACAGGGTTTACGCATAAGATTACAACTTCAGAGTTGACTTTTGCTGCTTAGAACTTGACTTTTGACGTTCAAACTTCGAAAGGCCATATCTTTTGAACCGTAACTCCGTTTTCAGCGAAATACCTGTCAAAACTTCAAACGGCCATAATTTATTCAATCAACCCAAGTTTCGAAGCCTAAAAACGCTTCGGGAAGAAGTTATTGAGGTTTTAAGGTTTTAGATCAAAATTTTCACCATAAAAACTTGCATCAACTTACACTAAACACAACTCCTACTTCGTTGAATCGATCCAAGATTAACTTTATCATTCATCAATGGCAAATCAGCAAGATATTCATGCAGCCGGTGCAGAAAACCGACCTCCCATGCTGTCAAAGGGTGGTTACTCACAGTGGGCTAGTCGTATGATGCGCTATCTTAAGAGCAAACCAAATGGAAAACTTCTCATCAAATCCATTATGGAAGGACCCTTCAAACCAAGACAAGTACTAGACCCTGGAGATCCTAATGAGACTGAGTACACTGAGGAAGATAGACAACAGATTGCAGTTGATGATCAAGCATTTCATCTCGTTGTTCTTGGTCTACCTGAAACAACTTATGCTACTGTTGAAAATGAAGGAAGTGCTCATGCAGTCAGGGAAAGAGTCAAGAGGTTAATGTACGGGACAGACATCGGGAAACAGGAAATGGAAACACAATTGCTCATGGAACTTCGCAAGTTTACTTCAATTCCTGGTGAATCCATAGAGTCGTACTACCTCAGGTTCTGTAAGATCAAGAATGATTTATCAAGACACAACCTCAGTCAGACAAATAATGCTAACAACACCAATTTTCTGAATGAGTTACAACCAGAATGGGGAAGATACGTCACTATTGTTTATCAGACAAAAAATTTGCATGAAATGACTTATGATCAGTTGTACGACTTCTTGAAGCAAAATCAAGCTGAGGCTAATGAAGTAAGGGCTGAATTACTTGCTAAAACGCATGATCCTCTAGCATTAATGGCTAATGCACTAACACCTTTACCAGTGAACACACAACAACCATCATCATCTTCCGCTCACAACTACATGCAACCATCATACATTTAGCAACCAACACCTGTCTACCAACAACAATTCTACCCACAACAACAACATGTTATTCCACAACAACAATACCCACAATTCCAAGAACCAAAATTCACTGAAAATGATGGAGCTACTGCAGCCTTGACACAAGCGTTTGCTTTTCTAACAAAGGCATTCCAAGGACCCTATTCTACACCAACTAACAACAACCAAAGAATTTCATCGAACACTCACAACAAGCAGATTGCTCAGCTGAGTTTCAATATGGGCAACGGAGGCCAAATGGTTGGAGTTTATGGGAATCAGCAGGGGTATGCTACTGGATTTAACATGGGTAATCAAAATAGGCAGAATCAGTTGGGTCAGTATGCAGGGAATCAGATTGGTCAGTATGCAGGGAATCAGATGGGTCAGTTTGTTGGAAATCAGAGGGGTCAGAATGTTGGCAATCAGGCAATGGGTAATCAGATTAGGAATGTTGTAGCTCTAGTTGTTGGGAATCATGTAAATGTGAATCAGGGTAATCCGGTAAAGTGTTTCAACTGTCAGGGTGTAGGTCATATGGCTAGGAACTGTCCTACTAAGCCGAACAGAAGGGATCCAGAGTATTTGCAGAAAGCATTGCTGTTGGCACAAAAAGATAAGGTAGGGTTTTAGTTAAATGCAAAGGAAAATGATTTTATGGCTCTCATGGTTGACATGGAAGATAGAGAGGATATCGATGCGAACTGCATATTCATGGCGAATCTTTAGGAAGCTAAGTATGACACGGATTCTGACACACTTCCTGTTTATGACACCAATGCACCATCTGAGGTATCAAACTTTAAGACATGTCATAATAATGATATATTTGATATGTCTCCTTATGAGGAATAGCATTCTGAGAAGTTCGCACCCACTTATGATACATACCTGGACACGCCAAGTAGTAGCAATACTCCTTCAGCAACTCCAGATGTTAATCATAATGGAGGCTTCATTTCACAGCATGCTGAGGAAACACGTGCTTTATTTGAATCATTATTGAAAAATTGTGTTATTGAAATTGAGAAAGTTAAAAAGGTCAATCGCGAAGTTAAGGCCGCAAATGAGAGATTGACCACTGAGCTTGAGAGATACAAGGAAAATTCAAAAAGTTTTCAAATTGACAAAAAAACGCGAGTCAGAATTTGAAATTGGTTATAAGAAGTTACTTGTTAAAGATAGGGAATTGCAAAACAAATTTGATACTCTTGAAATTAGTTCAGCAAAAACCATTAATTCTTTGAAACAAGAAATTTCTGAGTTAACAAACCAACTTTCAAAACAAAAATCAACTTATACCAATCTTGAAAAAGAAAGGGATGAATTGAAAATGGACTTTGCAAAGAAAGAAGATAAACTGTTGGATGAAATCATAGAGTCAGAACACAAAATTGCAAAGCTAGAAGACTTAGTGGTTAAGTCGGGTCAGTCAAGTCAAACAATGAAAATGATTTCAAATCAAACTAATCTGATTTACCATACGAAACATAAAATGGCTCTTGGTAACAAAACTCCTTGCAATCTCAATAAAGCTCAGGAAGAACAGAATGTTTTGTATAATGGTAATCTTATTTACACCAAACATGATCCTCCCGTCGTTCGGGATTCTGTGCAAACGATGGAACTTGTCGTAGAGGGCATAACTAAAATGAAACAAAGGGATTTGAAACCCATTGATTACAACAAATTGAACAAACTTTCGGGAATTACTTTTGTTCCACAAAAAGAACCATCTGTGTTTTCCATAAAACGACCATTCTCAAAAATGTTTTCTAAGAAAGTAGTTGCTTCCAAATCAATTTCAAACATGGAACAGATGTCCTCAAACAACACTTTTAACACAAGTGCTGCAAGGGGATATCTTGATGATCTTAAAACAAGAATTGGGCAACTTAAAACGACTTTAGAATCTAAAACGAGACTTAATGAGATCAATTGGAATTCCACGGTTCATTTACATCTAAAAAAAATTCTTGAAAGTAAATCAATGTTTTGGAAAATTTAAATGATTCTCTCTTCGAAGCAGTTCTGTCTACTTATATAATGTCCATTATTTTGCAAACATATTCTGTTCAAGATGATGAAAGACTGAGAGCTGAGACCTCCGAAATTGTTTCAAAATATGAAAATGCTCTTATTAAACTTGAAAAAGAAATGTGTCATATTTTAAACAAGTTGATCAAAAAAATGAAGAATGCAAGTATGACAAACTGTCATATGAGCGTGCCTTCAAGAACATGAAAGAGCAAAATGATCTTTTGAAGGCTCAGCTTGAAAGTCAAAAAGGAAAGGGTGTGGATACTAAGTTTGCAAAACCATCGACCTCGGACAAACCTAATACCTCAAAAATGGTTGTTAAACCAAAAATGTCGATTTCTCAACCTGTTCCAAAAGTCGATGTGAAAAATGATTTAACAAAACCAGTCACTCTAACACCTTTGTCAAAGAATAATGAAAAGATAAGATTGTTGAAAAAGGAAAAGCGGTTGTCGAAACACCAAAAGTGATAGCACCTGGCCTTTTTAGGATTAGTCCCACTATTGCGTCTGCCTCCACATCTAGGACAAATGACAAGTGCATAAAGGATAATTCTAAAGAGTCTAGTGATGCTAAAAAGGACAACAATATAAATCATAATGTGTGTGCCTTACCTTCTACAGGATTAGACAACACCTCTAGGAGTAGCAGACTAAAGCGTAGGAGCAATACAAGAAACAATAGAGTCTCGCCTGCATCTAAGAGTAGTAGCAAGAATAAAGTTGAAGAAGTAAAAGAACACCCTAGGAATTTATCGCTTTGTAATAAGAGACATATTTCATCTGAATGTAATGTCATAAGTACTGTTTCTAATGCATGTAATGGCTCTGTTTGTTTAATTAATGATGTTCATGATGAATGTGTTTCTAAGAATATGGATGTTATGCCTGAACAGAAGAACGTTTCGAAAGGACCTAGTGCTAAATCTAGATTTGTTGGAAACCTAATTAAAAGAATTAGGAACACCACTAATAGTTGCACGCCTAGGAACTATCTTAAGTATTGTATTTGGATTCCAACGGGTAGAGAATTTATACTCAAGGATGGCCAATTAGAAATTGTTCAAGCTAAACAAGTAACAACAGTCTATGAGTATGATTGGTTTTTACTCCTAACCCCATGGAACCTAATTCAAAATGGTTTCCAAATACAAACTCTTCTGTTCTTGGCAGGTTATCGAAATATGTCTTTGGATCATCGACTCGGGTTGCTCCAAGCACATGACCAGGAACTTAAAGCTGCTGATCAATTTCGTTTGGAAATTCATGGGAACTGCACGCTTTGGAAATGATCATGTAGCAGCTATTCTGGGTTTTGGAGACCTTCAGTTTGGGAATTTTTTGATCACTCGAGTTTACTACATTGAAGGGTTGGGACACAATTTTTTTTCAGTTGGGTAGTTTTGTGATGCAGATTTAGAGGTTGCATTCAGGAGAAACACGGTTTTTGTTAGAAATTTGGTTGGTGATGATCTCTTAACTGGTAATTGATGAGTGCTCAAACACTCATCGTTTTCGATATATTTAAACTGCCAAAACGCACAAAAACAATCAAAAAGATATCAAAATACTTAAATTATCCCAGCGATTGTGTTTTATGTGTTTTAAAAGCAAAATGTGCAAAAACAAAGAAAAAACGTACAAAGTTTGCAGTATTGGCAGTTTCAGTCCCCCAAGTTTCAAAACTTGTCAATTTTAGTCCCTATGCATTTATTTTTAAGGAAAAGTCAACCCAAGGTCTTAAAGTCAAATTTAGTCAAAATATCATATTTGGGTTGCAAGTTTTCATAAATTACATAATTAGTCCCTGAAAATCCAAAGTTGGCAAAAATAGTCCCTGGGATGTTTTGAAATTTTGAAAAAAGTGGAAAAATACAAAATTGGCCCTTGAATTATTGGCATGTGAAAAAAATGACACTTTGGAGAACTTTGGGAGTTTGGCAATTTCAGTCCTTAGGTTTTGAAAAGTTTGCAAATTTGGTCCTTGTTAACCATTGCACCATCCGGACCCTTTTTATTTGTTAAACCCAAAAAACCAACCCAATCCATTCCCTAGCCCAGCTGCCCTCCCAAAGCCCAGTCCAAGCCCACTTTTTGTTTTAAATAAAACTGGGCGTTGACCCAGGTCAAACCCACACCCCGTCCATCTCCTTCCCCCCAACACCATCCCAGAAAACCAGGGAGAAATCCTTCCCCCCCCCTCGCCTTTTTCACCTACTATCTCCCCCACCATTAATGCCCTCACCCACCAACTCCACCACCATAAATGCTCCCCAATTCCCTCACCAGTACCACCCAATTTGGCCCCGTATCCCTTTTGGCGCCAAAATGCCAATCAATGGCTAGGATACTACAAAGATTAAATTGACGAATGGGATTTGGTCAGAGGTCAAAGACAAAGCATGTGGGGCTCTTGGTTTTCAAAAAGAAGCTGTGTGGAAGACTTAGGGGATTATTTTTAGGTCGATATATAAGGATAAGCTCATAGAAGCTTGAAGTGTGTAATTTTCTTAGTTAAATTGTATTTTCAGTTTATTTTCAATGTAATGTAACTCTTTTATTAATGCAAAGTTCAATTTAAAGTTTAATTTTCAATTTCAATCTTTCAAGTCTTATTTTAAATTTTCAAGTTTCAATTAAGGGAAGTAATCTGTGAACAAAGTACTCAGAAGCTCTTATAAGCTCAAAAATAAGATAATGCAAGTTTTATAAGCTTATTTGAACCCCTACAATTCAGTTTTCACTAAAAACTAAGAAAATAAGAAAAATAAAAATAAAAATAAAAAATGGTGATCATTGGTTGTATGAGCATGGAGCACAGTGCATATTGGAAGGCTGTGGGTTAGGAACCTCAGGGGAGGGCATAGGTTTGTTTGGTTTGGTCCTTGGTATCTACTAAATAGCTTGGAAGGCTTTGTAAGCTACTTACTCTTTTATTTTTACTCTTAAAGCAGTTTAGGTTGTTAATTTAAGCTCATTACATTTATAAAATAGCTTATAGACTAATTGTAATCATCTGTTTGTGTTCATTACTTGTTTAAGTGCAAATCTCTTTTATAACTGTTTTTAAGAGGGTGTTTGGTTATGCTTTGTTTGGTGTGTTGTGGTTGTTATTCTGAGTACTTATTGGTTTGTAACAGTTTGTTGTGCATAATTAAGCTCAGAGGAACAAGTATTTTGGTGCAAAACCTTTCAAAAGTCAAAATCACACAACAATAATCACCACAGTCCACTGTGGTGATTTTTGAAGTTCAAAACCCACAAATCCTTTTCAAAAGTTAAAGTTTCATCCAAAATAATTTTAATATAGCTTATCTTAGCTTATTAGGTCATTAAATCAGCTTTTAAAGTTCATAAAAGTCAAACTGAGTGGTTAAGTGGAAAAGTCAAAAGCAGTCCTCAGTCATTTTGAGCAATCTTTGAAGCATTGTAACTTGTTGGTTTCTAGGTTTTAGGATCTGAAAATTTGTGTGCTTATTCTCCACCACTTTTTAGATTTTTGTAAATTTTTCCAGATTTTATAGAATTTATTTGGTGGGTTAAAACAGGTCTCAAAGTGACCTGCAGGGCAACTTATTTGCCCTGCTCTCAGTTACCTCAGCAACCCACCCCACTTCATTGGTGGTTTGTGACTGACCCAGTGGGTCCCATAGCCTTGACCTTGCATCTTTCAACCCCCCTCCTACCCAGGAATCAGGGTTGACCTTTTGTTTGACCCCAATATCTGTGGACCCTACCTAGTTTGGCCTATAAAGTTTGTCCCTCAACTGCTCAGTCAACAAATAAGCAAAGTGCTTATTTGTTGCTTTTTGGCTTATTCAGGCCTGATTGTTGTTTGATTCTTGCTTAGTTGTGTTCCTTTGACTCAGAGAAACCAAGAAATGCCATTGTGGACCCCCACATTTCCATTTTGAGCTTATTAACCATCACAGTCAACAAAAGTCAACTGTGGGGTGAATAAGCACTCCAAGTGCTTATTTCCAGGGTTGTATAAAAAGTGTCTTAATTAAAAGTGCTTATTTTTATCCTATAATTAGTTTAGAAAAAAGAAAAAACCAAAAAAACCAACTTTTAAGAATAGTGATAGCTTCTATTTAATAGGATTTATCTATTTATTTTTCTTTTTATTTAATTTCTAAATAATATATCACTTTTATATTTTTAGAAATTACATTTTAGGTTAAAGTAATTTTACAAATTTTTCCAGATTTTTATTTTGTCTTTTAGTGGTATTTCTAATTAATTTTAATTTAATTTAGTTTTAATTAATATTAATCAATTAAATAGCATAATTAGATTTTATATAGTATAACCTAGTTTTTATAATTTTTATAGCTTTTATTTTAGTTAAAACATTTTTATAAATTTTTCTAGAATTTTTACTGTTCATTTTCTAATTTTTATAATATAATTAGTTTAATTAGTAATTAATAAGTAATTAGAATAATAATTAATTAATTAGCTTAAAAATACTTAGAATTAACTTTTTATAATTTTTTAGGATTCCTGTAATGGTTAATTAGATTTATAAAATTTTTCTTAATTTTCTAAAGTCTTTGTAGTATTTTTAATAATTCTAATTAATTTAATTAGTATTAAATAGATAATTAATAATTAATTAATATTAAATAATTAAATAGTGTAAAAATAATTTTTATTTTTCTTAAAATTTTCTTTAATTAATAGGATTGTAAAAATACAAATTTTACACTTTTAACCCTCCCAGTCCTCCAGTTGTACTTTTCGTTTTATTCGTCTGAATATGTTTTTTAATTAAAACGTACGTTTTCAGGTTTAGCTCAAATCTTCGTACTCCAAATTCCCGTAACCATTCACATAGCTTTCCTAAGCTATTTTTGTTTATAATTTCCAAATAATTTTCACAACAACCTCTTTTCTGTGAATAACACCCGATTACGAATACGCTATAGTTACATTTCACACCTCAACGGGATTTAACGACCCGGTGATACATTATATTACCCGGAGCATTGATCTAGGCTATTTGACTTAGTTGACTATTCTTTGGTTAATTTAAGTTAGGTGGTTTGGAAGCAATCAATTTATGGCGCCGCTGCCGGGGAGGTGTGCGCGTTTCTGTAGCGTTTTTCGAGATTAGTGTTATCTCACCTCACTCATTGTACAAACACCATCACTTGTGAATATTTTCAAAATCAAAACACATAAAAATGTCATTGACACTTTTCCTAAAGTGTTAAAACACCAAAAAAAGTAAAAAACCAACAAAACATATCATAACGTTTTCTGATTCGGTTTTCTTTTAAGGTGATTCTTGAAGAGAAACGAATCTGGATTACGGGACGATAACAAAAATATTGTCCAAAAAGTTTTTATCCCTAGTGCATGCGCACTCGTTCTTCAAGGTCCACTAGCCCATTACGTGAGCTGGTTCAGAGACCTCGAAGACCTCGTCGACGTTCTGCACCATCAGTCGGATCTGAGATCCGTACTGTTCCACCTCCAGCTGTCATCATGGCAGCTGAACCCACTATGAACGAGCTTCTCCAAGCACCCGTCGAGGGTTACGGAGATGCTATCGTTGTTCCAACAATCATGGCCGATAATTTTGAGCTTAAAACAGGATTAATAAATCTGGCCACATCACGTCAATTCTACGGTTATGAGAGGGACGATCCTCAAGATCACATTCGATGGTTCAATAAAATCACTTACACCATCAAATGCAAAGATGTTCCCTCTGAAGCAATCAAACTTCTTCTCTTCCCATTCTCCCTGGAGGGACAAGCCCGGGTTTGGCTTGAAAAACAACCTCCACGATCTATTGAGACATGGGAAGATCTTGTGAAAAAGTTCGTGAATGAATTCTTTCCTCCTTCCAAAACCACAAGTCTCAAGAACGATATCATGAAATTCACGCAGAAATTTGATGAACCCTTTAGTGAGGCATGGGATCGTTACAAGGAATTGCTCCGAAAATGCCCTCACCACGGTTTCTCTGATCTCATGACACTTGATACTTTCTACAATGGTGTAAGCCAATCTGATCAAGACTCTCTGAATGCCTCCGCTGGAGGTAACTTCTTGAATCGCACCACAAAGGATGCTTTAGAAATCATTGAGAATAAATCTAAGGTTCGCATTCCCCGAAGCAGATCGGTTTGTTCCCAAAGGGATGTTGTTCCTTCTTCCTCATCGACCATGGCTCAGTCTAGCACCGATGCTAGACTTGATCAACTCACGGAAGCCGTCCATGCATTTGTTCTCGCCCAAAGCAAGAAAGATTCTTCTTCTCCACAAGCTGAAATCAAAAAGATAGAAGTTTGTGTCACTTGTGGTGGTCCACATTCATATTATAATTGCCCTGCCACCGAAGGCAATCCATTCGAAGTAAATGCAATAGCCGGCAATTCCAACCAAGGAGGTATCCAATACCGTCCTCAAGTGGAACCAAATTACCGGGCTAGCAATCAGGGTGGACCACCCGGTTTTCCTCAAAATCCAAATAGGTTTAATCCTAATCCACCAAGGGGGCCTAATTTGCAAAATCAAAATCCTGCCCCCGTCAATCAGTACCCACCCCAAAGGGGTAATCAAGGGTATTCAGCTCCAAATTATCAAGATCCCCTTCCAAACGAGCTCAATAACTACATCAAAGTTAATGAGACCAAAATGAGGGCAATGCAAAATCAAATCTCAAATTTGAAGAATGATTTCCAATCATCAATAGCCAAACAGGGTCAAGAGCTGAAGAGTGAGTTGATGCAAACAAACAACAAAATTGATCAAAATCAAAGCAAGATTGAAAATATGCTTGCCAGTCTCATGAATCATCTCACTCCACCCTCTACATCAGGAGGTCTCCCGGCAAATACAATTGTTAACCCCAAGGGTGAACTCAAAGCTATTACTACACGAAGTGGTAAAGCTTATGAAGAGCCGCCAGTTCCTCCTGTTTCTCCTCTTCCACCTATGCCTCCTCCTCTTTATTCTGAGGAAGTTGAAATTGAGCCTGAGGCAACCACGGACAAGGTGCAATTTACTAGCCCACGAAGTACCGCACACGTCCACCCTCAGGTTGTTCCGGAAATTGTACCAAAATCTGGACTTGTACCAAAACCGGGAGTTGTATTTGAACCATCAACAACTCCTGAAGAGAACCCTAAATCCAAACCTTCACTACCATACCCGTCAAGACTTAATGAGCAAAAGCTCCGCGAAAAGGCTAGTTACCAAATGGATAAGTTTTATCAAATCTTTCAAGATTTGCACTTTGACGTTAGCCTTGCGGATGCTATCATCCTGATGCCCAAATTCGCATCGATGATCAAGAACTTGTTAAGCAACAAGGAAAAATTGTACGAAATGGCAAAGACTCCTCTGAACGAAAACTGCTCTGCGGTTATCTTAAAGAAGCTTCCTAAGAAGCTTGGAGACCCTGGAAGATTTCTCATTCCATGTGTTTTCCCTGGGATGGTTGAGTGCTTCGCCTTAGCTGATCTTGGCGCTAGCATCAACCTGATGCCTTACTCAGTGTGGGAGAAACTCTCTCTTCCTCAACTTACTCCTACGTGCATGACTCTCGAGCTTGCCGACCGTTCAATCTCTCATCCTCTCGGCATTGCCGAAGATGTATTCGTGAAAGTAGGAAAGTTCCATTTCCCCGCTGACTTCGTTGTTGTTAAGTTCGATGCTGACCCACGTGTTCCTCTCATTCTTGGGAGAGGATTCTTAAGGACGGGTCGTGCGTTAATTGATGTGCACGAAGAGGAAATAACTCTTCGTGTTGGTAATGAAGCTGTAACCTTTAACCTCGATCAAACTTCGAGGTACTCCTCTAACTATGACGCCGAAACGGTTAACCGAATTGATGTCATTGATGTCGCGTCTGAGGAGTACGCTCAAGAGGTTTTAGGTTTTGTCGATGATTCTCCGAGTGAAAACTTCACTCCATCTTCTCACCCCATTATTGCCAATTCTTCTCCTTCCCTCACTCCGTTTGAGGGGAGTGACTTCATCTTAGAAGAAATTAAGGCCTATCTCAACAGTGATTCGACTCCCGATGGAATCGATAACCAAGAGATTGACCTCGAGGGGGATATTCTCACTCTTGAGAAGTTATTAAACGAAGATCCCTCTCATCTTCCTGTTCTACCACAAACACTTCATAAGGAGGAAGTCAAAAATGTTGAGAAAACTGATGACTTTCCCGCGGTTGAACTTAAGGACTTGCCGCCTCATCTTGAATATGCATTTCTGGAGGGTGATGATAAATTGCCCGTCATTATTGCTAAAGACTTAAGTGTTGAGGAAAAGGCTGCTCTTATACAGGTTTTGAAGTCTCATAAGCGAGCAATTGCTTGGCGTCTTTCCGATATCAAGGGTATCGACCCTGAGTTCTGTACTCACAAGATATTAATGGAGGATGACTTCAAACCTGCGGTCCAACATCAAAGAAGGGTGAATCCAAAAATTCACGAGGTTATCAAACAAGAGGTTTTAAAACTTCTTGATGCCGGATTGATTTACCCTATCTCAGACAGTCCTTGGGTCAGCCCAATCCATTGTGTTCCAAAAAAGGGTGGCATTACCGTTGTCACAAATGAGGAGAATGAGTTGATTCCAACTCGTTTGGTTACGGGTTGGCGCGTCTGCATTGATTATCGTAAATTGAATGACGCCACCCGTAAGGATCATTTTCCTCTGCCCTTTATGGATCAGATGCTCGAGAGATTAGCGGGGAATGAGTACTATTGCTTCCTCGATGGTTTCTCGGGTTACTTTCAGATTCCCATTGACCCGCAAGACCAAGAAAAGACCACTTTTACGTGCCCCTATGGAACCTTCGCATATAAACGTATGCCATTTGGCCTATGTAATGCTCCGGGCACGTTTCAAAGATGTATGATGGCCATTTTTTCCGACATGATCGGGAAAAGTATGGAGGTCTTTATGGACGATTTCTCGGTCATTGGGGATTCGTTTAAAACATGTCTCTCCCATTTAGACAGCATGCTAAAACGTTGTGAAGACACAAAGTTATGTCTAAATTGGGAGAAGAGTCACTTTATGGTCAAAGAGGGCATTGTCCTCGGCCATAAAATTTCAAAAAATGGGATGGAGGTTGACCGTGCCAAAGTGGACGTCATTGCAAAATTGCCTCCTCCTACGACTGTGAAAGGTGTTAGGAGCTTTTTGGGTCACGCCGGTTTCTACCGTAGGTTTATTCAAGATTTTTCTAAAATCGCCCGGCCTATGACCCATCTCCTCGAGAAGGATGCTCCTTTTGTCTTCTCCCCTGAGTGCATCGAAGCCTTTGAAACATTAAAGAAAAGGCTTACCGAGGCACCGATTCTTGTTGCCCCCGATTGGGACTTGCCCTTCGAGCTCATGTGTGATGCTAGTGATTATGCTATAGGGGCAGTCTTGGGGCAACGCAAAACAAAACATTTTCAGCCTATACACTATGCCAGCAAGACTATGACCGAGGCACAAAGTCATTACACCACCACTGAAAAAGAATTATTAGCTGTGGTGTATGCTTTTGAAAAATTCCGGCCATACTTGATTCTGACTAAAAGCATAGTGTATACGGATCATTCGGCTTTGAAGTATCTATTTGCAAAACAAGATGCAAAGCCGAGACTCCTCCGATGGGTTCTCCTCCTTCAGGAATTTGATATCATTATTCGTGATAAAAAAGGAGCTGAGAACCTGGCTGCTGATCATCTCTCCCGTCTTGAAAACCCTCACCAAAATGCTTTCAAGAAAAAGGAAATAAATGAAACATTTCCTCTCGAGACCCTCAATGTGGTTTCATTTCGTGGAGACTCGATTACCCCATGGTTTGCCGACTTTGCAAACTACCTTGCGGGTAACTTCATTGTGAAAGGGATGTCGTCCCAACAAAAGAATAAATTTTTCAAAGATGTCAAACATTACTTTTGGGACGACCCCTACTTGTTCAAGATATGCGCGGATCAAGTCATCCGGCGGTGTGTGTATGGTCAGGAAGCCAATGAAATTTTAAAGGCTTGCCATGCTGGTCCCACGGGGGGCCACCACAATCCCAACTACACCGCCAAAAAGGTGTTTGATTCCGGCTTTTATTGGCCCTCGATCTACAAGGATGCCCAGGAATTAGTCAAGTCCTGTGACGCTTGTCAACGTCACGGGAATATTTCACAAAAGAATGAAATGCCTCAGAATGCAATTCAAGTTTGTGAAATCTTTGATATTTGGGGCATCAACTTTATGGGGCCATTTCCATCCTCTCACGGCAATAAATACATACTCGTGGCAGTTGACTACTTGTCAAAATGGGTTGAAGCGAAAGCTTTACCCACAAATGATGCCCGAGTAGTTGTAAAATTTTTAAAAGCTCTCTTTGCCCGATTCGGAACTCCACGTGCTATTATTAGCGATCGTGGTACGCACTTCTGTAATGACAAGTTTGACAAAGTCATGCAAAAGTACGGTGTGACTCACCGTCTTTCCACTGCGTACCACCCTCAAACAAGTGGACAAGTCGAAGTGTCCAATCGGGGCATTAAAAGAATATTGGAGAGAACTGTAGGAGAAAATCGTGCATCGTGGTCGGACAAATTAGATGATGCACTTTGGGCTTTCCGTACGGCTTACAAAACACCCATTGGGTGTACGCCTTATAAACTTGTGTACGGGAAAGCGTGCCATCTTCCGATCGAGCTTGAGCATAAAGCCTATTGGGCCCTCAAGCATGCCAATTTCGACCTCAGAACGGCGGGTGATCACAGAAAAGTTCAACTCAATGAATTAAACGAACTTCGTGATCAAGCTTACGAGAACTCTTTGATCTATAAACAAAAGATAAAGAAGATTCATGACTCAAAAATCAAAAACCGCGTTTTCAACGTTGGTGATCGAGTCCTTCTTTTCAATTCTAGACTCAAAATCTTCTCGGGAAAGCTCAAAACCCGATGGACTGGTCCATTCACTATCACAAAAGTTTATCCTTATGGTACCGTCGAATTATCTCAAAATGACGGTCCTAACTTCAAAGTGAATGGACATCGGTTAAAGCACTACTTTGGAGAGGACGTACCATCCATGGTCGTCCCGGATCTCCAAACTTTCCCCAAGGACAATTGAATTCGGGGATAGAGTCAAGCTAGCGACTCAATGACCAAAAACTAGCAACAATACGGGTTTTCACCCGTATCTCTGATTCTTTCTATTTTCTACCACCGAGTGTGGGGGAATGGCCAACCCCCCCGCTGTTTGAAAAAATGTATATATGTATATAAGTCTCAAAAAAAAAAAAAAAAAAAAAAAAAAAAAAAGTGAAATTGGTATTTCCGCAGTTAGATTCGAATCTTGGCTTTTTACGTTCATAGCTTCGGCATAATAGCCGGGACTTTGAATATTGAGGACAATATTCATTTCTAAGTGTGGGGGGGAAATTCTAACGAATTTTAACAAATATCTTTCAAGTACCCCCGTTTTTGGCCAAAATTTTCAAAATTTTTTCACTTTATTTCAAAATTTTTGTGGTAATCAGTCCGCCTTGTCTAAGCGACAAAAGGGATTGGCTAGTCCAGGAGCAAACGGCTCTTGGTAAAGACAACTCAAATCCGTTGACGGCTGGCAATTTGCCCAAAATTGTGTGGTTCATCAACTCCCCGAAAACAAATGAGTTGGCTAGCCCGCAAGATTATGGCTTGTGGTAAAGGCCGTGGAAAAATCCATAATTGGTAATCAGCTCACCAAGATGTTGACTAGGTCCATCAAGAGTTGGCTAGTCCAGGAGCAAACGGCTCCTGGTAAAGACTTAACAAATCCGTTGAAAGCTGGTGGTTTGCTCAAAATCACACGGTTATCAGGTGTGCCACAGTTCTTACACCTGGCTACTCCAGAAGTGATGGCTTTTGGTAAAGAGTTTAAAATCCATCAAGTTTTCTAAAAAGATTGCTAGGGACTAGCAATAGTTCAGTGTGGGGGATTGATGAGTGCTCAAACACTCATCGTTTTCGATATATTTAAACTGCCAAAACGCACAAAAACAATCAAAAAGATATCAAAATACTTAAATTATCCCAGGGATTGTGTTTTATGTGTTTTAAAAGCAAAATGTGCAAAAACAAAGAAAAAACGTACAAAGTTTGCAGTATTGGCAGTTTCAGTCCCCCAAGTTTCAAAACTTGTCAATTTTAGTCCCTATGCATTTATTTTTAAGGAAAAGTCAACCCAAGGTCTTAAAGTCAAATTTAGTCAAAATATCATATTTGGGTTGCAAGTTTTCATAAATTACATAATTAGTCCCTGAAAATCCAAAGTTGGCAAAAATAGTCCCTGGGATGTTTTGAAATTTTGAAAAAAGTGGAAAAATACAAAATTGGCCCTTGAATTATTGGCATGTGAAAAAAATGACACTTTGGAGAACTTTGGGAGTTTGGCAATTTCAGTCCTTAGGTTTTGAAAAGTTTGCAAATTTGGTCCTTGTTAACCATTGCACCATCCGGACCCTTTTTATTTGTTAAACCCAAAAAACCAACCCAATCCATTCCCTAGCCCAGCTGCCCTCCCAAAGCCCAGTCCAAGCCCACTTTTTGTTTTAAATAAAACTGGGCGTTGACCCAGGTCAAACCCACACCCCGTCCATCTCCTTCCCCCCAACACCATCCCAGAAAACCAGGGAGAAATCCTTCCCCCCCCCCTCGCCTTTTTCACCTACTATCTCCCCCACCATTAATGCCCTCACCCACCAACTCCACCACCATAAATGCTCCCCAATTCCCTCACCAGTACCACCCAATTTGGCCCCGTATCCCTTTTGGCGCCAAAATGCCAATCAATGGCTAGGATACTACAAAGATTAAATTGACGAATGGGATTTGGTCAGAGGTCAAAGACAAAGCATGTGGGGCTCTTGGTTTTCAAAAAGAAGCTGTGTGGAAGACTTAGGGGATTATTTTTAGGTCGATATATAAGGATAAGCTCATAGAAGCTTGAAGTGTGTAATTTTCTTAGTTAAATTGTATTTTCAGTTTATTTTCAATGTAATGTAACTCTTTTATTAATGCAAAGTTCAATTTAAAGTTTAATTTTCAATTTCAATCTTTCAAGTCTTATTTTAAATTTTCAAGTTTCAATTAAGGGAAGTAATCTGTGAACAAAGTACTCAGAAGCTCTTATAAGCTCAAAAATAAGATAATGCAAGTTTTATAAGCTTATTTGAACCCCTACAATTCAGTTTTCACTAAAAACTAAGAAAATAAGAAAAATAAAAATAAAAATAAAAAATGGTGATCATTGGTTGTATGAGCATGGAGCACAGTGCATATTGGAAGGCTGTGGGTTAGGAACCTCAGGGGAGGGCATAGGTTTGTTTGGTTTGGTCCTTGGTATCTACTAAATAGCTTGGAAGGCTTTGTAAGCTACTTACTCTTTTATTTTTACTCTTAAAGCAGTTTAGGTTGTTAATTTAAGCTCATTACATTTATAAAATAGCTTATAGACTAATTGTAATCATCTGTTTGTGTTCATTACTTGTTTAAGTGCAAATCTCTTTTATAACTGTTTTTAAGAGGGTGTTTGGTTGTGCTTTGTTTGGTGTGTTGTGGTTGTTATTCTGAGTACTTATTGGTTTGTAACAGTTTGTTGTGCATAATTAAGCTCAGAGGAACAAGTATTTTGGTGCAAAACCTTTCAAAAGTCAAAATCACACAACAATAATCACCACAGTCCACTGTGGTGATTTTTGAAGTTCAAAACCCACAAATCCTTTTCAAAAGTTAAAGTTTCATCCAAAATAATTTTAATATAGCTTATCTTAGCTTATTAGGTCATTAAATCAGCTTTTAAAGTTCATAAAAGTCAAACTGAGTGGTTAAGTGGAAAAGTCAAAAGCAGTCCTCAGTCATTTTGAGCAATCTTTGAAGCATTGTAACTTGTTGGTTTCTAGGTTTTAGGATCTGAAAATTTGTGTGCTTATTCTCCACCACTTTTTAGATTTTTGTAAATTTTTCCAGATTTTATAGAATTTATTTGGTGGGTTAAAACAGGTCTCAAAGTGACCTGCAGGGCAACTTATTTGCCCTGCTCTCAGTTACCTCAGCAACCCACCCCACTTCATTGGTGGTTTGTGACTGACCCAGTGGGTCCCATAGCCTTGACCTTGCATCTTTCAACCCCCCTCCTACCCAGGAATCAGGGTTGACCTTTTGTTTGACCCCAATATCTGTGGACCCTACCTAGTTTGGCCTATAAAGTTTGTCCCTCAACTGCTCAGTCAACAAATAAGCAAAGTGCTTATTTGTTGCTTTTTGGCTTATTCAGGCCTGATTGTTGTTTGATTCTTGCTTAGTTGTGTTCCTTTGACTCAGAGAAACCAAGAAATACCATTGTGGACCCCCACATTTCCATTTTGAGCTTATTAACCATCACAGTCAACAAAAGTCAACTGTGGGGTGAATAAGCACTCCAAGTGCTTATTTCCAGGGTTGTATAAAAAGTGTCTTAATTAAAAGTGCTTATTTTTATCCTATAATTAGTTTAGAAAAAAGAAAAAACCAAAAAAACCAACTTTTAAGAATAGTGATAGCTTCTATTTAATAGGATTTATCTATTTATTTTTCTTTTTATTTAATTTCTAAATAATATATCACTTTTATATTTTTAGAAATTACATTTTAGGTTAAAGTAATTTTACAAATTTTTCCAGATTTTTATTTTGTCTTTTAATGGTATTTCTAATTAATTTTAATTTAATTTAGTTTTAATTAATATTAATCAATTAAATAGCATAATTAGATTTTATATAGTATAACCTAGTTTTTATAATTTTTATAGCTTTTATTTTAGTTAAAACATTTTTATAAATTTTTCTAGAATTTTTACTGTTCATTTTCTAATTTTTATAATATAATTAGTTTAATTAGTAATTAATAAGTAATTAGAATAATAATTAATTAATTAGCTTAAAAATACTTAGAATTAACTTTTTATAATTTTTTAGGATTCCTGTAATGGTTAATTAGATTTATAAAATTTTTCTTAATTTTCTAAAGTCTTTGTAGTATTTTTAATAATTCTAATTAATTTAATTAGTATTAAATAGATAATTAGTAATTAATTAATATTAAATAATTAAATAGTGTAAAAATAATTTTTATTTTTCTTAAAATTTTCTTTAATTAATAGGATTGTAAAAATACAAATTTTACACTTTTAACCCTCCCAGTCCTCCAGTTGTACTTTTCGTTTTATTCGTCTGAATATGTTTTTTAATTAAAACGTACGTTTTCAGGTTTAGCTCAAATCTTCGTACTCCAAATTCCCGTAACCATTCACATAGCTTTCCTAAGCTATTTTTGTTTATAATTTCCAAATAATTTTCACAACAACCTCTTTTCTGTGAATAACACCCGATTACGAATACGCTATAGTTACATTTCACACCTCAACGGGATTTAACGACCCGGTGATACATTATATTACCCGGAGCATTGATCTAGGCTATTTGACTTAGTTGACTATTCTTTGGTTAATTTAAGTTAGGTGGTTTGGAAGCAATCAGTAATCGTGGTACAAACTTGTATGCTATCGACATCAACCAAATGGCTTCTACATCACCAATTTGTCTTATGACAATAGCAACCAAAACTAAGTCTTGGTTGTGGCACAGAAGATTATCCCATCTCAATTTCGACACCATCGCCAAAGACAACATCGTCACCGGACTTCCTAAGTTCAAATACATCAAGGAACACCTTTGTCCATCATGCGAACAAGGAAAAAGCAAAAGAGCATCATATAAACCTAAAACCGTACCTAGTTCGGAAGCAAGGTTACATATGTTGCACATGGACTTATGTGGCCCAATGAGAGTTGAAAGCATAAATGGAAAAAAGTATATTCTTATTATTGTTGATGATTATTCAAGATATACTTGGGTAAAGTTTTTGAGATCAAAAGACGAAGCACCAGGCATCATCATCACCTTTCTTGTAACAATTCGCATTTTCAGGATAATTACTATTCCCGGAAAATTTCACTATTCACTTTTACTATTCATTTTTCCCGAAAATTTTCCCGAAAGTTGATTTTTATTTGATATTCTCAAGTGATAAATCATTTCCATGGCAAATTAAAAGTTTGACATTCATAAGCTCATTTTCGTGAAAGTTATTAAGGACTTACACGGAATTACACGTTTTAGGGTAAAACGTCAATCAGAAATTCTACGCACAACGAAATTCAACCCCGTCAGGTGACCCCACATCAGTAAAATATTTTACACACTCATGATTTATTTGAGAATTAATCGTGACTGAGAAAAATATGACCAAAAACTTCCCAACAGGTCACCCAAGCCTGTACTACTCTCGCATGAGCACGCTTAATCGATTGGGCGATTAACCGTTAGACCACAAAACGCGTTTCTAAGACTATTTGAGTTTTCAACTTCTTAGAAAAAGTCAACATATTCTTTCCCTCCTCCATTGACCAAAAATCATCCCTTGATGTTATAAGTCATTTCGTGATTTTTAGGCTTACGGTTTGATGTCTAAAAGACATTTAATACCAACCGACACTAGACTGAGCTCAGTCTAGACATTATAAGTCATTTTAAATCATTTTTATCACATTAGAAAAGTAACATTTTACTTTTCTCAATTTTACGCAATATTCGTACGTTTTACGTATTACGCGTTTTAGACCCGTGTTTCCAGTTTTTAGCAGGGTTTTACACCCAAATGGAACCTACCACTCATTTTATATTTTATTATGGAACTTATTGACATGTTTATCAATACTTTCAAGTTCCATAATTTTACGACACCCGGTTTTACGTTTTGAGGCTTAATCATTTACGATTGGCATTTCCCGGAGTCAAAACTAACCAAGTATCTTGGATAATACCAAGAAAAGTCCACACCCTTGCTCTCCAAGCTCATGAACAGCCTTGGAGGGGGGATTCACCACCCATGTGGCTTGATTTTATGCCTTGTGTCATGAGATGTGAACATGTGTTCAACTTGGCCTCCAAGTGTTGACTAGTCAACAATGTAACCTCCTCATTTGCATATAAATGCTTCTCCTCCCACTCCTTGACCATATGAACGACCCACACACACAACACCCTTCATTTTACTAGTTTACTTCAAGTTCCATCCAAGGAATCAAGTGCAATATCCATACATAAACCCTAGTTTAGTTTTGATTCATCAAAACTACTTCAAATCTTTAGAACTTTGGTGATTTCTCTTGAGTTTGAATCCACTCAAGTCACCTCAATTTTCATCATCTCTCTTTCAAGATTACAAGAGTAGAAAGATTGCATGAAGTGAAGTGGGTTGAAGCAAGTCTATCAAAGTCCTATCCTTACATGTTAACTTCCTTTCATCTTTGAAAGCCAAAAGTTGTGAGCCAAACCCTAACTTGATTCTTGTTAAATAATCATGTTCATGTTATTTACATATTATTTGTGCTATATTATGTCTTGTATTAATGTCCATGATGTATAAAAGTGAGCAAAACAAGTTATTGTTATTGATTGTTACAACAAGTTACTAAAACAAGTAAACTAGTGACTTTCTTGGTAAGACCTGATTAAAATGGTAAAAATATGATGTTGGATCATTACATATTACAGTAGAGGACCTAACAAGGAAACCATAGCAATTTGAACCACCTAAAACGAGTAAACGAGTCAAAAGTTATGGCGATTTGAAGTTACCAAAGATTTCCGGCAAAACTGCCAAATACCATTCTGATCAAATTTGAGTTTTGAAAGTCATACTTCTGGTCCGATTCATCAAAAAGTTAAAACACGAAAGTTGTCCAGAACGACGTTTTCGTTCAGGAAAAAGAAGCTCGAGCCCTGAAAACGCTTTTTGAGTGATAAATTCTTCAAAATCTTAACAGCCCATTTTTAGACCAAATTCATTACATATAAGTTATGGTTTATGAAGACCAAAGGGGTCTTATGACCTAAATCAAGACCACAACCATGGCTAGAGCCAAGGTTGAGTCTCAAGACCATGGAACAATGACCAAAGGTCATGGCTAGGCCATGACGAAATGACCATACAAGCTTACCAAGGCAAATACATGAATTAGAGAAGTTGGCGATAACTTGAACATACAATTTGGATCTACTTCATCTAAAGGAAACCATGAGATTTTACCAAGAGAAAATGGTCATTCAAGACTTATGAAACTACCCCTAATAACAATCTTCATGTACAAATAAACTTTCCTAAGTTTATTCAAATATCGGACATGTAACCTTTCGGATCAAAACTTATATCTATATATTTCATCAACTACTACAATAGTAGGGAGCCTCATGTGAGGAGTTCATTATGTAAGCCGTCGAGTTGAGTTGTGGATTTACGAGTTAAAGTGTCCTGGCTCCTCGAACGCTTACTAACATGACTTCTGAATTATGTCGGCCCGAACGGTAGTAAACGATATACAAAACATACATGTTTCATGAATCTTCTCTTTCAAAGACTTACACTATACATCATACCACATCATGGACTAAATGCAAGATATATATATATATATATAGGCACTACTTCATATTCTTTACTCCGATCTTAAGTCACAACATTCTATTATAGGTTGTTCGTAGAAGTTCTTACGGCATATCCATCATTCTCATTATACATCATCCAACTCAAGGTGAGTTCATAGCCCCACTTTCGATTACTTAATCGTTTTACAAACCCTTGGGGGAAATACATGCTATTTATAACCGAGCACAATGTTTTTAAATTGTATGCTTACCTGATTGTTTTATTATCACTAAGTACCAGCCTTGCTAAACCGATATCCTTGATTATGAACCATTTAATCACTAGCAATAGTGAGCGCGAATATTAATAATAGGCCTATTGGGATTGACGAATCCCATTTGTATTGACTAAGTTCAAACAAATGCATTAATATTTGAGATTTAGGTATGTTAGCAAAGTACCTACCAGGATAAATCTGCCGATCGATATTGGTACACGTTAACGTTATGGTGTCATAAGCTTAGTGTATAATACATGTTCCGGGCGTATAATAACGTAGCCTACCTGTTTTGTTTTCCAAACATTGGTGTGAGCCTATAACTCACACTACCAACATATTGTGTTCAATCGATTTAACAAACTCTATGAATATCACTCAACCTTTGTGTTGACCTCTCAAGCATGTATTTCAGGTTCATGACGATCAAGGATGGAACGGAAGGGCACGGATACTCAAGAGGGCTATAAATTTTATTATCATTCAAAACTCATTTATTATACATTGTAAACATGGAACCAATTGGGACCTCATTTTGTAATCTCTGATATTTATATAATTTGAATGATAAACCTTTTCAAAACGACTCAATTGGAGTTCGTTTTCTATCATTGTGACTATTGTGCCGTCGAGTAACACCCAGTTTGAATTCCGCTGCATCCATGAATTGGGGGTGTTACAGATTGGTACCAGAGCCATGGTTATAGAGAAACGGGTCTAAGTGAGACCTAAACTATAACTACAATCACAAACAAAAACATTTTATAGCCTTCCGCTCTCCGTGTCTTCCATCCTCCAGACGATTATGGACTTAGTAAGCATGTTATGATACACAAACATATTAGTATATTCATATATACCCATTTTGAGCATTTCCCCGAAGACATTTTTATGCTACACAAACATAATTGCATATTGATATATGTACCCTAAACATAATTCAGCATTTCCCCGTAGGCATTTTATGCTACATGAACACATATAAGTATATTGATATATACACACTAAGCATTTTATGCTACATGAACACATATAAGTATATTGATATATACTAGGCATTTTATGCTACATGAACACATATTTGTATATTGATATATACACACTAGGCATTTTATGCTACATGAACATATTAGTATATTGATATATAAACTCGGTTTATTTTCAATCATTTATCTAAACAATGGACTAAACATATCTGTGTATGCCTATTCTAAGGCATTTCGGCACAGCCACACTCTCCCAATCATGTTCCTACTCCAACATTATATGTCCAAGACATTGTAACGGATTGCAATGGTCTCATTCATTTTTCAAGACATTGTGAGATACAATGGCCTCATTCATTTTCCAAGACATTGTGAGATACAATGGTCTCATTCATTTTCCAAGACATTGTATGATACAATAGTCTTAATCATTTCTCAAATGATTTGAGTCACACAATGACTAACCTACTTCCTAGACATTGTGAATTACACAATGGTCTAACCTACTTCCGAGACATTGTGTTTTGTGCAAATGGTCTCTAGAATTATTCCATCACATCATCAATATCATTTCTTATGATATCAAAAACCCGTCACAATCTATCGATTTCAAAACAAGAAATATGAGATTTCTAAAGGACAAACTAATCCATCATCGACAAAAGCTGAACTTTCTCTACATTCACCAAAGTTTTCTTATGAAACCTTCATTATTAAAAGTTCGTGATCCTGGCCAAGTATGTTCTATTTTAGAACTACTTAAAAATTTCCTTTCCATATGTATCTACCCTTACTACCTTCTATTCAATGGAATATGAAAACATACGTTACAAGTCTTGTGTGGACGGGACTTGCAACTTAAGGGTTTGACATCGCCTTTGTTTAGTGGACAGTTTCCCGAAAGCAACGGACATATCACAAGTATACCTAATTTAGGTATTTGAAAATTTTATCGAACCTTGGCTAAATATAGACTAGTCACCTATATTTAACCTAGGGACAGTGGAATATAGTCTGACTAACTATATTCGACTTAAAATTTTCAAATACTGAGAGTAGTTGTACTAGGGTTATGTTTAGGTTGATTTCCTACATGAACTCGATAAACCACCAGAATACATTAAAACAATCTAGAGACACGATAATGTCTTACCACTCAGCGAAATCTTAACACCTTATTTGTGTTACCTAATTTCATTCTTGAAATTTTTCATTTATGAGATAATCCGAACTACTATCCTGGGATAGTTATCAATTATTCTCTTCATCCTGTAGAAGTACTATCCTGTTTAGGATACCATTCCATCATAAACTTTTAAAATCTCTTAAGATTTTTAAAGCAAACTCAACATCTATACCTAACAGTATTAATGTTAAGCATACATTACACACTTTTGTTCATCAACATATCACAACATTATCGTCACAACCGTTACAAACACAAGCTCATTAACAGATCTTGATGCACTTTTAAAGCTCAAATCATCCTTAGTTACACCACAAGTACCCTCATCAGCTTTACAAGATTGAATATTCATCTTGTACTTTTGGAAACACCAGTATCATCTCGTAATACCCTACCTTGTAACTCACCGGCTAAGTATGAATGTTGTGTCGGGAATTCTTGAGTAGAATGATTTATAATGTCCTTATTTGAATGGATTGGGATGCCTTTCCATTTAAATAAAGAAATTATAAATCATCGAACCATAAGTTTATATTCCTTTAGTTACATTGTTTGGGATGCCTCTCTATGTAAATAAAGAATTATAAACAAGTGGGCTTATTTATATCCGAAATAACATAAATATGAAGTCAATGAACACTAGATACAACAACAGATTACCTACTAGGCTATGATTGCAACGACTATCCCAATTTCCATTAGTACGAGGTTTACATTTTGGTTTTCATAATGATAGTGCAATAACAAACAAACTCATTGCGAGGCCATGTAACCATATGCATGTGCAGTCGTACCAAACTCATTACGGGGCCATGTAACCATACGCATGCGCAGTCGTACCAAACTCATTGCGAAGCCATGTAGCCATATGCATGGGCAGCCGTACAATTCAAAACAGGACTTGGTCCAACCACATGTTCAACACTTAATCCATTATTCGATTCCTATATCAATTGCTATTGATACTTGACAACTATATCAAGTACTATTTGATATTCAACTACTATATTAATTCCTATTAATATCCGACTGCTATATCAATTTCCTTTGATATTCGACTATTACCATACCTTTCCTACATAAAAGGAAGCCTCATCCTACACCATACACCGAAATGACAAATCAAATCACATCACTGGTAATTCCAGACTCTAGTCCTCATAAGTAACCACACCTTTTCATCGATACCACTCCAGCATATGACACACAAAGAACTTCGGGACGAAGTTCCCCGTAAGGGGTAGAGACTGTAACAATTCGCATTTTCAGGATAATTACTATTCCCGGAAAATTTCACTATTCACTTTTACTATTCATTTTTCCCGAAAATTTTCCCGAAAGTTGATTTTTATTTGATATTCTCAAGTGATAAATCATTTCCATGGCAAATTAAAAGTTTGACATTCATAAGCTCATTTTCGTGAAAGTTATTAAGGACTTACACGGAATTACATGTTTTAGGGTAAAACGTCAATCAGAAATTCTACGCACAACGAAATTCAACCCCGTCAGGTGACCCCACATCAGTAAAATATTTTACACACTCATGATTTATTTGAGAATTAATCGTGACTGAGAAAAATATGACCAAAAACTTCCCAACAGGTCACCCAAGCCTGTACTACTCTCGCATGAGCACGCTTAATCGTTTGGGCGATTAACCGTTAGACCACAAAACGCGTTTCTAAGACTATTTGAGTTTTCAACTTCTTAGAAAAAGTCAACATATTCTTTCCCTCCTCCATTGACCAAAAATCATCCCTTGATGTTATAAGTCATTTCGTGATTTTTAGGCTTACGGTTTGATGTCTAAAAGACATTTAATACCAACCGACACTAGACTGAGCTCAGTCTAGACATTATAAGTCATTTTAAATCATTTTTATCACATTAGAAAAGTAACATTTTACTTTTCTCAATTTTACGCAATATTCGTACGTTTTACGTATTACGCGTTTTAGACCCGTGTTTCCAGTTTTTAGCAGGGTTTTACACCCAAATGGAACCTACCACTCATTTTATATTTTATTATGGAACTTATTGACATGTTTATCAATACTTTCAAGTTCCATAATTTTACGACACCCGGTTTTACGTTTTGAGGCTTAATCATTTACGATTGGCATTTCCCGGAGTCAAAACTAACCAAGTATCTTGGATAATACCAAGAAAAGTCCACACCCTTGCTCTCCAAGCTCATGAACAGCCTTGGAGGGGGGATTCACCACCCATGTGGCTTGATTTTATGCCTTGTGTCATGAGATGTGAACATGTGTTCAACTTGGCCTCCAAGTGTTGACTAGTCAACAATGTAACCTCCTCATTTGCATATAAATGCTTCTCCTCCCACTCCTTGACCATATGAACGACCCACACACACAACACCCTTCATTTTACTAGTTTACTTCAAGTTCCATCCAAGGAATCAAGTGCAATATCCATACATAAACCCTAGTTTAGTTTTGATTCATCAAAACTACTTCAAATCTTTAGAACTTTGGTGATTTCTCTTGAGTTTGAATCCACTCAAGTCACCTCAATTTTCATCATCTCTCTTTCAAGATTACAAGAGTAGAAAGATTGCATGAAGTGAAGTGGGTTGAAGCAAGTCTATCAAAGTCCTATCCTTACATGTTAACTTCCTTTCATCTTTGAAAGCCAAAAGTTGTGAGCCAAACCCTAACTTGATTCTTGTTAAATAATCATGTTCATGTTATTTACATATTATTTGTGCTATATTATGTCTTGTATTAATGTCCATGATGTATAAAAGTGAGCAAAACAAGTTATTGTTATTGATTGTTACAACAAGTTACTAAAACAAGTAAACTAGTGACTTTCTTGGTAAGACCTGATTAAAATGGTAAAAATATGATGTTGGATCATTACATATTACAGTAGAGGACCTAACAAGGAAACCATAGCAATTTGAACCACCTAAAACGAGTAAACGAGTCAAAAGTTATGGCGATTTGAAGTTACCAAAGATTTCCGGCAAAACTGCCAAATACCATTCTGATCAAATTTGAGTTTTGAAAGTCATACTTCTGGTCCGATTCATCAAAAAGTTAAAACACGAAAGTTGTCCGGAACGACGTTTTCGTTCAGGAATAAAGAAGCTCGAGCCCTGAAAACGCTTTTTGAGTGATAAATTCTTCAAAATCTTAACAGCCCATTTTTAGACCAAATTCATTACATATAAGTTATGGTTTATGAAGACCAAAGGGGTCTTATGACCTAAATCAAGACCACAACCATGGCTAGAGCCAAGGTTGAGTCTCAAGACCATGGAACAATGACCAAAGGTCATGGCTAGGCCATGACGAAATGACCATACAAGCTTACCAAGGCAAATACATGAATTAGAGAAGTTGGCGATAACTTGAACATACAATTTGGATCTACTTCATCTAAAGGAAACCATGAGATTTTACCAAGAGAAAATGGTCATTCAAGACTTATGAAACTACCCCTAATAACAATCTTCATGTACAAATAAACTTTCCTAAGTTTATTCAAATATCGGACATGTAACCTTTCGGATCAAAACTTATATCTATATATTTCATCAACTACTACAATAGTAGGGAGCCTCATGTGAGGAGTTCATTATGTAAGCCGTCGAGTTGAGTTGTGGATTTACGAGTTAAAGTGTCCTGGCTCCTCGAACGCTTACTAACATGACTTCTGAATTATGTCGGCCCGAACGGTAGTAAACGATATACAAAACATACATGTTTCATGAATCTTCTCTTTCAAAGACTTACACTATACATCATACCACATCATGGACTAAATGCAAGATATATATATATATATATATATATATATATATATATATATATATATATATATATATATATATATATATATATAGGCACTACTTCATATTCTTTACTCCGATCTTAAGTCACAACATTCTATTATAGGTTGTTCGTAGAAGTTCTTACGGCATATCCATCATTCTCATTATACATCATCCAACTCAAGGTGAGTTCATAGCCCCACTTTCGATTACTTAATCGTTTTACAAACCCTTGGGGGAAATACATGCTATTTATAACCGAGCACAATGTTTTTAAATTGTATGCTTACCTGATTGTTTTATTATCACTAAGTACCAGCCTTGCTAAACCGATATCCTTGATTATGAACCATTTAATCACTAGCAATAGTGAGCGCGAATATTAATAATAGGCCTATTGGGATTGACGAATCCCATTTGTATTGACTAAGTTCAAACAAATGCATTAATATTTGAGATTTAGGTATGTTAGCAAAGTACCTACCAGGATAAATCTGCCGATCGATATTGGTACACGTTAACGTTATGGTGTCATAAGCTTAGTGTATAATACATGTTCCGGGCGTATAATAACGTAGCCTACCTGTTTTGTTTTCCAAACATTGGTGTGAGCCTATAACTCACACTACCAACATATTGTGTTCAATCGATTTAACAAACTCTATGAATATCACTCAACCTTTGTGTTGACCTCTCAAGCATGTATTTCAGGTTCATGACGATCAAGGATGGAACGGAAGGGCACGGATACTCAAGAGGGCTATAAATTTTATTATCATTCAAAACTCATTTATTATACATTGTAAACATGGAACCAATTGGGACCTCATTTTGTAATCTCTGATATTTATATAATTTGAATGATAAACCTTTTCAAAACGACTCAATTGGAGTTCGTTTTCTATCATTGTGACTATTGTGCCGTCGAGTAACACCCAGTTTGAATTCCGCTGCATCCATGAATTGGGGGTGTTACATTTCTGAAGCGTATTCAAGTTCTACTTCAAGCTCTAGTAAGGATTGTAAGAACAGATAATGGCACAGATTTCAAAAATCAGGAGTTATGAACTTATTTTGAAGATGCTGGAATCACACACCAAACATCCGTTGTTAGAACTCCAAAGTAGAATGGGGTAGTTGAAAGAAGAAATCGAACTCTTGTGGAAGCTGCTCGCACAATGCTAATTTATTCTAGTGCACAACTATTCTTAAGGGCTGATGCTGTAGCCACTGCTTGTTTCACTCAAAACCGATCCCTAATCCATCCACGATTCAATAAAACACCATATGAGCTTGTGAACAATCGAAAACCGGATATCTCTTATCTTCACGTATTTGGTGCTTTGTGCTATCCGATGAATGACAGAGAAGATCTAAGAAAGTTGAAAGCTAAGGGTGATATTGGAATCTTCATTGGATATTCAGAAAACTCGAGGGCATTCAGGGTGTATAATAGAAGAATGAAAAGGATAATGGAGACGATGAATGTGAAGTTTGACGAGATTTCACAAATGGATTTTGAGAGACTTGCTCTAGAACCCGCGGTTAATCTGATGGCTTCTAATCAAAATGGATTAGGACCCGCACCAAAACCGCAAACTTCTGGACACATCAGTTCAGGACTCGTGCCTCAAGGAGCTCATTCAACAAACACGGACAATCCTTCAGAACAAGAACTGGAAAATTTCTTCGAGTTAATGTTTAATAAATACTATGGTGGAACTTCGACAAATGCATCTCAACAACATTCCGCTGCACCCACTCAAAACCATCAACCACCACCACCAACACAAGATGCATCTACAACAATCGTAGCTGAAGCACCAACTCCCTTACCATCATCACCATCTACTCCAGCAACTCCAGTTATTGAAATTGTTCTACCAAGAGTTGATGAGTAAAACCAAAACACAAATTATCAAGAAGAACCAACAAATAATTCAAATGATGTAGCGTTAGAAGAAGAAGAAGTATTCGAAAACCCATTTGCAACAGACTCTACTGAATCTTCTTCAAGGTTACAAGAACCATCTAACACACATAGGTTAAACCCAAGGTACCCTTCTACACTACAATGGACAAAAGACCATCCAATTGAACACGTTATTGGTGAACCTTCAAGGCCAGTTCAAACGAGAAGACAAATTGCCACAAATCCTGAAATGTGTATCTACATTTGCTCTATAAGCCTCAAAGAACCAAAGAACATTCGGGAAGCAATGGCAGAAAACCCATGGATAGAAGCGATGCAGGAGGAATTTCTTCAATACCAGTTACATGATAGTTGGGAACTTGTTGAACGACAACTTGATAAACCTTTTCTTGATCTCAAGTGGTTGTGGAAGAACAAACTGGATGAGGAAATGACTGTAATTCGTAACAAAGCTCGTCTCGTGGCTAAAGGATATCCACAATAAGAAGGGATAGATTTCGAGGAATCATTCGCGCCTGTAGCTATACTTGAAGCAGTCCGGATTTTCTTAGCCTATGGTGCTCACAAAAACATCACGGTCTATTAGATGGACATTAAGACAGCTTTCTTGAATAAAAGTCTGAAAGAAGAAGTGTATGTGAGTCAGCCAGAGGGATTCATTGACAAAGATCATCCAGACTACGTCTACAAGCTTAAGAAAGCCATTTATGGTTTAAAACAAGCTCCAAGAGCGTGGTATGACGAACTAGCATCTTTCTTGCTCAAAAACAATTTCACCAAAGGAACGGTTGATGACACCTTGTTTACCAAAAAATTTAAAGATGACATTTTGATCGTTCAAATTTACGTGGACGACATTATTTTTGGATCAACCAATCCTAACCATTTAAAACATTTTGAAAATCTCATGAAAAGCAAATTTGAAATGTCCATGATGGGGGAACTAAAATTCTTTCTTGGTTTACAAATACATCAATCCCCTCGTGGTATTTTTATCAATCAAGCTAAATATACAATAGAGATTTTGAAAAAACATGGAATGGAAAACTGTGATTCTGTTAGTACACCAATGGTAACTTCACCAAAAATAGGTGCCGATTTGTTTGGGAAACCCATCGATCTGAAGAAATATCGGAGCATGATCGGTTTTCTCATGTACCTAACTTCTAAATAATGTTGCAAAAATCGTGAATCGGTCCTGAGGCGGTCGAGGGCCGAGTTGCGTTTTTTAGCCGATTAATCGGCCCAAAACCTTGTAATCGCCGAATAATCGGCCGACTTCCATGTAAATGTCTCCAGGTTCCAGGGACTTGTAGCTTGGAATCGGCGATTATAAGGCCTTGTAGGCCGTTTTTTGCAACATTGCTGCTAATCGACCCGATATTCAATTTGTTAAACAGATCTTTCGGTACCTACGAAGCACCGTTAACATGGGACTTTGGTATCCGAAGGATTCTGGGTTTAATCTATCAGTATTTTCAGATGCAGACCATGCCGGTGATCAAGTTTCAGCAAAGAGTACATCTGGTGAAGTACAATTTTTGGGTGAAAAGTTAGTAAGCTGGTCGTCAAAGAAACAGGATTGTACTGCGCTATCAACCGCTAAAGCCAAGTATGTGTCTCTATCTGCGTGTTGTGCCCAAGTTCTTTGGATGAGGACACAGCTCACAGATTATGGCTTTACTTTTGACAGAATACCTATGTATTGTTACTCAAAAAGTGTCATAGCCATCTCGTGCAATACCGTACAACACTCAAATACGAAGCATATCAAAGTCCGCTACCATTTCATCAAAGAGCACGTAGAAGAAGGTATTGTTGAATTATTATTTGTTAAGACTGATTATCAACTCGCCGATCTATTTACTAAAGCCATCCCAAAAGAACGGTTAGACTATTTAGTTCGACGAATTGGCATGCGAAACTGATAACGCTCAAAATTAACATATTTTTAGTCGCGTTATTGTTTGATTTATGAGTGGAAATTGGTCATATTTGTATATATTTGTTACTTAATCGTGGAAAAGTGTTTATACATGCAAATATAGTCAAAAGCAGGGAAAAGTGAACAAAAGATGAAGAATTGGAGTGGACATGCATTTTTGGAGAGTTTCGAGAGGATCAAAGAAAAAAGAAACGTTGCATGAACAAAAAGATTTGATAAAGACAAGTTTACTACACGAAATTATCAAGGAAATATCAAGTTCCAATGGACAAAGTCATGCCACGAAGAAAAATATTACATGCAACGTAAAACGACGAAGAAAAGACATGAAATCATGATCTGACAAAATCCAACCGATCGGTTGCAACCCGCAACCGGATCGGATGGAAAAGTGACAGAATGACCATCCGATCGGATGGCGAGAAACCGATCAGTTGGTGGTGACTGAAGTTACAAGTTTTGCATTAATTGGCGAATTTACTCCCCATAATCATTTGTGGCTGATCATTGTTGCTTATTTACTGTGGAGGGACGTTTTTACTTGAAGCATAAGTGTCATTAAGCTATATAATGAGCACTTAGGACTTAGAGATACTTGTACCACCATTATCTAACTTAGTATTACACCAAATCTTGTTAGCTTATCTTATATTGCCTGAAAGTTTACTAAGTGTTGTAAAAACGTCCGGAACGTGTTGAGTTAAAGTCTCAAGCATTGGTTCGAGTGTGGAGTTGTTTACTTACATTGGTGAGCAATTGGAGGAGTGTGGTTGCTATAGTTCCACAAGTTTTCTCATTGTAATTTTCAAGACTAGGTACACCTTGATACTTATAATGAACAATTGTTACTTTAAGTTTTATGAAAGTTTTCTTATTTACTTGTGTTTTATTATGATTGCTATGGAGTAATTTGTGATATACTTGTGTATATGATGTGATTGGTAAATGGAGTATTATCTTGTGAAAAAAGTGATGCATGAAAACATATCTATTTTTATGAGTTTGTTGATATAACATCTTTTCTTGCTTAATTTGTCGGTAAAAACAATTTCTTGAAAAATAGGTCCGAAAGGATTTTCAACTTGTTTTTATTCAAAAATATTAATACACCAAATTAGTATGGAATAGGATGCTTGACAACCATCTTATTTACTTGTTAAAATAGATTTGAAACTATTTCATCACAAAAAAGGACCGAAAGGATTCGTAGGAATTCATAAGAAAATAATTAATTTTCTAAACAACCATGTGTTTATAGGATTGTCATACTAATTTGATATGTCCGAAAGGAGTCATTTAGGTGATAGAATTCTTAGTGGTAGTGAAAACATGACATACATCATAGATTGTATAACTACTCATTTTTAGTTGCGCATCATAACAAGTTTTACACCAAACTTCGTACTCAAATTGTTACGATACTCCTAATTAACAATCAAGGAATTATACACAAGTATATGTTTAGTTTTTATTGAGTTTCTTTTAAATTAAGATTTTACATAAATTTGGATTGACAACCCTTATTTAACAAACGTTTTTCTAATTACTAAAACTACCAAATCCCTTGGGACGATCTCGACTTACCCACCTTTATTACACCAGACGAGTATACTTGCTCGTATGTGCTAGATAATAATCGGATAATTCGTGTTTATAAATTTTAAAACTTGTACTAACAAAACGCACATCAAGTTTTTGGCACCGCTGCCGGGGATTTGGTTAATTTTCTTAGTTTTTAGTAATTAATTTGTTTGAAATTAGTTTTAAAAAGTAAAAAAAAAAAAAAAAAAAAAAAAAAAAAAAAAAAAGTAAAAAATATTTTGTTTTTTTGACCAACCGAATCGGCTGGGTAACCAACCGATCGGTTGGTGGTCACGGTAAAAATTATTGGATTCTGTTTTTAGTAATTAATTCTTACTTTTCTGTTTTTAGTTAATTAGTTTTAATAATTATATAGTTAATATTAGTTTTTAATAGTTTTAAGTTGCAATTATTAGTTATTTTAATGTTTTATAAGTTTTTAATTTCAATTAATGATTTAGTAATTTTTAAAGACATCTTAATTAATGCTTTTATTGTTTTTAATCTTATAATTAAAAGTTTTATTAGTTTTATAATATATATATATATATATATATAAAAAATTAGTGTAAAAACTCCAACCGATTCGGTTGCGGGTTCCAACCGATCGGTTGGAGTTGGTAATTTGTGCTAACCGATTCGGTTGGATTAGAAACCAATCGGTTGGGCACCTCGGTAAAATTTTTGATATTTTTAATTTTTAGTTTATTTTCTATTCTTAGTGTTTTATTTAGTTAATTTACTTGTTCTTATTTCATATTAAGAGTTTATATGATTATAACTAACCCTCATGCTAATGATTTGGATTTTTTTTTTATGGTTATGTTATAGTTAGTAAGTGCTTACGTTGAAATGGAGAGTTTGAGCCAAATTTCTGCGTATTTGAAAGACTTGGAAGATATGTTCAAGGATTCCGGTGATTCCTTGGAAAAGTTGGAGAGTTTGTTGGAAAAAGCAAAGTTGGATTTGGAAGGAGAGGAAGTTGTTTGTGGCAATGTTGCGTATTTGCCACATGAAATGTGCTATCCAAAGAAGGAGAAGGAGAGGAAAGTTGTTGTTTTCACTAGAGCACCGCCTAAGAAATATGATGCTCCATACGTGAGGTATTCTACACCTTGTGCGGTGGAAGGAGTTAAAGCGTGGGATGCGGAATTGAATATGGAATATGGAGACAATTACATTTCGGAAGAAATGCTTGACAAACTTGGTTTTGTGATGCTTGATTATGGAAGTTATGGTAAGAAGGAAGTGAAAGGAGTTAGAGTGAATATTCATGGTCGTATCTTTAAAGTTGATTTTGTTGTTTTGGAGTATACTAATGAAGATGAACCGGAAGTGATTTTTGGTAGAGATTTCTTAGTGAATACCAAGTGTAGTTTGGATTTTGCACTTGGGGAGTTGAAAATTATTATAAGTGATTTGGAAGAAGGGAAGAGTGTGAATGATATGCTTGTTGATGTTTGTGAAGGAATGGAAATGTTGAAGGAAGGAACGGATGAAGTTTGTAAGATGGGTAAAGCTAACCAAAACAAAACACCATTGAACAAATTAACCCAATCCTCCACCCAAAAAGAAAACAAATCATCATCATCATCATCATCCAAAACACCACCTAGTTCACCAAAAAGTACCAAACCTTTAATCAAAGAGCAAAAATAAGCCATTTTGGAGAATCTTGAAGCAAAGATTAGTGAATTGATGGAAAACAAACCAGTCATTGAAGTGTTGAGGAATTATATGGAGTATAGGAAGAAGCTAGATGGAGTTATGTTGGCAAAGTCTAAGTTGGAGGATAATAGTTTTGATGAAGTAGAGGAGAGAAGGATAATTGAGAATGGGCTCCCAAAGAAAATGAATGATCCCGAAAATTTTGTTTTACCGATTAAAATTAATGGGACAACTCCTTTATATGCATTAGCCGATACGGGTTCTAGTGTGAGTATTATGCCTTATCCATTGTATAATAAGTTAGGATTAAGAGACCCTACACCTAACAATTCTAAACTCACTATGGCGGATAATTCTAAGGCAAAAGCAATGGGAGAAGTAAGAAATGTGAGAGTTTAAATTGGTTATCAAGCATTCTTGGCGGATTTTCTTGTGTTGGATGTTGCGGTTGATAAGAAATTACCTTTGTTGTTAGGTAGACCATTTTTAAGAACTTGTGGAGCTATAATAGATATGGGAAAAGGTACCATGACAATTGATGATGGAGTTCTTAAGAATACTTACTATCCAAAGCCTAGAGGGGGTAGTAATGGAGATGATAATGATGAGGACCAAGAGGAGGATTACCTTGGTTGCTTTGAAGTAGGAAGGGATGAAGATGGTAGACCAAAGTTTGGTCCATGCACACCTAGTTTCTTTGATATTGAAGATGAAATGGAAAGAGCTCTAGCAATGGAGGCTTTCTTTAATCCTTTTAAAAATATTTTTGTGTTTAACAAGTTGACAGATTTTCTTGGATCTTTACCGGTCCAATTGAAGAATTTGGAATTAGGTTCCGAAGGACATAGCATTTACAAAAGAGAAGAAGGAGATGGTGATTGGCATTGCAAATTTGATATCACATGTCCTAGTGGAAGGAACTTTGCAAGAACTTTCAAAACTCAAAAGACAACTAGGAAGTTGGCAAACAAGTATCGTGGAGAAGACATTCTTAGGAATGAATATTTCTATGGATGAAAAAGAATGATCACAAGAATAAAGCACATCTTGTGCTAGTTTGTTTGTTTCATACTTTTATTTTTCATGCATTTTATTTTATGTTTTTAAGTTTTATGCATTTCAAGTTTGAATGAGACTATCTATTTGTTAATCTATCTATTTATCTATTTTATTTAGTTTAAGTTTTAGTTTTTAGAGTTTAAGTTATGTTTTAGTTTTAAGTTTAGAAGTAGAAATAGATGACCAAAATTTTTAGTAGACAAAGTGTGTTGGAATACAAGTTAATAAGTTTGAGAAAAGAGAAAAAACTACTAGCACTTGTGTCAAGTCAAGTAGTGGAAAAAAAACTTTGAAAAATCAATTTCATAACCAACCGATTCGGATGGATTCACAACTGATCGGATGAAGTTGAATATATAAGCCAAAATTTTCAAAAACTTAAGAAAAACACATACACACAATCCAGCAAAAATTGGGGTTAAAAATTCGACCATAAGAAGTTGTTAGAAGGTTGCAGGAGTGATAATTAATCATCAATGGCATCAAGTCAAGTAAGTTATATCATTAATTTTGTTCAATTAAGTTTTAATTCGGATGATTGAAATTAGGTCATGAATTGGGTATTTTTGGATTAGTTTGAATTGAGATATAATATTTTGGGGATAAGTGATTAGATGATAGGAGAAGGTATTGCAAAAAGAATTAGATCAATTGGTTAAGTTTTGAGTAAGAATTCATTGATTGAATTGGGTATAATCTTTGGAGCTAGTTTATTTGCAATTGATGAATCCCAGAAGTTATATGATTGATAATTAGTGATGTTAGGTTATTGCATTGTTGATTAGAACACTATTTGGAAGCTTTTTAGAAGATGATGTTCTTGGTATTTATAGAATCATTGGGTTGATGATGGGAAATGTTAGGAATGATTGTTAGGAGAGTTTGGATGTTTAAAAGTACTCAAGAATGGGAGATTACAAGTTAGAAAGAAGTTCGGATTGATTGGGAAACGTTTAGGATGGATTGGAGATGAATTTGGTTTGCAGAAAACTCCAACCGAATCGGTTGCGAGTTGCTACCGATCGGTTGGGAGTGTGCCAAAATCCAACCGATTCGGTTGGACCTCAAACCGATCGGTTGGTCGCCTCGGAAAAATTTTTGAAATTTTTTTAAAAATGTGTTTTCTAGTTTCTAAATTGATTGATATTAGTTCTTATACTTATATACTAACATAATTTGAGATTTCTTTCAGGGAAATGTTGGAAGATTGGGACAAAATCCGATTGTTAATAAGTATTTGAAAAAGAACGAGAAGAAAAGGATTACTTTCAGTTTGAAACCGGAGTCTAATGAGAATGTCAAGTTTTCACATGTGTAAAACAAAGATGAGAAGAATGCGTATAGAGAACGTCGTTCAAAACTTCAAGAGAGGAAGATTGCTAAGCCTAGGTTGATTGATTGGGAATTGCTTGAGGAGTATGAATGTGAAGATCAATTAAGGAGCATGATGACTATGGTTTATGTGTATCCTGGTGATGGAGATAGGTTTGAAGATTATTCATGGGAAAGAGCTTTTAGTATTCGTGAAGATGTTTATAAGGAATGGTGTTTGGAGTTCTTTTCTACGTTCTACTATGATAGAAAGGTAAATGATGTGCTTTGAGATGTTTGTGTTTGGTTTAGATTGTGTGGTCGCGAACATGCTTTTTCTTTGCCAAAATTTGCAGTTGCACTTGGTTTGTATGAGGAGAGTGAGATTCAACATAGGTTGTTTGGACCACATTTTGTGAGTTTAGCTAGAGGTAATGATCAATACACGGGTATTGATGAGTATTGGAATAGAATTGGTGATCCAACTTGTCTTAGGAGAAATGTTTCTAGGATTAGGAATCCATTGTTGAAGGTTTTACAAAAGTTGATTTCTTGGGGATTGATACATAGGAGTGGTGAACAAGACAAGTGTAGTCAACCGGACCTATGGGTGATGAAGTTGTTGGAGGAAGACAAGAATGGGAATGTGGCATGGATTATTGCCGAGTATCTTTCGAAGAGAGCACCGGGGATTAAGAAACAAAGTGATGTTTGTGGAGGTCATTATGTGACCATATTGGCTAAAAATCTTGGGTATTTTAATGATGAGGAGTTGAGGAAGTGTAGAGTGAGATTGGAGAGTGAGTTTTGGGATGCTTTTAGTTTTGGGAAAACATTGGATAGGATTAACAAGACTTTGGGACCTTGGATCGAACCAAGTGTGGGGACACAATCCGGAGCTTATGCGGGAGCGCCTTCACAACCTCAAATGGGGAGTTTTCCGGGTAGTACTCAAAGTGGTTTTGATTCAGGATGGGGTGATTAGAACCGTGAATTAAATGTTATTGAGTGTAGGGATGTTTGGAGAGATTCGATGCAAATGAGGAATAATTACAACTATCATTATTCCATGCCTATGATCCAACATTTGGCACAAGATGCCAATTATGAGACTTCCCGAGTATGGTAGTTCAGGTGTTAATGTGGGTGGACCGAGTTTTAATCCTGGAGGATCGAGTTATGATGTTGGTGGTTCGTCATCAAGAGCTGGAAAGAAGAAGAGACGAGTGGTAGACGAGGACGATGAAGAAGATGTTGATGAGGATGAAGAGGAAAGCGAGGACGAGTTCGTTAGTTCCGATGTGAGTTATTGATGATGACGTTTGGTTACATGATTATGGTTGGTTTTCAAAAACAATTATGTGTCGAACAATTTTTATTTCTATTATCTTTAACTATTTCTTGTAGGATTTATAACGTAACGTAATTTTCTATTTATTTGGTTTAGATATGCTTTTGTTTGTGTTTGTTTGGTTGTTTCGTATATTTTGCAGTTTTCTTGCAGGAGTTTTATTACGGAAGCATATAGTTGATCAACTTTTGGAGTCGGTAAACTCATTTGCTTATTATGATTAAATATGCATGTTGCGTATTTAACTCCGGTATTTTCTAAATTTTTCCATTTCCTTTACTTTGAAGACATTTTTTATTACATTGAGGACAATGCAAAACTTAAGTGTGGGGGAAGGAAGAAAATAGAAAAATTGCATTATTTTTAAATTTTTAAATTTTCAAAATTTTGTTTTAGAGTCGTGAACTTTAGTAACTAGTAGTAGTTCGCTCTTCATATTTTAGTTAAAATAAGGTTGATTTCATGGTATATAATAATGATATTTTTGGAGAATAAATTCAAGTTTTAAAGAACAATTTGTCTCGGAATTGATAACATTTGCTAGCACAATTTTATAACCTTATTACTTTAAATTATGAGGATTAGTTTTTTTTATGAGAATAGTACTTCTTATACTATTTACATATTTCATGATGAGTGTGCCGGTGGTTTTGTTAATTCTAGAACTTGTACTTGTTATTCATTACGGTTAAAATCATTTTCGAATGATGAGGATATATTCATATGATAAGAGGCAAACTTAGGAATAAAACCAAATGGCCATCCATTTACAAAATAATTTTTGCTAACCACATTGGTTAGTTATCCTAGTATTTGGAACCCATTTGTTAGCGTTCATTTTTAGCGCTAGATACCCTTAGTTACACCCTTTGAGCCATCCTTTTCATTTTGTTAAATCCAGAAAAATACAAAGATATTTTACACTTTAAACTTTAGCCTAACCCTTGTCAAAGTCTAAATGGTGGATTGCTAGTTGCTTGGTTGTTTGGTTAGTTTTTGATGATTATTAGTTAGCCACACTTCACAATTCATGTGTGTGCCATTCCAACAAAGACGAATGATGCATACTTCTTATTTGTATTTTTTGTGGTTTATGCTTATGCGAAGTGTGGGGGAGGTGTTACTTTAAGTTTATGAAAAAAAAAGAAAAAAAAAAGAGAGAGAGATAATAAGTCATCGCAACTATAAGGTGACAAATATAGTCAATGTGTTATATTATTATGAATAAAGAAAGTCATGTGATATGTTGTTAGCCGATGTGCTAAGTTTGAAGAATATTTTATGGTGAATCAATGTATCAACATGTGGAGTCGAAGAGGAGAAAGATTGTAACTATTATCATTTTTTTGGGTTTGTGGATTATGTGAGATTAGCAACTATGGGACTTAGACTTTGATTTTATTTTTCTTTTAAAACCAATTTCATAAATATTCTCATGCCTTATCCTTACCTTTTTGACTTAGTGTAATTATTTGGCACGAAAGTTTATAAAACCCTTAGCCTAAACATTACAACCCGAATAAAAGACCTCTTTGATGAATTATTCTATTGTTTTGATACTTGTACAAGCCTATGGTAAGAAACATTAATCATGACTGTGCAAATGAGTGATCTATTAATCATTACACACATTGAGTGATGAGTGAATTTCAAATTATTTTCGTGAGGTGCTTAGAATTGTTATCAAGCTCTTTATTTACTTGATTGAGTTCAAATAAGATGTTTGCCCTATTACCATTGAATTCAATTTTCTTTTAATTAAGACTTGCTCGAGGGCGAGCAAAGCTCAAGTGTGGGGGATTTAATAACGCTCAAAATTAACATATTTTTAGTCGCGTTATTGTTTGATTTATGAGTGGAAATTGGTCATATTTGTATACATTTGTTACTTAATCGTGGAAAAGTGTTTATACATGCAAATATAGCCAAAAGCAGGGAAAAGTGAACAAAAGATGAAGAATTGGAGTGGACATGCATTTTTGGAGAGTTTCGAGAGGATCAAAGAAGAAAGAAACGTTGCATGAACAAAAGGATTTGATAAAGACAAGTTTACTACACGAAATTATCAAGGAAATATCAAGTTCTAATGGACAAAGTCATGCCACGAAGAAAAATATTACATGCAATGTAAAACGACGAAGAAAAGACATGAAATCATGATCAGACAAAATCCAACCGATCGGTTGCAACCCGCAACCGGATCGGCTGGAAAAGTGACAGAATGACCATCCGATCGGATGGCGAGAAACCGATCGGTTGGTGGTGACTGAAGTTACAAGTTTTGCATTAATTGGCGAATTTACTCCCCATAATCATTTGTGGCTGATCATTGTTGCTTATTTACTATGGAGGGACGTTTTTACTTGAAGCATAAGTGTCATTAAGCTATATAATGAGCACTTAGGACTTAGAGATACTTGTACCACCATTATCTAACTTAGTATTACACCAAATCTTGTTAGCTTATCTTATATTGCCTGAAAGTTTACTAAGTGTTGTAAAAACGTCCGGAACGTGTTGAGTTAAAGTCTCAAGCATTGGTTCGAGTGTGGAGTTGTTTACTTACATTGGTGAGCAATTGGAGGAGTGTGGTTGCTATAGTTCCACAAGTTTTCTCATTGTAATTTTCAAAACTAGGTGCACCTTGATACTTATAATGAACAATTGTTACTTTAAGTTTTATGAAAGTTTTCTTATTTACTTGTGTTTTATTATGATTGCTATGGAGTAATTTGTGATATACTTGTGTATATGATGTGATTGGTAAATGGAGTATTATCTTATGAAAAAGGTGATGCATGAAAACATATCTATTTTTATGAGTTTGTTGATATAACATCTTTTCTTGCTTAATTTGTCGGTAAAAACAATTTCTTGAAAAATAGGTCCGAAAGGATTTTCAACTTGTTTTTATTCCAAAATATTAATACACCAAATTAGTATGGAATAGGATGCTTGACAACCATCTTATTTACTTGTTAAAATAGATTTGAAACGATTTCATCACGAAAAAGGACTGAAAGGATTCGTAGGAATTCATAAGAAAAGAATTGATTTTCTAAACAACCATGTGTTTATAGGATTGTCATACTAATTTGATATGTCCGAAAGAAGTCATTTAGGTGATAGAATTCTTAGTGGTAGTGAAAACATGACATACATCATAGATTGTATAACTACTCATTTTTAGTTGCGCATCATAACAAGTTTTACATCAAACTTCGTACTCAAATTGTTACGATACTCCTAATTACCAATCAAGGAATTATACACAAGTATATGTTTAGTTTTTATTGAGTTTATTTTAAATTAAGATTTTACATAAATTTGGATTGACAACCCTTATTTGACAAACGTTTTTCTAATTACTAAAACTACCAAATCCCTTGGGACGATCTCGACTTACCCACCTTTATTACTGATAACTCTCAAAATTAACATGTTTTTAGGAGCGTTATTGTGGATTTTATGCATATATTTTGGTCACTTTTATGAACTTATAGTACTTAATGAAGTATATTCTCTATTTTAGGTTCATGACGAAGAAAATGATGAAAAAGACGAAGAAATGAACAAAAACAAAGATTTATGCATGTACGAAGAATTCCCGACAAATGAAAGTCTCTTGGAGTATGTTCGAGAAGATAAAAGTCATGAAGTTGTCACTCAAAAGAGTCAAGAATAAAGTACAAGAGGGAAAACGAGAAAAGAAATGAAGAAAATAAGCTAAAACGAAGAATTATTGGAAGACTCGTTGTTCCCGACACACCTTCACCATTTTGGCCATAACTTGAACATACGGACTCTGTTTGACCCCCCGTTCACGGCCACGGATAGCTAAGAGAAAGATCTACAACTTTCAAGTTTATGACTTTTGCCCAACCGATCGGATGGATGACCATCCGAACGGATGGAGCTCTCGTAAAGATTTTTCAAAAACTCATTCTACCTCATTCTACCCAATTCTAGGCCATTCTTTTTGGTATTCTAGGTCCTTCTAAACTACTTGGAGGCCAAGTTGATGTATTAATGAGCCTAGGCCTTGAGAGGAGTATAAATAGAGAACTTTGCAAGCTTTTCTAAACACCACTTACCATTTCTCTCTATCTCAACTTGAGAGAACACTTATCTTACCACCATTACTCCCTCTCATACCAAAATTCGTCCATAAAATCCTAGGAAACTTTGGATGTCCTAGAAGTCATCATTTGAAGGTCAAAACATCAAGAAGTCATCACCAATACTTGAGGCATCATTACTACATCATTTGTTATCTTATTTCAATCATTGTAAGACTTTTAATTATGATTTCTTATGTTCAAAATTCTGAGTTTATGTTCATGTTTGCTATGAGTGGCTAGTGCCTTTGTGCACTTGCTTAGATGATGTTTATTATTTAATGGTTTGCTTATGATTGTGATAACATGTTTTAATTCAATTTCAAGTCAATCCTAAGAACCAATTGTACATTAAGTTTCATCGTGACATTTGTTTAGCCAAGGTTAACTAATTGATAATAGTTTCAAAGGTCGAAAGATTTGTTATTACTCAAATAGTTATAATCATTTGTCTATGAGTGATTGTTTTTCACCATAATTATTCTTGACTAAACAAAGAAACAAGAAGTATGATTGTAATGAGAATTCTTTTATAACATAAAATCGGATTGTTTGTAAACCATTAGTAAGACGAAAGTTTAAATGTTTATAAACGATTGTGACCTTTTTGTCTATGAAGAGGTTACCTTTTGTATTGACCATTTCCTAAGAGTATTTGATTGGTAATAAAAGTTTGTCTTGTGTTTAAGATATCAACCATACCTTATGAACCTTGGATAGATCTTGAAATGATTGGTTTACACCTAAAGCTTGTTTTTATGAACTAAAATCTTGACGAAGGTTTAACTTGTAGAAACAATAGATTAGACCACCATCTAATTATCACAACCTACATGTTATCAAAAGTTATCACAATCATGTGTGTCATTAAGTAGTAAACTAGTCTAAGCAAGTGTAGTTTTTAATCTTATTGAATTTACATAACCATCATTTTCGTGTTACTTATTGCTTATATGGTATTTTGGATCGTGACAACCAATTACCACCCTTTTATTGCTTATTGTTACATAGATTCTTTACAATTGAAAACACCCAAATCCCTGCGAACGATCCTGACTTACCATCATATCTTGCTATAACAGACAAGTACACTTGCTCGTATGTGTTGTTTCTAGATTTGGTAATTCACCCTTATAAATTTAAAACTTGTACTAATAAAACGCACATCAATTACACCGGACGAGTATACTTGCTCGTATGTGCTAGATAATAATCGGATAATTCGTGTTTATAATTTTAAAATTTGTACTAACAAAACGCACATCAGAAACCTAACCCCTGGGGAGTTAGAACGTCTTCTCGAATCTTCTTGAAAAATGTTTTCAAGATCGCTTCACTGTAAATACTTTTGAAAAAACAAAATACAAAATTTGAAAAACCAACAAAAACAAAATACAAAAATATAAATTCAAAAAATCCAAAAATATTCTTCTCACGACATGTCTCTCGTATAAATCAATATTCTGTACGTTTCTAGAAATGTCATTCAACAATGATACGGACATGTACAGATGCTTGAACGGGAGTTCTTTAAAATGTTTTTCTAAAACATGTCATTTCTCAAAAGTTTCTTCACGATGGCTTTCGTATACCTCAGTACGAAACCCGGACTGAAATGATGACTTCTGATTATTTTCAAATCAAGGACTCGTACGTTCAAAGACGAAATCTTTTTCAAAAAGTTCGAGTCTAAACAAAGGAAAAAGACTTCAAACAAAAACTCGTTTTCAAAATAGAATTCTTGAGCACTTTTCAAGATTGATCAAAAGATTTCTCAAAATTAGTGCTCAGGATAACTCCCTCCAACCCCTAATTGATTTTTAAAAATGAGCTATCATTAAGGGGGAGTACAAAAACAAAAATGTTCCGAATTCATGCAAAATGAAATCTGTCTATCTCTCCAAAAAGCTTTTTCTTAATCAGTTGATATCAAAAATATCACGATATGGTATTTTTGAGTGGGAGAATACATGATTAAAATGTGGTCAAAGATGTTTAAAGTTTGTGACTGAATCTCAGAAGAGCTCGACTTAGTATGTAACAATGAATTGACGAAGCTTTAAATGTCAGTAATTGAAAAGACTTGTACTGGACGGGTAATAATTTCAAGCTAGTCCAACTAGTGATGTAAGCGTATCTCGAATAGGACTTGTCTGAGTAGAATGTACCGTATCAAGAGACTTTCTTTGGACTTGACCAGGACGGGTAATAATTTCAAGCTAGTTTAACTAGTGATGTAAGCGTGTCTCGAATCGGTCATGTTCACTGACAGCGGATCAATTCAAAAAGTGCAAACTCCTCTCGCATGTGCAAATTTATTAAAAAACACATGAGCACATGTGAAGGGGGAGTCCTTCAAAAACTGCAAAACTCTCAAAGTGGTAACAACAATGTGTTTTATTATCATAAACACTTTGAGAGATTTTCACAAGAGGTTCTATGGCATGTGATCAATTATATGATAGTCATGGAGTTATAAGGTGACTATAGTTAGGGAAAACCGTCCTATGATCCGCCAAAGCCGGAGGGATCTACCCAAGGACAATTCCAATAGATTAGAATTAGAAGTCCTTAGGTATGATTGAAAAAAGGAGAAAATGAGAAAGGAGAAAGAAGGGGTTGAAGAATTAAAAAGAAAAGTTATGAAAAAGGGTGAAAAGAAATAGCCCTCCATATGTTCAACCTTAGGGCAGACACCGGGTTCAATTCGTATGCTACTGGTTGTTGCTAAGGTGACACCGGTATTGAAGATAAAGACGTCATGGACCCAGTGACTCACTGCACTAAATCTTCTTAAACACCCAAGTTCTCTTAAAAGAGCTTGTTTCATTCTCACGGGGAACCGGTGTAATCTATCAACCTGTCCCTTAGAGATGGTTGATATTGAAGCAGGAGACCTCTCCCTAATCTCCGCATAGGAAACCAAATATGCACTTATCAAGTCTAGAGCCCCGAGATTTATCAAAAGATCTCATAGGAACACATGATATTTCTACACTGGTTGTTCATCATTAAGGACACCAGATGTAAACTTTAGAGTCCTACGCAGATCTTAGCAATCTGCCTGAACATTTATGAGAGGATTCACATTTGTGATTCTTAGTGATTGAATGGAAATTCCTGCCAGGGTCAACATCAAGCAGCCCTGATAGCAGGTCACTTCGGTAATTCTTTATGGGTTACGCTTAGTGTTCGCGGTGGTTTCAAACAGACTACAGTCGTGGAGTGATCCCCAGAGACTCACCCATTCGTTGAGCTACTTAGTAGGTCTCGTAAGCTCCCTCGAGAGTATCCGAAATGGGAACGACCTTGGTAAGGGTTAGAAGGAGTCTTCACACTATGCTGTTGACGATCTCTAATTTGAACCTGTAAGTACCGGCTGTTTATTGCTAACTGTTTACCTGCAGCTATACATCATCTCCATGGCGAAGGATTCCACATGCTCATACATGCATCTCGAAGTCAAAGAAAAGTTCTCACAAATATCAAAGCAAAAGAAAGGTTCAAAGAAAGATTCTACGCAATGTGAACGAATCTACAGAAGTAAAGTGACAAAGATCTGTGTGAAAGAACGGGAACAACAATTGCATGTATCATAAAGACTGAAGATGTATGAGCATGTTGGAATGGCGGACAACCACCACAGACGCAGAAGTGACGAAAGGCAAATTGCTCCACATCACAAAAGAACTAAGAACGATGAAAAGTCACTCATCAAAGATCACAAAGCATGTAGGAACAAAGACTAAAGACTATTTTACTACGACACACAATGTTCAACAATGAAGAAGACAAAGACCTAATCACGTGGAGCATCATTTGAATGACCACCCCTTAGTGGGAGATTGTTAGCATTAAAAATATGTAATAGAAAAGTGATGGTCATTCTCAACTTATTAACTTTGTAAAGTGTCGTAGAATAGGAAATAGAATAGTCAATGGGCGTTTGGATTGGGCTAAGCTAATATGTTAGAAGTTATGTATAAGCTAGTCAATTTATCAAAGATGTAAACCAAGTCCAATCCATCTCATACGTGGCCCATAGGAATGCCCATTAGGGCATATGATGTTTACTATATAAACACCTCAAATTAGTCATTTGAGGTGTGCGCTTGTGTGTGTATTGTGCCTCTTCTTAATAAAAGTTCTCTTCAGCTTATTCTCTCTTTCTTTACATCAAATGCCACACTTACATATACCAAGTCACCATCTTTACTTCATCTTTGCTTAATATTTGTGTTAAAGTTGATAGATTTAAGGTCCTACAAGTGGTATCAGAGCCTAACAATGATTTAGGAGTGTGTGTAAATCATTTGTATCAAGTTTTTGCTATAAAAGTTGCGTATTTTTCTTATTTACGTGCACTTTTTCTTTAAAAAGTCTTGATTTTTAAGAGTTTTAGTGTTAAAGTTGTTGTTTTTATTGAAGTTTTAGTGATTCTAAGTGTTTTGGAAGAGATTTGATCAAAAGAAACTTGTGAAAAACGTGTTTTGGTTGAAAAAAATCGTATCTTTTCATCTTTTGGTCATCTTACGCGTAAAAGGACATCACTAACCTTGTTTTTCGCTGAAAAAGTACTGTTTGGTACTGTTTACGCTTAAGTTTAGGCATAAAAACCTCTTCCTACGCCTAAGTTACTTTCCTACGCGTAAGTTTACACTCAAAACCCTTTTTCTACGCAAAAGTCTGGTTTCCTACGCCTAAGTTGAGTTTCTTACGCTTAAGATTTTATGCAAAAGTCTGATTTTACGCATAAGATTGGATTTTACGCAAAAGTTTGGAGTCTACGCATAAGATTGGATTTTACGCAAAAGTTCTTACGCAAAAGTTTCTTCAACGATCAGAGGTTACTCAGTACTTCCCTAGCTTGAACAAGTTAGTGGAATACTTCGACATGGGATATCTTTCAAGCATGGATAAGTTTGAGAGATTAGTTTGGTTTGTAAACCTTATGCGTAAAAAATCTTACGTATAAACTATAAGTTTATGCGTAAAATCAAAGCTTGCGCCTAAACAATCTTGTTTACGCATAACCTAAAAGTTTTCGCATAACTTTGCTTACGCATAAGATTCCAGGTTACGCATAAGATCAGTTTTTCAATTTTTCTTTGGCCTATCAATTTTTCCAATAAACTTTCACTTTTACTTAAGTTGACTTATGTTGACTGTGTAAACTTTTGAACAATCAAACTGAATACAAACTCACAAAAGCTATATACAGCTAATATGAGATGTAACAAACAACAATACATCTTATTTGAAAGCTGAATACAACAAATCTATTTTTATATTTTTTTCTATTTTCTGATTTTCATGAAAACTTTGAATGAAATGAGAACTGATTTGAAAGCTTAAGTAATATGAAATGAAACAAGATAATAAGACTGGAATAAGAGATAAACAATAAGAAGTAAACAGTAATAAGCTAAATTGATTTAAAAATAAACTGATTTCATTTAAAATTAAGAATTACAACTAATCTAATCTATTACAATCAAAAGAAAATTTGTCAGAGTTTCTACACTATACTCCACACCTAAAACTAGCAGCCTAGCCTCTCTATTTATAGCATATGATAGATGATTCTAGAAATGAGGAGCTCACAAATTGCCACCTTGGCAATCCGTGTGGTGTGCTTTCCGATATCAACTCTGTGCCGTGTGATCATATCCCAATCATTGCCTCTCAATATAAACCCTTGGATTAGATTTAGTGAGGTGTTTGTACCAATCATAAGCTGCCACGTTTCCCATTTGTGTGTCTCTTTGATCTGACATCACCTGAAACCTCTGAATAGCTTCTAGAAACCCAATGATTAGACAATTATGCCCTTAATTGCTGTAATTGTACGGGTGTAAGATTTAGGGTTCATGTGCCCTAGGTAATTGGGGGAAAATAGGGGGCGGGTAAATATATTTTACAATTGTTTGACCCTTTGGTATTAAAGGTTGACCGAGGGGTGGTGTGGATCGGGTTAAGGGATATTGGGTGATGGATTGGGCTTTGGGCTTATGGTTTGTAACTTGGGTGCTTTGGACTTGTATTATTTGGGTTAGGCTTTATTTCTATGTAATTTCAGATTTTGATACTTAGAAACATATAAGGACTAAAAGTGAAAATCTGAATTATTAAGGACCAAATCAGTACTTCTTCCAAAATATTATCCAAGGGCTTTTGTTGCAACTTTCTGAATTATGGAGGACTTGAGTTTGACTTTCTTTGAAATATTATCATGAGGGACCAAATCTGTCAAATGATGAAAGTGTAGGGACTGAAAGTGTAATTTTCTTCAATCATTGACCAGGGACTAAATATGATAATCTTTAAATCTCAGAGGTCTTCTATAGACTTTGTAGGCTCAGCATTGACTTTCTTTGACTATTCTACACATATTCCACTCTCGTGTTCGTTTTTGCCGGTTTCCATTTGTTTTTCGTCATTTAATGAAATATCCATTCCTGTACATTCACAATCACAAAAACACATATTCTTTGGCATTTTGGGTTAGTTTTTGGATTATTAAGTCCCATATTAAAAAAAAAAAAAGTGAGTAAATAAGTACTCACCAGGACTTGTTGACGGAGATGGATTACTTTTGATTGAGGCTTGATTATATTTCTTTGGACTCATGGTTGTGCGAGTCGGGTTCAACAAAACGCCTTGACTTTTGGATTTGGACAATGAGCCGAGAAGTGATGACTCGGACATGTGACTCGTATTTTATAACTCGAACTAATTAATAATTACACAATTAATAAAACTCGTAATAACTTATATATCGATATAAACATTTATATAAATATATAAATGTGAAAACGTATATATATTTATATAAATGCGTATATAATAAATAGGAGATCACGAGTAATAAAAATAATAATGTTAACGATATATATTAGACTATGAAAATAGTATAATATCGTCGGAAACATTATTATGATTAAATAGTTATAAATGGAAATATAAATTAACGCGAATTGTTTGTACGAAATGAAGTAAGCTTTTGGAAATAAAATGAAACTTTGCTAGTTATAAAGTATTCGAGGGCACTTAAATCCAAGATTGACCATTTTATAAATTGTTGAGTTTTGTGTTTGTCACGGATGTGTGACGTTAATAGACTCGTTTTATATAACTATATAACTTATTTAATTGACGGATTAAATGGGACCTATGTAGTTATATAAAAAGGGTTTATTAATGGGTATTGTATCCTACGACGCCTTTAGGTTGTGGTAGGAGTGCGGGATAATAAGCTACTAAATATATTGTGAGGTTTACCGAATTGACGAATTAGGTAAGTTTGACGATATAGTTAAGAAACTTATTAGACTTTAAAACTTACCATATAGAAATCTACGTGCTATATGATTTAGGACTTAGTATGATCTTGGACTAATATATTAGATAAATAAGTTGTGGAGGATTAGCGAGTTGACGGACTTGGTAAATTTGGATAATTTATTTAAATAATATATTGGGCCAATATTAGACCTGTAGATCGTTATTATTATTTCTTTCAATGTGTTTTTGGCTTGTGTTGAGTCGATCTTCCACCCGCATGGATACCAAACGCCAAACCAAATATGAGAAACAGATTTTGGAAAATAAAAAGAAATACGTTCGGGATTGGGAATATTTGATTTTGAGGAAATGATTCTGAGAAGAGTTTATATTGTTAGGAAGTGTCGAGTCCGTAGTTGTCGTCATTTGAGTTGCTATACTTCTTGAGTCTACTGGTTTTTGTGCTGATGTCTGGACTTGAGGTGAGTCATAGCCCCACTTTTACTTTTGAACTTTGTTTTCAATACTTGGGGTGAGAAACGTGCAAATTGTTTTATGTGGACTATTATTGCTGTTACTTAAAACTTTCTATGCTTATAGAACTAGGTAGGTTATAGCACATGTCGTATCCTTACGAATGCATGAACATGTCGTATCCTTACGAATGTTGGGCATGTCGCATCCTTGCGAATGCATATTGATTTGATTTGATTTTGGACTATAGTGTGCACCTATATGTTTGGTTTAGTGATTTGAGGCCTAGTCTAGCTAGCAAGCGTTTTGCGTATAAGTCCACTTGATTAAATAAAGAATTTAAACCTATGATATCACCAGCGAAAGCTGACTTTTAGCGCATTTTCTCAGGTAATAATGGGATGACTTGGGATGCTTGGTTTGGAAGGCTTGGCATGGAAATCTGGCTTGAGGATCTATTCTCAAACTCTGATATTTGATTGTGGACCTATGTTTAATCTATTTTGGGCCTTACTTTGGATATTTTGGGATGAATGTAAACTTTAAAAACCCTGTTTGGTTTTGTTTTTACTTATATTTACTTTATCTCGTTCTTTTACGACTTGTGATGGATACCAGTCCCCGTAGCACCCCGAAAGCTTGATTAGTCTTCCACTATACCAAATTTTGGGGGTGTTACTGATTGGTATTAGAGCCAAGGTTATAGAGAACTAGGTAATAAACACCTAAACTATAACCGATTTTTATAGAAAACGATCCTCGACCAATGCCCGTCAGCCCGCCAAGCCGAAGCATCCTGGATTATGTTGAGGTATTATGAGTTAATGTTACGATATGAGATTTTGAGATGATTTGGGAATTATGGATGTGTTGATTATATGATATGATGGCGTTTGGAAACTTATATGATTTATTTGTTTTATAAATGTTTTTGTTATGTGGTATTTGAAAAATCTTTCTTGAAATGATATGAGTGAAGTTATATGATGATTTTAGTACGATATTTGAGTTTCGCAGTTTAGTTGTTTTGAAATGCTTACACCTACCCTAAGCCGTTGTCACAAACCATGACCTCCTATTCGTACGATGTTACTGAGGATGTTCTTGCTGGCACGCGTCGCCCAGTACAGATCATTATGGCCCCTGATGACCCAGACACGATGGTCGTGCGTTCAGCCACTACTTCGTCTTCCCATTTTCGCCCTAAGTCACCGATTTAGCACCTTGTGGTTCACCTGCTCAAAGATGACGATTGACGGACTACGAGGGTGAGCAGGAGAATGATGACCCTCAGGATGAGGAAGAGAATGATGACCCTCAGGACGAGGAGGAGGATGATGATCCTCAAGAAGAGGATATGCCTGATGATGATGGTTTGCCAACTCACAGCTCAACACATTCAGCTCACTCTACAAAGCTCGATTCGCCGATACAGCAGCTGGAGCCAGTTTCACCTGATCATCCGTTTTTATTCGATTCCCCACCTGGCAGACCCGTTGCGTCGGACGCACCATCTGAGATATCTGCTGAGCCTGCGGATCTTTGTGAGACTGTTAGTATATGGGCTCGGCTTACTTCACAGGGCGAGAAGATCTCGCAGTTGGCAGATCGACTTGAGATGGTTATTGCTGAGTTTATTGGTGAGCTGAGGGTGGATATGATTACTGTTGTGGGCAGGACTACATCTATTAGGAGACGTATGATGGAGGTACATGAGCAGATTGAGAGTTTGCAGAGAGGGTTCATCATGGCTCGCGAGGGTGATCGCAAGCTGTGGCAGAGGAATACAGAGTTGGAAAAGGAGGTTGCGGACCTCAAGAGGGACAAAGATACACATAATGTTGAGCTGGGATCATTATGGAGGGATTTAGATGGTTTGAGATCGGAGTTGAGGAGTCTACGCCAGCATCGTGGCTAGATCAATTTGGATTTGTGTTGCTTCTTAAGCCAGGGAGTACTTGATTAGGAGAGCTACTTATTCTATCTCTTATGTCATGATATTCGGATTGTATGTTCCTCTCGTATGGAACGATTAGTATTTATTATATCTTTTTGTATTTTGGAACGACGTATCGATCGCTACTTGTATGGATGATGGTGATTTCGTGTGACATTCCATGGTTTTTGGCGTACATGGAGAATTGTGTTCCTATTTGTGTGGTTGATATCGTGTTGGTATTATGTTGGTATTTCGACTTTCACCTATCAGATTCTTGTTGGACGTTATGGTAAGTGTTATTGGGGACTTATGAGCCTTGTATAGTGACTTCGATCAATGGTGCCTCGACGAAACCCACCTAGGCGTACCCGAAGAGGGCCTACTGTGGTCAACACTGGTCGACACAGGCAGCGCACTAATCAGAATGTTGACAACCAAGATGCCAACAACCAAGATACCAACGCTCACACTGACGAAAACCAAAACATTGACTCATTGAGTTTAGTGGGACTGGAGGAGTGGTCTATTTAGTGAGATGGATGAAGAACACTGAGTCAGTGTTTACTGTTAGTAATTGTGCTGAGAACGCGAAGGTAAAGTTTGCTTCTTTTACTTTTAAGGATAAAACATTAACTTGGTGGAACAATTATCATAATTCTATTGGGAGTGAAGTGGCTTATGCCATGACTTGGGAGTAGTTCAAGTCCTTGTTGATTCAGAATTACTGCCCAATGAATGAGGTTAAGAAACTGGAGATTGAGTTTTGGAATCACAAAGTGAAGGGTACTGACATGGCAACTTACAATCGTTGTTACCAAGTGTTAGCCTTGCTTTGCCCAGATATGGTTCAAACTGAGACTCAGGAGATTGAGCAGTATACCGATGGGTTACCTGTGGCTACAAGGAACGATGTGATTGCTGCTAGGCCTGCTAATGTTCATGAAGATATCACGATCGCTCAACAGTTGATGGATTCGTTGGAACTGGAAGATGCTGAAAAGGAAAAGAATGGAAAGAGGAAGAGAGACCATCACTCTAAGGGTAATGATCACCGAAATAAGCGATAAGCAGTTGCCAAGGTTTATGCTATTGGGGATGGAGATAAGAAAAATCACCATGGAGATTCGTCCAAGTGTGGTCGTTGTTATAAAAATCATTCTGGACGTTGTACTGTGATGTGTAAGAACTGCTCAAAGATTGGGCACATAGCTAAGGATTGTAGAGCTCAACCACTTGCTATGGTCCAAGCTACTCCTAAAACTATGAGTAAGGCGAATGTCACTTGTTTTGGATGTGGGAAGAAAGGACACTATAGGAATGAGTGCAGGGAATTGTGGAATCGAGGTAACCAAGGATCGGGTGGTAATGGGTACAATCATGGAAACCGAGGAACTGGAGGAAACCGTGGACGACCTGACAATGAGAACCAGTGAGTGGAGGCAGGAGCTGCTCATGGGAGAGTGTATGCAATTGGAAACAAGAGAGGAGAAGACTCGAACGTCGTTACTAGTACGTTCCTTCTCAATAATCGTTATGCTTCCATACTATTTGATACTGGTGCCGATAGGAGTTTTGTATCCACTATATTTGCGCCCCTACTAGAAAAACCCCCGATGACCTTAGGGATTGATTATGATGTAGAGTTAGCTAACGGAAACATAGAAAGGATTAAAACTATTATCCGCGGTTGCACGTTAAATTTCTTGAATCATCCTTTCAACATAGATCTTCTACCCATCACGTTAGGAATTTTTGATGTCATCATTCGTATGGATTGGTTGTCTAAGTATCGTGCTCACATTCTTTGCGATGAGAAAATTGTGCGTGTGCCTTATGGCAAGGAGATTTTAAATATACAAGGCGATCGAAAAGGTATGAAGAGCCCATCCAGATTAGCAGTCATTTCTTGCACTAAGCTACCAAGGATAATGGAAAAAGGATGTTACCTTTTCTTAACTCAAATTTCCGAGAAAGAAGGGAAGGAGAAGAAAGAAAGGTGCATAGCAGATGTGCCTATAGTTCGTGACTTTCTGGATGTATTCCCAGATGATTTGCTGGGAATCCCGCTCGCTAGACCAGTGGAATTTCAGATCGAGTTCATACCTGGTGCTGCACTGTAGCACGGGCACCTTATCGACTCGCACCAACTGAACTAGAAGAGTTGTCGAAACAATTGGCAGAGTTAGCAGAAAAGGGGTTTGTACGGCCAAGTTCGTCACCTTGGGGAGCCGCAGTTTTATTCGTGAAGAAGAAGGATGGATCTTTTCGCATGTGCATCGATTACCGAGAGCTGAATAAGTTAACCGTGAAGAATAGATACCCGTTACCGAGGATCGACGACTTGTTCGATCAGCTTCAAGGATTGAGTGTGTATTCGAAGATCGATATGAGATCAGGGTATCATCAACTTAGAGTACGCGAGGAATATATTCCGAAAACGGCTTTCAAAACCCGTTACGGGCATTACGAGTTCCAAGTGATGTCGTTTGGGTTGACTAACGCACCGGCGGTATTCATGGATCTCATGAATTGGGTGTGTAAGCCTTAATTGTACAAGTTGTGATTGTGTTCATCGACGATATTCTGATCTATTCGAAGAGTAAGAAGGAGCATGAGGAGTATCTAAGACTCATCTTAGAATTGCTTAGGCAGGAGAAGCTGTTTGCTAAGTTTTCCAAATGTGAGTTTTGGATTCCGACGGTACAATTCTTGGGTCATGTGATTGATAGTCAAGGAGTTCATGTAGATCCCGCAAAGATAGAAGCCATTAATAATTGGGCCGCTCCGACGACCCCAACTGAAGTTCGTTGATTTTTGGGATTAGCCGGTTACTACCGAAGGTTCATTGAGGGATTTTCGAAAATAGCGAAGCCGTTGACCAAATTGACTCAGAAGAATCTCAAATACGAATGGGGAGATAAGGAAGAGGATGTGTTTCAATTACTTAAGGAGATGTTGTGTAGTGCTCCTATCTTGGCATTGCCTGAAGGTAGTGAAGATTTCGTCGTTTACTGTGACGCTTCTCACAAAGGTTTGGGAGCTGTTTTGATGCAACGAGAGAAGGTGATAGCTTATGCTTCCCGATAGCTCAAGAAACATGAGAAGAACTACACCACCCATGATTTGGAATTAGGTGCTCTGGTTTTTGCCTTAAGGATATGGAGACATTATTTGTATGGAACCAAGTGTGTTGTGTACACTGACCATAAAAGTCTACAACACATCTTGAATCAAAAAGAGCTTAACATGAGACAGCGACATTGGATTGAGTTACTAAGTGATTATGATTGTGAAATCCGCTACCATACCGGTAAAACAAACTTCGTTGCTGATCCTCTTAGTCGGAAGGAGAGAATACCACCGTTACGAGTTAGGTCATTGGGAATGACTATCGTATCGCCGTTACCATCTCAGATATTAGAAGCTCAAACGGAAGTGTTGAAAGCAGAAAACCGACCTGCTGAGAATATCTTTGGGATGGCAGAAAACGAGAGTGGATTTGTTAAGCGTTCTGATGGAATACTATGCTTTAGAAACCGAAGTTAGGTACCATTGTATGGCGGAGTTCGCGAATTGATTATGCATGAGTCGCATAAGTAAAGGTATTCAATTTATCCTGGGTCTGAAAAGATGTACCAGGATCTGAAGAAATTGTATTGGTGGCCAAACATGAAGGAAGATATGGCATTGTACGTCAGCAAGTGTTTGACATGTTCAAAGGTCAAGGCAGACCACCAGAGACGGTCAGGGTTATTGACGCAGCCAGAACTCCCAGTTTGGAAGTGGGAGCGGATTACGATGGACTTTATGACCAAATTACCGAAGACAGCTAGCGGTTGCAATGTTATCTGGGTAATTATCGACCGATTGACTAAGTCTGCTCATTTCTTAGCAATTAGAGAAGATGATAGTATCGACAAACTTGCAAGGTTGTATGTGAAAGAAATTATTTCCCGCCATGGTGTTCCAATATCGATTATTTCGGATCGCGACAGCCGTTTCACGTCAGCTTTGTGGCGATCACTCCAAACCGCTTTGGGGACGAGACTTGATATGAGCACTGCATATCATCCCCAAACCGACGGTCAGAGTGAATGAACTATACAGACTTTGGAGGATATGCTTCGTGCATGTATAATTGATTTTGGTAAGGCTGGGAGAAATATCTACCCCTTGCGGAATTCTCCTACAACAACAGCTACCATACGAGTATTAAAGCTGCACCATTTGAAGTTTTATATGCTCGTAAATGTCGTTCGCCGATTGGTTGGGCTGAGGTTGGAGACAGCCAACTCACAGGCCCCGAGCTTATTTTGGAAACTACTGAGATAGTGATTCAAATTCATGATCGGTTGCAAGCAGCTCATGATAGACAGAAAAGTTACGCTGATCAGAGACGTAAACCTCTTGAGTTCCAGGTTGGAGACAAAGTGATGCTGAAGGTCTCGCCTTGGAAGGGAGTGATACGTTTTGGGAAACGTGGGAAACTCAACCCCCGATACATTGGACCATTTCTAATTCTGGAGAGAATTGGGCCCGTAGCTTATCGGTTGGAGCTGCCACAAGAATTGAGTAAAGTTCACGATGTGTTTCATGTGAGTAATTTGAAGAAATGCCTTTCGGATGAAACACCGGTTATACCAATGAGGCATATTCGAGTTGATGAGAGTTTGAACTTCGTGGAAAAGCCTATCGAGATTATGGATTGAGAGATCAAACGACTCAAGCGTAGTCGTATTCCGCTCATCAAGGTTCGTTGGAATTCCCGTCATGGACCGGAATTTACGTGGGAACGTGAGGATGAGTTTCAGAAAAGATATCCTAAGCGTTTTACTTCATAGAGAGAAAGTTCCGAGAAAAACCCGGGACGGGTTTCTTCTGAGGCTGGGAGGATGTGACAACTGGCAAATTAGGGAGCTATTTTAAAATCCGCATTACTTTGATATTTGACGATACAAAAACGTTTGGAAATTATTTCCATTTAATTAAGCCGAATTTGAAAATGTGACTTGGATACAAGAATTTTATGTGGAGTTTATTCGTATTATTGATTTTATATGAGATATACGTCATGGATTATTGTTGTTGCGTTTATTAGGCACTACGTTGACTCCGGCACTAGGAAAACCTAATGAATTTAAAAATTTTGAATAATGGTCGCGTTTATATATTTAATGAAAGTATTTATGATCAAATTTTTTGGAGAGACGGTTTTGAAATTAATGGTGCGTGAGTTAACGCGCCTTGAGAAATTTTGAGATATAAAAACGAGCTCGGGATAAGGATATCGGGTTACTTTGAAAATTTTACGTGAATGGTCCTTGTGTTTTAGTCTAACCGCCCCCTCCCCTTTATTATTATTATTGTTGTAATTGTTTTGAAATTAAATAAAAGAGAGTAAACTACTAAATGGTCCATGTGGTTCCTGGAATACATAAACACAAACACAACTTCGCCATCTCTCTCTCTCTCTCTCTCTCTCTCTCTCTCTCTCTCTCTCTCTCTCCTCTTTTATCTTATAACAAAACCCTAGCCACCACCACCATCTATAGGCTGCCGCCACCTAACCACCCTCCACCACCACCTAAAAACACCACTAATCAATTTCCCATCACTAGATCTATTAGATCCATTAGTTTACACGCGGTTTTCTTAATCCTTGAAGATTTTCGAGACCTGTTTCTTGTAATATCGAAGGTAAGACGAGTCACTAGTGTTGGTGACTCGTATTTTTGTTAAAAACGTGACTTATGAGTCATGGGGTTGTATTTTGGGCGAGTTTTTGATTAAAAACAACGATATATATATGGGTTTTGGTTTTAATCGTGACTATAACTAAGTTTGGTATCCGGGTTGTTGTCTTTTTGTGAGTGGTCGAGACCAAAACCGAGAGCTTATGCTCTCGGCTTGTATATTTCGGGTTTATATTATATTTTCTTGTTGTTTTGGACTCAATAGGATGCTTAGGAGAGTGTTTGGATTAGTTTATTGGCCACGAGATGGCATATGGTTGTTGTTCTTGGGATACCGACGACCCAAGGGGTCCGTTTGGTGGTTCTTAGGCTCGGTGAGAGCTAACCGAGACTCACTAGGGGTCTCGTGGTTCGGTTGTGACTGGATAGATGTGATCCGAGACCCGTAGGAGTTCGGAAACACCCTCTTGAATGAGTAAACTTGAGGTTTTTCTTGTTTGTTGTTAGTATTAGCTGCCACTGTTATTGTTGTTATTTCTATTGTTGTTGTTGTTTATTGTTGTTGTTGTTGTTCACTGTTGTTGTTGCTTTTGTTGCTGGCCGAGATGAGAAGAGACCGAGACCCTCGTGGTCTCGGCAATGGACTTATATTATTGTTGATGTTGTGTTGACGATGGAATAAAATGGGAACCGATTGTGAGATGGTTAAACTAGAATGACGGAGATAGGATTAGTCGGGTGCCGTAATCGGACCTTATTGTTGTAGTTTGTTATATGGGACATGTTGACAGAGATGGATTACTTTTGATTGAGGCTTGATTATATTTCTTTGGACTCATGGTTGTGCGAGTCGGGGTCACGTTGACTTTCTAGTCAACAATTGACTTCGACAAAACGCCTTGACTTTTGGATTTGGACAATGAGCTGAGAAGTGATGACTCGGACATGTGACTCGTATTTTATAACTCGAACTAATTAATAATTACACAATTAATGAAACTCGTAATAACTTATATATAGATATAAACATTTATATAAATATATAAATGTGAAAACATATATATATATTTATATAAATGCGTATATAATAAATAGGAGATCACGAGTAATAAAAATAATAATGTTAACGATATATATTAGACTATGAAAATATTATAGTATCGTCGGAAACATTATTATGATTAAATAGTTATAAATGGAAATATAAATTAACGCGAATTGTTTGTACGAAATGAAGTAAGCTTTTGGAAATAAAATGAAACTTTGCGAGTTATAAAGTATTCGAGGGCACTTAAATCCAAGATTGACCATTTTATAAATTGTTGAGTTTTGTGCTTGTCACGGATGTGTGACGTTAATAGACTCGTTTCATATAACTATATAACTTATTTAATCGATGGATTAAATGAGACCTATGTAGTTATATAAAAAGGGTTTATTAATTGGTATTGTATCCTACGACACCTTTAGGTTGTGGTAGGAGTGCGGGATAATAAGCTACCAAATATCTTGTGAGGTTTACCGAATTGCCGAATTGGGTAAGTTTGACGATATATTTAGGAAACTTGTTAGACTTTAAAACTTACCATATAGAAATCTACGTGCTATATGATTTAGGACTTGGTATGATCTTGGAATAATATATTAGATAAATAAGTTGTGGAGGATTAGCGAGTTGACGGACTTGGTAAACTTCGATGATTTATTTAAATAATATATTGGGCCAATATTAAACCTCTATATCGTTATTATTATTTCTTTCGATGTGTTTCTCGCTTGTGTTGAGTCGACCTTCCACCCGCATGGATACCAAACGCCAAACCAAATATGAGAAAAGGATTTTGGAAAATAAAAAGAAATACGTTCGTGATTGGGAATATTTGATTTTGTGGAAATGATTCTGAGAAGAGTTTATATTGTTAGGAAGTGCCGAGTCCGTAGTTGCCGTCATTTGAGTTGCTATACTTCTTGAGTCTACCGGTTTTTGTGCTGATATCTAGACTTTAGGTGAGTCATAGCCCCACTTTTACTTTTGAACTTTGTTTTCAATACTTGGGGTGAGAAACGTGCAAATTGTTTTATGTGGACTATTATTGCTGTTTATTTAAAACTTGCTATGCTTATAGAACTAGGTAGGTTATAGCGCATGTCGTATCCTTACGAACGCATGAACATGTCGTATCCTTACGAATGTTGGGCATGTCGCATCCTTGCGAATGCATATTGATTTGATTTGGTTTTGGACTATAGTGTGCACCTATAGGTTTGGTTTTGTGATTCGAGGCCTAGTCTAGCTAGCAAGGGTTTTGCGTATAAGTCCACTTGATTGAATTAAGAATTTAAACCTATGATCTCACGTGCGAAAGCTGACTTTTAGCGTGTTTTCTCAGGTAATAATGGGATGACTTGGGATGCTTGGTTTGGAAGGCTTGGCATGGCAATCTGGCTTAAGGATCTATTCTCAAACTCTGATATTTGATTGTGGACCTATGTTTAATCTATTTTGGGCCTTACTTTGGATATTTTGGGATGAATGTAAACTTTAAAAACTCTGTTTGGTTTTGTTTTTACTTATGTTTACTTTATCTCATTCTTTTATGACTTGTGATGGATACCAATCCCCGTAGCACCCTGAAAGCTTGATTAGTCTTCCGCTGTACCAAATTTTGGGGGTGTTACACTCCGATACATCAGCTAGAGCCAGTGTCACCTGATCATCCATTTTTATTTGATTCTTCACCTGGCAGTCCCGTGGCGTCGGACGCGCCATCTGAGATATCTTCTGAGCCTGCAGATCTTTGTGAGACTGGTAGGATTTGGGCTCGGCTTACCTCACAGGGCGAGAAGATCTCGCAGTTGGCAGAACAACTTGAGATGGTTATTGCTGAGTTTATTGGTGAGTTGAGGGTTGATTTGGCTATTGTTGTGGGCAGGACTACAGCGATTAGGAGAGGTATGATGGAGGTACATGAGCAGATAGAGAGTCTGCAGAGAGGGTTCATTACGGCTCGCGAGGCAGATTGCAAGCTGTGGTAGAGGAACACGGAGTTGAGAAGGTGGTTGCAGACCTCAAGAGGGATAGTGATACTCACAGTGTCGAGTTGGGATCGTTATGGAGATTCTTGGATGGTTTGAGATCGGTGCTGAGGAGTCTACGCCAGCATAGTGGCTAGATAGTTGGATTATGTTGTTATGTTGCTTTCTAAACCAAGAAGTGTTTGGTTAGAAAAGCTAGTTATCCTATCTTTTGTGTATTTCAGTTGTATGTTCGTCTCGTTTGGAACGATTAGTATCCTTTATGTCTTTGGTAGTTGGAATGATGTATTGATCGCTATTTGTATGGATGACGGTTATTTTGCATGATGTTATGTGGTTTTTGATGTTTATGGAAATTGCGTTCTTATTTGTTTGATTGATGTCTTGTGGTGTATTGTTGATATTTTACCGATGTCTTGGCTTCATCTATCCAATTCTTGTTGAGCGTATAACCTTGTATTGTGTTTCAGTTCAATGGCCCCACGACGAAACCCTGTCAGAGCTACCCGAACTGGTCCTGCAGTGACTACCCCTGGTCGCCGAGGACGCCACCCTACACGAAATGTTGAGACCCCTACTCCCGATAACCTGGACACCACCAATCCCAATAACAGGAATCAAAATGTTGATGTTCAGGGAGACAATGGTCATATTCCACCGAATGCACCTACTGTGGATCAAGCTATGATCAATCAACTTGTGGAACAACGTGTTGCTGAACTACTAGCTAGGTCGAATCACTCCAACAACTCAGCTGGAACCTTTCCACATGTTCATACAAATGGATGCAATTACAAGGAGTTTCGAATCTGTGGACCCATTGAGTTTGGTGGAACTGAAGGAGTGGTCTACTTGGTCAGGTGGATAGAGAAAACTGAGTCAGTGTTTACTGTCAGCAATTGTGCGGAGCATGCGAAGGTAAAATTTGCTTCTTTTACTTTTAAAGATGAAGCATTAACTTGGTGGAACAATTATCGTAATTCGATTGGGAGTGAATTGGCCTATGCCATGACCTTAGAGCAGTTCAAGTCCTTGCTGATTCAAACTTACTGCCCAAGGAATGAGGTTAAGAAACTGGAGATTGAGTTTTGGAAGCACAAAGTGAAGGGTACTGACATGGCGACTTACAATCGTCGTTACCAAGAGTTAGCCTTGCTTTGCCCAGATATGGTTCAGACTAAGACTCAGAAGATTGAGAGATATACCGATGGGTTACCTGTGGCTACAAGGAACGATGTAATTGCTGCTAGGTCTGCTAACATTCATGAGGCTATCACGATCGCTCAACAATTGACGGATTCATTGGAACTAGAAGATGCTAAAAAGGAAAAGAATGGAAAGAGGAAGAGAGACCATCACTCTAAGGGTAATGATCACCGAAACAAGCGACAAGCAGTTGCCCAAGTTTATGCTATGGAGGATGGAGATAAGAAAAATTACAATGGAGATTCGCCCAAGAGTGGTCGTTGTTATAAAAATCATTCTGGACAATGTACTGTGATGTGTAAGAACTGCTCAAAGATTGGGCACATAGCTAAGGATTGTTGAGCTCGACCACTTGCTATGGTCCAAGCTACTCCTGAAACTATGAGTAAGGCGAACGCTACTTGTTTTGGATGTGGGAAGAGTTAGCAGATAAGAGGTTTATACGACCAAGTTCGTCACCTTGGGGAGCTCCAGTTTTATTCGTGAAGACGAAGGATGGATCCTTTCACATGTGCATCGATTACCGAGAGCTGAATAAATTAACCGTGAAGAATAGATATCCGCTACCGAGGATCGATGACTTGTTCGATCAGCTTCAAGGATCAAGTGTATATTTGAAGATCGATCTGAGATCGGGGTATCGTCAACTTAGAGTTCGCGAGGAAGATATTCCGAAAACGGCTTTCAGAACCCATTATGGGCATTATGAGTTTCAAGTGATGCTGTTTGGGTTGACTAACGCACCGGCGGTATTCATGGATCTCATGAATCGGGTGTGTAAGCCTTACTTAGACAAGTTTGTGATTGTGTTTATCGACGATATTCTGATCTATTTGAAGAGTAAGAAGGAGCATGAGGAGAATCTAAGACTTATCTTAGAATTGCTCAGGCAGGAAAAGCTATATGTTAAGTTTTCCAAATGAGAGTTTTGGATTCCGACAATACAATTCTCGGGTCATGTGATTGATAGTCAAGGATTTCATGTAGATCTTGCTATGATTGAAGCCATTAAGGATTGGGCCGCTCCGACGACCCCAACTGAAGTTCGTCAATTTTTGGGATTAGCCGATTACTATCGAAGGTTCATTGAGATATTTCGAAAATAGCGAAGCCGCTGACCAAATTGATCCAGAAGAATGTCAAATACGAATGGGGAGATAAGGAATAGGAAGCATTTCAATTACCTAAGGAGATGTTGTGTAGTGATCCTATCTTGGCATTGCCTAAAGGTAGTGAAGATTTTGTCGTTTACTGTGACGCATCTCATAAAGGTTTGGGAGCTGTTTTAATGCAACGAGAGAAGGTGATAGCTTATGCTTCCCGACAGCTCAAGAAGCATGAGAAGAACTACAACACCCATGATTTGGAGTTAGGTGTTGTGGTTTTTGCCTTAAGGATATGGAGACATTATCTGTATGGAACCAAGTGTGTTTTGTACACTGACCACAAAAGTCTACAACACATCTTGAATCAAAAAGAGCTAAACATGAGACAGCGACGTTGGATTGAGCTACTAAGTGATTATGATTGCGAAATCCGCTATCATCCCGGTAAAGCAAACGTCGTTGTTGATGCTCTTAGTCGGAAGGAGAGAATACCACCATTACGAGTTAGGTCATTAGGAATGACTATCGTTTCACCGTTACCATCTCAGATATTAGAAGCTCAAACGGAAGCGTTAAAGGCAGAAAACCGACCTGCTGAGAATATCTTTGGGATGGCAAAAAATGAGAATGGATTTGTTAAGCGTTCTGATGGAATATTATGTTTTAGAGACCGAAGTTGGGTACCATTGTATGGAGAAATTAATGAATTGATTATACATGAGTCGCATACGTCAAGGTATTTATCCTGGGTCTGACAAGATGTACCAGAATCTGAAGAAATTGTATTGGTGGCCAAACATGAAGGTAGATATAGCGTTGTATGTCAGCAAGTGTTCGACATGTTCAAAGGTTAAGGCAGAACACCAGAGACCTTCAGGGTTGTCGACGCAACCAGAACTCCCAGTTTGGAAGTGGGAGCAGATTACAATGGATTTTATTACCAAATTTCCGAAGACAGCTAGCGGTTGCGACGCTATCTGGGTAATTGCCGATAGACTGACTAAGTCTGCTCATTTCCTATCGATTAGCGAAGATGATAGCATTGACAAAGTTTCTAGGTTGTATGTGAAGGAAATTATTTCTCGTCATGGTGTTCCAATATCGATTATTTTGGATCGCGAAAGTCATTTCATGTCAGCTTTGTGGCGATCACTCCAAACCGCTTTGGGGACGAGACTTGATATTAGCACTGCTTATCACCCCCAAACCGACGGTCAGAGTGAGAGAACCATTCAGACTTTGGAGGATATGCTTCGTGCCTGTATAATTGATTTTGGTAAAGGCTGGGAGAAATATCTACCTCTTGCGAAATTCTCTTATAACAACATCTACCATACTAGTATTAAAGCTGCACCTTTTGGAGATTTATATGGTCGTAAATGTCATTCTCCGATTGGTTGTGCTGAGGTTGGAGCCAGCCAACTCACAGGCCCCGAGCTTATTTTGGAAACTACTGAGAAAGTGACTCATATTCGTGATCGGTTGCAAGTAGCTCGTGATAGACAGAAAACTTACGTCGATCAGAGACGTAAACCTCTTGAGTTCTAGGTAGGAGACAAAGTGATGCTGAAGGTCTCGCCTTGGAAAGGAGTAATACGTTTTCGGAGAGAATTGGGCCCGTAGCTTGCCGGTTGGAGCTACCACAGGAATTGAGTAAGGTTCACGATGTGTTTCATGTGAGTAATTTGAAGAAGTGTCTTTCGGATGAAACACCTATTACACCGATGAAAGATATTCGAGTTAATGAGAGTTTGAACTTCGTGGAAGAGCCTATCAAGATTATGGATCGAGAGATTAAGCGACTCAAGCGCAGTCATATTCTGCTCATCAAGGTTCGTTAAAATTCCCGTCCTGGACAGGAATTTACGTGGGAACGTGAGGATGAGTTTCGGAAGAGATATCCTAAGCTTTTTACTTTGTAGATGGAAAGTTCCGAGAGAAACCCGGGACGGGTTTCTTCTGAGGCTGGGAAGATGTGACAACTGGCAATTTAGGGAGACTTTTAAAACCCGCATTACGTTAAAGTTTGGTTTTAATTAAATATTTGAAATTTTATTCGCAACGAATATGTGAAATTTAAACCGTGGTTTTAAATTATGAATTTTATGTGGAATTGAAATTGAATTATTGTTTTGATATGGAATTCATGTCGTGGATTATTGTTTGAGACGTCTTTGAGGCACTACGTTGATTCTGGCACTAGAAATAATCTAACACAATTAAATTTTGATTTACGGTTTGGTTTATATTATAAATGAACGTATCGTGAAATTTTAATAATTATGGAAACGAGTTTGAGTTGAGGGTGTCGTGATATTTTGATAAGTTACTGGATTGGTCCTCGTGTTATATGACTAACCACATCCCACCACTATTATTATTATTAGTTAAGTAAATATATATATATATATATATATATATATATATATATATATATATATATATATATATATATATATATATATATATATATATATATATATTGTTGGGATATGAAATATCAAAGTACTTCTGGATGTCAAAGTACTGCTGCATGAAGAATAAAGTCAAAGTACTGCTGAAGGAAAAAGTCAAAGTACTGCTGTTATTGAAGAATGTTTAAAGTACTTTGAAGGAAACAAGGACTGATATGCAATATTAGATAAGGATTAATGTGTAATATTAAACGAATATTCTAGAATTAGTTAGGGATAATTACTTGTCGTTCAAGGATTACATGTTGTAAACCGACTTAAGGTTATCTATATAAAGAGCCTTAAGAGGTATTGGTCGATATAAGTTTTATAAGTCTTAGATACGTTTAGAAGTCGATAAAAGTTAAATAGTTAGGGATTGTTAGTGAATCTGTGTAACAAAGCAGGTTCTAAGTTTGGTTAATATAAAAGTTCTTCCTAAGCTTTGTGTTAAGTAGATTCCGCATACTTTACAAGGTCAAACAGTGTTTCAATATTAATAGTGTTGAGTTTACTCAATATTGTTAAACCTTTACAAGCTACAAAGTAGTTTGGTCAGAGTATATCGATCCAACAAGTGGTATCAAAGCTTGTGTTGGAAAATCTGATTAAGAAGACAAACCTTTAAAACCGATTTCACTACAAACCCTTCAAGATGTCGACAGATGCTGCACCTGCTCCCTCAATCACTGCTGTTAGAATCCCTATTGTTAAGAAGGGAGAATATAACTTATGGGCCATGAAGATGAGGCAGTACATTGCCATCACAGACCATGCTTTGTGGGATGTGATTGTCAATGGTAACATGCAAATCGAAGAACCAGTAGAGTTACCTGGACAACCAACACCACCAAAAATAACTGTACCTGCTGCTATTCCTGATGGTATTCCTGATGGTCACCTATTAAAGTTTCATGATGCCAAAGATGCCAAACAACTATGGGCTGCAATAAAGAAGAAGTTTGGAGGTAATGATGCTTCCAAAAAGATGCATAGGAATTTGCTGAAGCAACAATTTGAAACTTTCATTGTTGGTGAAAGAGAAGGTCTTGATTCTGCTTATGAAAGATTTCAACATCTTTTGAGTATGCTAGAACTATATGATGCTGAGGCATCAGTTGAAGATGCTAATTTAAAGTTTCTAAGGAGCTTGCCATCAGCATGGCATGTAGTTGCTACTATGATCAGAGGACAATCAGGGCTGGATACTATGGACTTTGATGATCTTTACAACAATCGGAAGGTGTATGAGCATGAGATGAATGGTATTACAGGTTCAAGCACATAACAGAACATTGCTTTTGTCTCTTCTGAAAAGAGAAGCAGTACTTCCAACAAAGGTACTGCTTACCCTGTTCAAAGTACTGTGACTGAAACACAGGTTCCATGCACAACAATGGTCACCACCAATTCATCACAGTCACTTACCCCCACCTCAGATGATGTTCTATGTTCATTCTTTGCTCAACAAGCATCTCTGCCAGTCACCTATCAAGAAGATGTATTGCAAATAGATGATGATGCCTTGGAAGAAATTGATATCAGATGGCAAGTTGCTATGCTCACTGCAAGGATCAAGAAGTATGTGAACAAAACAGGAAAAGGCATCAACTTCAGAGCTAAACAAGGAATAACATTTGACAAGTCCAAGATTGAGTGTTTCAATTGTCAAAGGACTGGTCACTTTGCAAGGGAGTGCAAGTTTGCAAAGTATCAAGCAAACAAGATGATTGAACCACCCAAGCCTGAGAGAAAAGAGATTCCAATTACTGAACCAAAACCAAAAGCTTTGGTTGCTCAAGAGAATCTGTCAGAGATTGATTGGTCAAATGAGTTTGATGATGAACCTGTAACCTATTCAATGGTTGCATTGGAAGACTGGAGCACAGCATTTGATGAAGAGCCTGGATATGCTGCTTTGGAGTCAAGAGATGAGTTAGGAAGTTTTGATTGGAGCATGGAGTTTGAAGAAGCACCTGTTCAGCTTGTTATGGTAGCTGCTTCACCAAGTTCATCCACTAACTCTGAGGTATGCTCTAAGTGTAATGATATGTATCAAAAGTTACTTACTGAGTATGTAGCTGAAAGAGATAAATTTCAAAAAGCTAGGGCTGAGATAACTGGTTATCAACTAACTTTAGAGTCAATGGAAGCCAAAATTCTTACACATGAAAACAATTAAGTAGCATGGCTTGAAACATATAAACAACAGGATTACCTAGTTAAGTTGAATGAATGGAAACTAGGTTGCAAGGTGTCTGAACTAGAAAAAGTGACTGCTGAAAGGGATAAGTTGTTAGAAAAACTTGTTGTATGGAATGAGGCAGGTGTGTCACATGTTCAATTTGTTGAAAAGCAAAGAACATCTAATATTAAGACAGGCCTAGGTTATGATAGTAATGAAGGTATTCCATTTAAGAGCAAGGAACTAAATCTTACTGTTGATACCTCCACTAGTGATGAAGAGTTCATAAGTCTAGATGAAAACACCTCTAGTGATGAGGAATCCCCTAGTCCAACACCTCCTGTATTTCAGAAAGAAAAGGGTTATAATGCAGTTCCTCACCCATCAGGTAGCTTTCAACCACCTATAAAAGATGTTGATTGTTATGGTGTAGATAATCTAGAGTTTAGGAAAAAGCTTAAAAGTAAATTTAATCTTGAAACTTTAGAAAGATCTGTTGAAGCTCCTAAGGTAGAAGAGACCAAGTTTTCAAAACAAGCAGTACCTTCAAACTCTTTTCGAAGTACTGCTGATCACTCAGCAGTACCTCAAAGAAAACTTTTTCAAAATACTGCTAATTTTAGAAACACTCATGGAAGGGGATTTGGGGATATTGGTCCAAAGGTCTGTTATGTTTGTTACAGTCCTCATCATTTAATTAAAGACTGTGATTATCATTCAAACTACTTAAGTAAATATCCAAAGACCAGAAGTGCACAACCAAGTTATAGGGAGAATAAACCAAGGGATAACAAACCAGTTTGGAACTATACAAATAGGGTCAACCATAGTAATTTCTCAAAAGACTATAGGTACTCTCATCAGAAAAGGCCATACTCCAAACCCTCAGTACCTTTACAAAGTACTGACAGAAAGATCCCTAATGTTTCTAGCAAACAGTCTAATGTAAGATCTAGGAGGCACAATCATTACAACCCTAGACAGCCTTACAACACAAGAAAAGATGCTAGGACACAGAACCCAACTCCTAAAGTTACAACTAAATGGGTTAAGAAAGAAAGTACTGCTGGGGAAAAACCAGTACTTTCAGAAGTTAAGGGTGAAAACGGGACAAGTGATCTTGAAAAAACAACAGTTTTGGAATCAAAAACCTTAATTCTTGATCATGCTTTCAAAGACAGTGGTGATTACATACTCAAAAATTTTGAGTATGTCACTCCACAAGGGGAACACAAGTCAGTAATGGCTTGGGTTCCTAAAAATAACTAACCTTTTCATGTAAATGCAGGGCAACCCAGAGGAGGAGCTTAAAGATCATCTTATTGTAGATAGTGGTTGCTCTGGCAGTATGACAGGAGAAAAGGAGCTCTTGTCAGATTTTAAAGCTTATTATGGAGGAAAAGTTGCATTTGGGAATGATCCTGATGGAGGAAGAATAACGGACGAAGGAACTATCAAGGCAGGAAATATTGATTTTGAAGATGTTAGATATGTAAAGGAGCTCAAATTCAATCTTTTGTCAGTCTCTCAGATCTGTGATAAGAAGTACCCTGTGTTATTCTTTGACACAGAATGTCTTATACTTTCTCCTGATTTCAAGTTAGAAGATAGAAACTTGGTGTTACTGAGAGCACCAAGAACTAATGATGTGTACAGCATAGACTTTAAGAATGTAAATTCTGCTGAAAGAGCAACATGTTTGATTGCAAGAGCATCTATGGAGGAAGCACATCAATGGCACAGAAGACTGCGACATGTTAATTTCAAGAATATCAATAAGCTGGTCAGAGGTAACTTAGTTAGAGGTTTACCTTCTAAGACATTCAAGAATGATCACACATGTCTTGCTTGTAAGAAGGGTAAACAGCACAAGGCCTCTTGTAAAAAGATTGATGAGAAGACTATTAGAGAGCCTTTGGAATTGCTGCACATGGATTTGTTTGGACCTGTTTCAGTTGTCAGTCTGAATAAGAAGAAGTACTGTTTGGTTATAACAGATGACTATAGCAGATTTAGTTGGGTCTTTTTCTTATGCTTTAAAGATGAAACTTTTGATGCTATTCATGATCTAATTATAGCACTTGAAAATCAGTTAAGACTCAAGATTAGAGGAATTAGATGTGATAATGGGCTGAATTTAAGAATTAGCTTTTGGATGAATTTTGTGCCAAGAAAGGAATTAAAAGAGAATTCAGTATTGCTAGAACTCCTCAACAGAATGGAGTTGCAGAAAGAAAGAATAGAACTCTTATAGAAGCAGCAAGAACGATGCTTGCAGATACTCAACTACCTGTTCCATTCTGGGCTGAAGCTGTAAGTGTTGCTTGCTATATATTGAATAGAGTATCAGTGACTAAACCTCAAATGAAGACACCTTATGAGTTACTCATGGGAAAGAAGCCAAGTATTAAGTTTATGAAACCTTTTGGATGTCCTCTCACCATCTTAAATACTGCTGATAATTTGGGCAAATTTGATGGGAAGTCAGATGAAGGATATTTATTGGGATATTGTACAAATAGCAAAGGATTCAGAGTGTACAATAGGGCTACCAAGAAGGTTCAAGAATGTCTTCATGTTGAGTTTTTGGAAGAACAAGAGAATTCTAAAGGTAAAGGTCCTGATTGGATGTTTGATCTTGATTTAATGTCTTCATCAATGAATTATGTACCTGTAAGGGAAGAAAATCAGGTTGCTCCCACTGAAGAAGAAGCACAGTACATTGTTCATGATGTTAATTTAAGATCTGAAGATGAGCCAAAAGATAATGCCAATGATGAGAAGAAAGGTACTTCTCAACCTAACAGTACTGTTGATCCTCAAAGTACTGTTCCACCACAAATACCAGTATCTGCAGAAGATCAAGCCATTCAAGATGAACTTTCTAGGATGCTTTTTCAAGACATAATGGCTAAGTTGTATGATGATGAACAAAGGAGAGCTTATGAAGCAGAAAAGAAGAAGGCAAAAGAAACAGCCAGTACTTTAACCCAAAGTACTGTCAATCCATTTGAAAGTACTTTTCAACCATTAAATACTTCAAATTGGATAAATACTGATGCTGTTCATGATCCTAATATGCCTGACTTAGAAGATACTGCTACTTTAGAAGACACTGATGATGAATTGGATCAAGAAGGCATTTTCTCAGATTCTAATGAAAATCCTGATATAACTAATTTGGAAGATAATCTTGAAGTTTCACCAACTCCTACTCACAGAATTCATAAAACTCATCCTGTTACCAATATTATTGGACCCTCATCATCAGGGGTGCTCACAAGGACTAAGGCTAAGAATATGTCTCAACAACATACTTCTTTACTTAGTTTTATCTACAAGCAAAACAGGGTGAATCACAAGGATCAGAAGTTGTGTTTATTTGCTTTTTTTCTATCTCAGGAAGAGCCCAAAAATATCAAACAAGCATTAGCCAAGGAAAGTTGGGTGGAAGCTATGCAAGAAGAACTTCTATAGTTTAAACTTCAAGAAGTTTGGGTATTATGTGATTTACCTGATGGAAAGAAACTTATTGGAACTAAATGGGTTTTCAGAGTAAAAAGAGATGAAAGAGGGAATGTTATTAAGAACAAGGCAAGATTAGTGGCTCAAGGATATAGACAGGAAGAAGGAGTAGACTATGATGAAATTTTTGCTCCTGTGGCAAGGCTTGAAGCCATCAGGCTATTTTTGGCTTTTGCATCTTATATGGGATTCCCTGTATATCAGATGGATGTTAAAAGTGCTTTTCTTTATGGCAAAATCACAGAAGAAGTTTATGTCAAACAGCCTCCTGGTTTTGAAGATCCTGCACACCCAAACAAAGTTTACAAGGTAATAAAAGCTCTTTATGGTCTTCATCAAGCTCCAAGAGCTTGGTATGAAAGGCTTTCCAACTTTCTATTGCAACATGGTTATAGAAGAGGAGCTATTGACAAAACTTTGTTTATCAAGAGAGATAAGAAGGATATTATGCTTGTTCAAATATATGTAGATGATATTATTTTTGATGCTACCAAGATCTCATGCAGAAAGAGTTTTAGATGAGTTCCATGGGAGAATTAACATTCTTCTTAGGCCTTCAAGTGCAACAGTCAAGCAGTGGGATTTATATTTGTCAAGATAAGTATGTTGCAGATATTCTTAAGAGATTCACTTTTACAACTGTTAGGCCTACATCTACACCAGTGGATACTAACAAACCTTTGGGAAAAGATGAAGATGGAGAAGATGTTGATGTCACACTATACAGGTCTATGATTGGTTGTCTTATGTATTTAACTGCATCAAGACCTGATATTACTTTTGCTGTGAGCTTATGTGCAAGACATCAGGTTAATCCAAAAGTATCTCATTTGAATGCTGTCAAGAGGATTTTCAGGTATCTTAGGCAACAACCTAAGCTAGGATTATGGTATCCTAGGGATTCACCTTTCCATCTCCATGCCTTCTCAGATAGTGAGTATGCATGAGATAACTATGATAGAAGGTCTACAATTGGAGGATGTCATTATCTTGGAAGCAGATTAGTGTCATGGCAATGTAAGAAGCAAACAATTGCAGCAACTTCTTCCACAGAAGCAGAGTATGTAGCTGCTGCAAGCTGTTGTGCACAAGTACTTTGGTTGCAGAATCAGTTGTTGGATTATGGATTCAATTTCAAGAATACTCCTATCAACATTGATAATGAGAGTACCATCTGTATTGTTAAGAATCCAGTCTATCATTCCAAGACCAAGCACATTCAGATTAGACATCACTTCATAAGAGATTGCTATGAACAAAGGCTTATCAATGTGGTTAAAGTTCATACTGATGATAATGTAGCGGATCTACTCACTAAGGGCTTTGATGTTTCAAGATTTACTTTCTTAGTTGTGAGTATTGGCATGATTCATATGTAAGCTATTTTTTAGGGGAGGCATAAGTAGTTATTAGTTAGTCATTATTTGAGGGGAGGCTACATGTATCATTCCAAAGAAAGGATTTTCTTTATTCATAATTCTTACACCTACCATTCAGAAGTACAACACCATTCTTATTTTCAAGTACCAGAAACAGACACAACAAACCCAACAAAACACAAGACTCCATCAACCTACTACCAAGCTCCACACTCTACTCCATTGGCCTTTTACCCTTGCCCTCATAGCTTTGCTTTCCCTTTTGAGCAGTCCTTCTCTTGTCATCAAAAGAAGTCTGTTTTCTTGGGCAAGCCAGGCCAAGAACCTGTTTGGGAGGTCTTTCTTTTCTTGGATCAGGCTACTTCATATTCTGGATAGCTGTTTCCAGGGCCTGAGTCAATGCATGTGGAAGCTCTTTAGCCAAAGTTGAACCAGAACCAACTCTCTTTTTGGGCTTTTTGATGGTAGTACGGCCTGCATCAGTTATGGTAGAGTTGGCTGCACTCATTGTTGATGAAGCTTCTTGGTGTCCCATCCATTGCACATGAGGAGGAAAATAGTCTGTCCATCCTGGATCTTCAAATTCAGAATCAGAGTAGTACCTTATCTCTGAGTCTGTGGTACCTTCTGAGTCTGAAGAGATGTTCACAATTGGTATGTGGCTCATTGTGCTTACCTGTTTGTGTTTAGAGAAAATTTTGTGTTTGCAATGTATTGGTGAAGTTGCTTTTATAAGCAAGATGAAGGTTAATGGGCATTTAATGAAGTGTATTGAAGTTCACTTACCCTGGTTGTTTTGCAATTTAATTTGGTACTAGTCTTTAATGAAGTGTTGACTTTCTAAGATATTTTGGTCAAATGGTCAATCTTCAAGATTTTTAGTGGGCAAGTACTTTGGTCAATCTACTGTTTGAGTTTATGGTGGAAAGTACTTCTCCATTCTTTATGGAAAGTACTGCTTGGTGTTATTAAAAGGGTTCGCTGACGTGTCAGATACTGTTCCAACGGTCAGATTTGCGGCTAACAACCTTTCGAAAGATATGGGATATTTACTTCTAAAAATAACGGTAAAATCATTAATTAACCGTGATTTTTTGTAATTTTATCCGTATATAAACCTCATATCTTTTCCTTTTATTCACCTTACTTGTCCATATAAACTCATACCTACTTTGAATCGATCATCACTTTTCGTACTCTAACCCTAATCATCATGGCTAATCGACTTACCAACACCAAACACAACATGATTGCAAACCTTGAGAAAACCCAAGCAAACCTTGATTTTCATGGAATCATTGATTTTCTCACTGGTACCAACATCTGTTACTCCATCCTTGTCAACCCTGAGATTATTGGACCCTGGATTCAAGCTTTTTGGGATACAGCTCAGTCACATGTTGAAGATGGAGAGGATATCATTACTGCTACAGTTGCTGGGAGAGCTATACGTGTTACAGAAGCTTCAATTAGGGAGGTTTTGCTATTTGATGATGAAGGAGGCTCTGTTTTATTTGGGAAACAAGAAGTTTGGAATACACTCAGAGATATTGGGTATGAAGGTTCTTTGACTAAGCTTACTTTTCAGAAGGCTATGGTTAGTCCTCATTGGAAATTTCTTATTCATGTTTTGCTACATTGCTTGAGTCCAAAGAGTACTGCTTGGGATCAATTCAGTCATTCTATAGCTTCTGCTTTTGTTGGTCTAATTACCAATCAACCTTTTAACTTTTCATACATGATTCTTGAGGGTATGCTTACTCATATTAAGGCTGGCAAACCTTTTCTAATGTATCATAGGTTTGTTTAATTGCTTTTAGAAAATCCACTAGATGGTGTACCCAAACCTCAGGATTATGTACCCACTATTAGGATGCCACCTAAAGTTTTCACTTTTATGTCTCATAAGGGAGTTAATTTTTCGGGTAGGAATACACCTCTTAATGCTTATATATTAGAGGTAGCTCAAGCTGTTAGGAATGAAGAAGACAATAGTGGTTCTGCACATTCTGATAATGCTGCTCAATCTGATTCTGCTGAGCATTCTGCTTCAGTACATACATCTACACCAACTATTGTTTCTCCTCAGCATGTTGTTTCAGGTGAAAGGACTCCCTCAGATACAGCCTCTTTGGATAGACCTGTTTCTGCTCAAGGTACTTCTCCACAAAGTACTAATCCTCAAGGTACTGCTTCAGAGGATTCTCCAGTACCTAATCCCAATGATTATACTTCCACAGGTGGATTTCAAACACCTGGAGGAGCTGAGGGATTTCAAGGTACTGAGAGTAATTCTGATTTGGCTAAGGAATTGGAGAAGCTGAAGTCAACTGTTACTTCTCAAGCTGCAGAAATCAAAAGGTTAAGAAAGAAGTTCAGAAGATTGAAGAAATTTGTCTGGCCTCTTGTTCAGAATTTTAGGCTTTATGTGAAAGAAAAGAAGCAGTCTCAGAAGTCACAATCAACAAAGAAGAAGTCTAAGTCTAAGAGGAGGCAAAGGAGATCATCATCTATTATATTGGGGAGGAATCAGGATGATAATTTGGATAGATTTGATGATATGGTTCAATTTTCAGAGAACAAGAATGATCAAGATGAAAATGTTGCTCAAAATAGTACTGAAAGAAAAAGTGGTGAGACAGAGCAAATTAATCTTGAAGTTGAGCATGAGAATGTAAAAAGTGGGGATACAGAGGAAATTGATTTGGAAGGAAATAATGCTCAAAGTACTTTTGTTGAAAATATTGTTGTGCAAAGTACTGATGAACAAGATATTGCTGGTCCTTCTACAAAGTATCATGAAGATGAAGCTGGTCCTTCCACTTTTATACAACAAGAAGAAGAAAGAGTGCATACTGCTAGTGATGATGCCACAATTGCTCAGGTTATGATGAATTTAAGAAGACCTACTGGAGGAATACATATATCTGAGCCTGCACAAAAAGATGATGAAAGTACTTCTGAATCAGAGAAACTAGATCCAAAAGATAAAGGGAATGGAATAATGGTTCAGAAAGATACTAAGAAGAAGAAGAAGAAGAAGAAATTTTCTATTGCTCAGATTAGAGAATTAGAGACTGCAGATGATTTAGAGCTTGCTAGAAAGCAACAAGCTGAATATGATGCTGAGTATTTGGAAGAAGTTAGCAGGCCAATTACAAAGAAGCCAATGACCAAAGCTCAGGAAAGGAATTGGATGATGCCATTCTTAAGAAAGAAGGGATACAAGAATTTACATAAACAAAGGTATCCAGAAATAAAAGCTTTATGGGACAAAGTACAAGAAGATATCAGAAGAGAGATAGAAAGTTTTGTACCCATGGAAGTTGATAGAAAGAAGAAATTAGAAGATATCAGAAAGGAAGAAGCTGAGCAAAGGAGATTGAAAAGAAAGAAATTAGCTGAAGATGATCAACTGACAAAAAGGCTGAAGTTAGTTCATGAAGATACAGTTGATGAACTCAGAAATTATTTAAGAGTTGTTGATTTTGAGAACAAAAAAATTGATGATTTTGGAAAAAAGTCCAAGATAATCTCATTTTCTGTGGTTGAATCTAAAGAGGGAAATTATTTTATGATCCACAGAGAAGATGAAAGCTTCACAACATTTTATATGTTATGGGATTTTTTGCACTGTATCACAAGGGCATATCTTTATGACTTATATGTGCAAGTGCAAACTTATTATACAGAGAATGAAGCTTCAGAAGTGGGATTAGTTCTGCTTGGAGACTTATTTACCATCTGGGATACTGAAGAAACAAGTATTGATCCTCTCTAGAATGATCAAGAGAATTGGGAAATAACAAGATGGAGATTTTTTGAGTCATCAGGAGTTCATACACTAGAGATGGAAGATGGTACCATGATTCACATGTTGGCTGAGAAGAGATATCCATTGATCAGAGAAATAATGCTCAGAATGCTGGATCATGGAATGGAACTTGAAGATGAATCTGAAGTAGCTTTGGATGTTATCAAGCTATTTATTAGATGGGTCAAGTCTGAAGAGTAATATTGCATAATACTGGTATGAGTTGTTTTGTAAAATAAAAGTATTTTTCAAAGTACTATAAAAACAAACAGTACTTTATCAAAGTACTGCTTGCTGATATAAACCAGTGTAAGTTCTTTAAAATAAAAATAAATGTTTTTGATGTTTAAAAGAAAAGGAAAAAGGATTTGAAAAGAAACACATGGTGTTAGTATTTATACTACACAACAAATGGTAATCAACTCACCATGTTTAACAAATAAGAAAGAGTTTGACTCATCATGAGGGTACGGCTCTGATGTGATAATCAAATCCGTTGATGGTTGATAGTTTACCAAAAACTAGGTTATCAACACACCATACATCCAAGTGATTAAGAGTTGGCTAGTCCATAGCAAACGGCTTATGGTAAAGACATATCAAATCCGTTGATAGCTAATGATTTGCTAAAAATCATAATTTTCAATTATTCACCTCTCACAGGAGTTAACACATCTGGAAGTGATGAGAATAGTATGAAACTTTTAAGATTTGATGATCTTTGTACCAAAATGTTGCTGAGAAGATGTTGTGGAAGATATGATGCTGATGAAGAGTACTTTGACAGATGACAGATAGAAGAAAAGGAATAAAGAAATAATCTCAATGCATAATTAAAGATTTGAAGATTAAAAGATAAACAAAGAAACTTGAAATCAAGCAAGTAGAGTTCAAGTTAGGGGAGGATTGTTGGGATATGAAATATCAAAGTACTTCTGGATGTCAAAGTATTGCTGCATGAAGAATAAAGTCAAAGTACTGCTGAAGGAAAAAGTCAAAGTACTGCTGTTATTGAAGAATGTTTAAAGTACTTCGAAGGAAACAAGGACTGATATGCAATATTAGATAAGGATTAATGTGTAATATTAAACGAATATTCTAGAATTAGTTAGGGATAATTACTTGTCGTTCAAGGATTACATGTTGTAAACCGACTTAAGGTTATCTATATAAAGAGCCTTAAGAGGTATTGGTCGATATAAGTTTTATAAGTCTTAGATACGTTTAGAAGTCGATAAAAGTTAAATAGTTAGGGATTGTTAGTGAATCTGTGTAACAAAGCAGGTTCTAAGTTTGGTTAATATAAAAGTTCTTCTTAAGCTTTGTGTTAAGTAGATTCCGCATACTTTACAAGGTCAAACAGTGTTTCAATATTAATAGTGTTTGTTAAACATTTACAAGCTACAAAGTAGTTTGGTCAGAGTATATCGATTCAACATATATATATATATATATATATATATATATATATATATATATATATATATATATATATATAAAGTAAAAAAAAGGGCCTATGGCCGGTTGGGTGTTAACCCACACAAACCAAAAAAAAACACAACTCCATCTCCTACATCTCCCCCCCCCCCCCCATTATCAAACCCTAGCCGCCTATATTCCGGCCACCACCACAGCCATACCGCCGGTCACCACACTACACCGCCACCACCAATCAACTCCCCTTCATCTCCTATTTTTTATCTACTACTACCCGCGCCCTACCCCTCCGTTTTTACTTTTGTTACCACCTCAAACTCACCACCATCTTCTTTATTTTAAAGTTTCTCACGTCCTTGTCTTGTGAAACGAAGGTAAAACGAGTCACAAGTGGTTGTGACTCGTATTTTGATGAAAACGTGACCAAGGGGTCACGAGTTACATTTTTTTCGAATGGGTTTTGATTTAAAAACATGAGATACAAGTGGGTTTTGATTAAAAACGTAATAATAAACGAGTTTGGTATCCGGGTTTGCTTGTGGATGTGAGGTCGAGGCTCAACCGAGAGCTCTTGCTCTCGGCTTCTGCTTTCCGGGCTCAAGTGACCATTCTTGATATTCTTGGTCTTTGGTTAATGATATTGAGGGTGTTTGATTTTCATTTCTTGTGTTTTTAGTGATTTTGGATTAAAGAGGAATTGGATTTGGTTGTTTATGATGTGAGGCCGACGACCCAAAGGGTCCGTTTGGTTGGTTTCAAGCTCGTTAGAGCTAGCTGAGACCCTAGAGGTCTCGGGTGGGACCCACACGACTTGTGGTGAAATTTTGACCCGGGTTTGACTTGGTAGGTCGACCCGTATACGTGGTATTTTAATGATTGTCGAGTTATTAACTTCATGGTTTATATTGTTGGTTATTATTATTATTGTTAATAATATGAAATGGGAGATTGATGTCGAGATGATATGGACTCGTGGTATATTTTTGGAGTTGTGTTGACGAAAGTGGTATTGGGAACCGATTGTGAGACGGTTACTTAGAATGACGGAGATAGGTTATAAAGGTGCCGTAGTCGGACCTTATTGTTGTAGCTTGTGAATATGGGACTTGTTGACGGAGTTGAATTACTTTTGATTGAGGCTTAATTATATTACTTTGGATTATTTGGGATGAATGTAAACTTTAAAACCCTGGTTGGTTTTGTTTTTACTTATGTTTACTTTATCTCATTTCTTTATGACTTGTGACGGATACCAATCCCCGTAGCACCCCGAAAGCTTGATTAGTCTTCCGTTGTATCAAATTTTGGGGGTGTTACACTCGGCGAGGGGGGGGGGGGGGGGGCGGTGTGGCGAAGAGCAACAGCGAGGCAACCACGGGTGCCACATATGAACTGCGAGACCCAACAACGAATTACACCTTCCGCTCTTAAAGGCGTTCAAACTTTGGGATGTTTGCTTTTTTATTTTGAGTCAGACGCAGTCAGATATATTGCATCTTACTTAATAAGAGATGAGTGATTTGTCTTATTACCTCTTATTGTCTCTTTAAATCTGTAATAGTTTTTGATTGTGTTAAATTTAGGATAATCTAAACTATCTATAATGCATTTTAGACACTCTCTTCTTAAATATTTTAATATTTTCAAAAATAGATTTTAAGCATTTCATGTTTTAAAGCTATTTTTACAATTGTTAAATGCACCAATATATTTATGCAACGTATATAATTATGTTATTTTTAAAATACCACATCATTCGAATATACAATTAATATATATCAAATGGTACAAACGAAACAAGCTACTAATCTATTATAAAAATCTTGACATATGCTAAATAACAAGTACCTTTCATCGTCAATCATCACAACTTCGTAATACTACTGGCTATAGTTTTCGTATCGCCATTGCGTTGTGATGCACGGATACTCTCCATTTTTATATGAGATATTGTGCGATAAAGTTATTCTTTAAAATTTTCGTCATGTGTAATGTTATTATAACGAAAAATATATAATAAAATAATATTGTTTGCCAAAAATTTTGATTACGGGATACTCACCGCTGCAACACGCGGGTACCTGCTAGTTTATTCAATGTTTTGTTGATATGTTAAACTTATGATAAATGTTTTGCTTTATGTTTACGCAAGTTACTTATTCATCACAATGAGATAGTTTTACATATAAATCGCAAATTAAAATCATTTAGATAATTAACAATAATGAATAATATGTTTTTATTCATGTTCACTTTCTAACCTCCTCTTAATCTTTTATATAATAAAATAAAACACCTATTGGGAATTTTGCATTTAAAAAAATCAATTCATACCTGATTTAGTAATAATTTTATTAAAAAAAATATATATTTTCTTATTAGGTAATATTTTATATTTATCCATAACACAAGTAGAAGATAAATACAAAAAATATAGATAAGATATTTAAAAAAAATATATTATTTATTTTATATTTATCCACAACACAAGTAGAAGATAAATAAAAAAAATATAGATAGGATGCAATTAACAATAGGATTAAAATTTTTAAATAATTATTTCAAAAAAAAAAAAAAAAAAAAAAAAAAAAAAAAAAAAAAACGCGCGTGTACGGGTATTATAACTAGTATGTGATATATTTAGATTTAGACTCGAAGCATCTTAATTATCCAAGTGACCTTTAGCAAATGATAGATACATATAAACTTTGCCAAGATAACGTAACATAGGAAATACTAGTGTTTTTTTTTTTTTGAACGGTTACTTTCTTTAAAGGGAAATCCATGTCCAATTTGAAACCCGATGGGGGAAAAACTTTCAACTTAAGCCGCTCGAAGGCACGACACTTAAATTGAAGTAAACCCTGCCTTCTCCAGATTCGAACCCTGGTGGGTTGAAACCTTCATTGAAGGACTTTGAAATCGTACCGACAGGGCAGTGGTCCACAAAGGAGGACTTCCCGGTTTGGTCACCCAAACTGGTACTACTCTCCACTAGGCACGCTTAACTGAATAAGACATGCCCAGTGGACCACAAGCCCATTGGTAGGAAATACTAGTTATTAATCAATTATCGATATAGTCCGTCACTTCGTTGGCATTTTATCTTATTATAAATGTACGTGTATAGGTTTTCCACCCTAAAGCATATGGCAGGGCCCATGGCTCATTGATTTGATTTGATGGTTTCAAAGCGTTAACAAAAGGTGGACCATTCTCATATTGAATACAAGACCATGCTTGAAAACGCAATAGTTGGATACAATCCATGTTAGTAATAGTGTAATACTAAATGGTAGCCCAACTGCCAAATTTTCTTTTAAATTAACGTGGTCTACATCAAGGTCACCCATTATCTCTGTTCCTTTTTCATTCTTGTTATGGAAGAGCTTCATTATGCTCTTAAAGATGCAACTAATTTTCGTTTAATCAAAGATGCATCAATGGGCACTAATGGATTGACATTATCACATTTCTTCTTTGCCGATGATGTGGTCATAATTTCTTAATGGAGTAATCATGATATGGAAAACATTCTTACAATTCTGAATGTTTTATTTGGCTTCGAGGCTCAAAATTAACATAAAAAATCTAACATTTTTGGATTCGGTGTTTCTTCATCAGAATTATCAATCACCTCTCGGCTTGCTAGTTGCTCGGAAGGTACATTTCCGTTCACGTATCTTGTATTACCAATCGGAGCAAACATGAATCATGCATCTTCTTGGAACTTAATAGTCGACATATTTAAATCCAATCTATCATCTTGGAAAGTCGACCTTCTCTCAATCGGAGGCCGCTTGATCATCATTAAATCGGTTTTAGGTAGCTTGGGCATCTATTATATGTCTTACAGAGTCGATTATTCATTGCCTTGAACGTTTGCGTGCACAATCTTTCTAAGGTAGTGACGGATCTAAGAAAAAGCTAGCTTGGATTAAATGGGATAAATTTTAGCTTCTTTAGATCATGGAGGTCTATGCGTCAAAAGTCTTAAATCTTTCAACCTTGCTTTACTTCTCAAGTGGCATTGGAGGTTTATCTATAATCCTAAATCATTATGGGTTTTTGTTATCAAATCGATTCATGGTGAAGATGCAAGTTTGGGCTCTATGGGTTGTACAATGAACGGGATCTGGGCTAAAATCATTAGCTCAATTAACTCTCTTCATTCTCACGAAATTATTTCAAAAGGTACGCTACATTTTGTTGTGGGTTGCGGAAATCAAGTTAGATTCTGGAAGGATATTTGGCTCGGTGACGAGCCTCTTTGTCAGCATTTCAATTGGCTTTATAGATTGGATATGCACGGAGATTGTTTGATTCAGGATCGTTTATCGTCATTTGGATGGACTTAGAATTGACGTAGACCGGTGGATAGTGGTCATATTGGTGCTATGTTTTCTTCTATATTGTCTGAATTGAAATTTGAAACATATCTTTCTTTCTTCAAACCTTAATTGATGGTCTTGGCAGCTTGGCAAAGATGGCACATTTACTGTTGGAGAAACCTGAGCCCACATTGACGATTATAATCTTCCTTCTACGTATACATCTACGATCTGGAATAAATCCTTTCCTCGCAAACTCAATGTTTTCATGTGGAGATTGAGACTAGACTGTCTCCCTAATCATATAAATCTGTCAAGACGTGGTATAGAGATTGATTACATTTTATGCCCAATATGTAATGAGGGTGTTGAGACATCGATCATAGCTTTTTCTCATGTGAACATGCTTCTACCGTCTGGAGATCCATTCAGCTTTGGTGCAGCTTATCTCTTCCTTCGTTACTTTCATGTTCTGTTTGGCTTAATTGGATTGGTTCTATGCAATGTTCCAAGGACAAGAAGGATCGTTTATATGTTATTGTTGCCACGACGTGCTCGATTCTTTAGAAGTTTCGCAATTGTGTCATATTTAATCCTCAAGCAATGAGAAAATGTGACATCCTGGATAATTTTCATTCTTTTTCTTTTTCTTATTTAAAATGTAGATATGCTAAATTTTTAAATTGACATGATTGGTTAAAAACTCCTTTGTAATTGCCTCTAGCCCATTGCTAGTAGTTTTGTTATAGATTTTCTTCTTGCTATTAAAAAAAATAAATAAATAAATAATAAATAAAAATTCTAATACTAAACATATGATTTAATGTCTTCAGCAAGGGATCTTCAATTCGATCCAACAAGCAAATTATATACATTTTGCTAATGTTATGAGTTATTACTATGTTTAGAAGCAAGTAAATATACTTTTATGCTCATTAATAATTTTTTTAGTATTTATTTATTATTATTTAAAAACGGCACCACATTAAGTTAAACCATTCAAACAGGCAGGTCTCGGGACCCGAACCACTAGGAGAGACCCGCATGCTCATTAATAAGTTATATAGATATAACAAGCAACTAATATACATTGTTAGTTCAATAGATTGATGATTATATCCAATAACTAGTATGATTCAAGAAAAAACATACATCACAAATTCACAATAAAATCTGATGTGCCAAAATGAAAGCTTATGAATAAGAACGAGCAACGTCTAGCCAAAGCTAGAAAGACTTGGAATTATATAGTGCGTCGAATAAAAATGGTACTAAAAGGGAAAACTTAAAACATCGACAATGGGTGCGTTTAGTTGGGAGAAAACATCCTTGTTTTCTACAAAATATTTTGTGAAAAATAAGGAAAACATAAATCGTGTTCAAATCAACGCTTTCCATCAAAATGTTTTGCAAAACACAAAATCTATTATTTTCTAACTTAACAAGGAAAACTACAAAACAAATTTTAGTTGTTTTCCTTTGTAACCCACAACGCTCCTTCTCCTTTTTTAAAATAGAAAATACAAATATCAACTATTTCTATATTTTCAAGTGTTTTGTGGACTTATAAATTTTTACAAAACTAGATATAAAAAATAAGAGAATTTTTTCTGCAACTAAACGCACTCTTAAATTGCCGTACGTAAAGTAGAAAGGACATCAAAATGTTCAATGAAACGTGATTAAACTAAAAAAAAAGCTTGGGATGGGTCATCTCCTAATTGTATGTCGAAACTCTGATATAATCGAATAAGAACATATCACCAGTTAGGCTTCTTATATCAGTTGCTTTGATATGATCCTATCACCTTTATACATGTTACTTATATATGTTTTCTAGATATTTAGATATGTCGAATACCAATTTTTTTTTACTTTATTATAAGTTTTGTGATGATCAATTGGCAGTCAGATATATAACCACAACTGCACGTTCAGTATCATACTGCCGTGTTTGTACGGCACGAGTCTTATAAAGGTTTATAGGACAACTTATAAAATAAACTTTGTTTGTCACACAAACTTATAAAGCTTTTATAAGCCATAAGCCTTTATAACCCCAAGCTCATTGAAAAATGCTTATAGTTAATTAAATTACTCAAATACCTTTTAAAATGGATTAAGCTAGAAATATATCTGAATTTAATTTGATAAAATTTTATGTGATTTTACATAAATAAGGTTCAGCTCCAACTAATTTGTCAAACAATTTTATAAAACTATAAGCTTCAGCTTTCGGCTTATAATATAAGTTTCAGCCCTAAGTCCAACCCATTTTGCCGCACATGCGCTAAGTCGCTAAGTAACAAAGTTATACGGAGTAGTTCATAAGCCAGATTTATAAAACAGCTCAGTCTGAGTTTGTTTTGGAGAAGAATATTTGGGCTTAGCTACTAATAAGCCCATTCTTTTCAGATTAAAATTTAAATATCTTCCCATCAAGGCCCCAATATTCATATTTGTTTACATTCTTAATTTTTAGCAATGCATCCTTTCATTAGTTCATATATCAACAGTCCTTTCAATTTAATAGCTTGTCATTTTCATTGTTTGATATGAATTTATTTAATTTAATTGATTACAAAGCCTTTTTCATCTTTTAAAGAATGTACTCTGGTATGTCTATTTTCTTATGCTTGCTCTTATAATTACAATAGGTCCAATAAAACCGTCACTAAGTAAATTGGTTTATGCCAATTATTATTCGTATATCATATAACTATGCTTATCATATAGAGGAGATCTAATATCATGATATCTTTCTTGCTAACAAGTTATATAACTAAAACAAGATTACGAAGCTTTTAGATGTCGAAATGTATACGCAGCTTATAATGCTCGAAGAGTTCTAGATGGGTGTAAGTCTAGCGGATTTAATGCTTTTGAAACGAGTATTGAACCTGAACAACTTTACTACTAGTAGACTTGAAACTAAAAAGATAACAAGACAAAATTTGAACTATTTGAACTTTTGAAAAAACCATATGCAACAAAGCAGGTATGTGTACCTTTAAAAAACTGTCGGTGTTAATACCGTGACTTTCATTGTTTAAGCTGAGAATGATTGAAAACGAATGTATAGTTTTGCATGATTCCAAACTATCAAATTCTAGACAGAGGATATTCATGGTCCAGCAACATTCAATAAACATGTGATCATGTATTAAGACAGAATGATCAAGTAAAATGGGTCCAACCAATTCATTTATAGGTCTTGTTGGTTCAATTTTATTCATGATTATAATGAACAAGGATTTTTTTTTACCCGCGCTCCGCTACAGGGAACGAGATTGATTTAAGGACTGTTCATGTAATCGCAAGTAAAGACAGAGACGGCTTTTGCAATTTTTTATGACAGTTTATGCAACGCAAGAAAAGCGTAGGGACATTTATGTAGTTTTATGTTACACAAACAGTCCTTGGATTTAACGCAGGACGTGTTTGTGCAATCGCATATAAATGGCAAGGACGCTTTTTGCAATTTTTCAGGTACATTTTTGCAACACAATGACAATCAGAGGGACTATTTTTGCCTTTTGTCCTCTAACTTTACTATTCAGTGAATAGTAAAAGCCTCCTGGCTTTGGTTAATATTCAAAATGTGTTGATCATTCACTATGACGAATAGACAAGACAAGAAACTCCTCGCGTTAGATATATACAAGTGCAAAAGCAAATGATGCTATTTAGGTGTAAAGGCTAAGAAAATCGCTCACATATGACACAAGGAATGCTTAACTCTAAATGTTAAAATACGAACATTGTGATGTTCCTCTTTAACTTACCGCTGCATGTCTTTAGTCTTCTTATCGTGCTCTTATTTGTATATTCAGGTTCGGGTAGGAAACAGTAAGAAGTTGTTGTAATAAATTATTATAGAAGTTACTCCAAACTACTTTGAAGTAAAGGGGTAGAAAGTATATGAAGATGCACATGATTTATGCACATGCTTCTGAAATGATCGCGGTGCAGAATAGTATTACTCGTCTCAGGTTATTCCTTCTCATTTGATCCTAACTCTTCATGTGCATACTTGAAATTTACACGAGTCGAATGCTACATTGATATAAACCAATCAAACCTAGCAACCACATTATCGTGTTCCCTTAAAATGAATATAGGCAGCTGATTTGCTTAAAAGACATAACACAATCAAAGAAGTCAAAATTTTGGTTTAAAAGGATAGAAGGCAAGCATGAAAACATCACAAAGTAGGCTGGCTTAAACCTCATCTCATCTTAGGACTATGGACTGCAAAAAGAATTCCCATCACCCAACCAACCCATCATAGCAAACAAATTAAAATTGACCCACTAACCCCTACCCTATTCTTTTTAATCTTACACCTAAATATAACCCTTCCTCATCTCCCTTCAAACCTGTACAATCAGCAAAGCAAAGCATACTATAACTCGATAACCAAACAAATTCTAACTTATTCCTTTCAAATGTAGCTGACTGCAGGGTTCATGTTTGGGATGAGCTCGGGTTCAGGCTCAGTCTTCACAATCGCCATTTTGTCACTTGGCCCAAACATGGTTCTCATCTCAACCACCTTCTTATGGGAGTTCGAGTGCAGCGTAGGAATAAAAGTTGGACTGGCTGCAGGCCGATACTCTGGGAACAGCCGCCCTGACTTGTAACGAACACCACAAGCATTGCAAAGGGTCTTTGGACCCAATGGGCCTGCCCGCCATTGGGGTGTTTTTGTGATTTCACAGTGCATGCACTTTCTAACTCCTTGTCCTCCTGACTGGTTTTCGTTGTGGTTCTGGTTCTCATTTTGGTTCCCAATTTCCTCTGTTGGGCCCATGATCTTGGGCTTTTTTTGCTTCTTTTTCTTCTTCTCATCGGGCCCACGGATGACCAAATTCGGCCCGCAGCGAGATGCAAAATTCTTTTCAGATTCAGAAGAACCTGAAACAGGCGCAAGAATCATAGGAGATAGAAGTTCAATCATGGCCCGTGGGTTAAAAGTTGCGGGTCTTGGACGCTTGCTTCTGGCCCGTTGTGGCCCACGTTGAATTGGGCTAAGCGGGATCATAGGGCCAGTAGCACCACCACCACCTCCTGACCAGGAGGACGAGCTGGAGCTGCTGCTACTGCTCTCGAGAACCGACACAGGACTTGATGTCTGAAATTGGTGGCGTACCACTGTCTCCTTTTGGACCGGAACAGTCTCTTTGTTAATGGTCATTCCCCCACCCGAAAACGAGTCTTCCACAAAGTTTGAAAGCCATTCAAGCTGAACAATATCCTCATACTGTCATAAAAACATAAACAGGATCGTAAGTAAAACAATAAAACAATATCAATGTTACTATTTTTTACGGTCACCGTTAATATATTTCCTATTTTGAGAATTACCCATTACACCAAAGTTGGTTCAAATTAAAGTAAACATTGATTGAGCTTAAAAAAGTTAGTAATCTTTGACTTAATTGTCAAACTAATAAATCAACTTTTCTTCAAGATTACTACTTTATTCCTTAATTCCAATTTAAGAAAACTTTACTCCTTTCACATGTACATTAAATGGAACCCACACCTCCACAACCTCTCAACAATGCTGAGCTGACCAAATTTTGAAATATAACTCTTGCTTTTAAAACAATCAAAAACATTTACAATTATTGTAGTGGTCCACAAAAATTAAAATATCAAGAGTGACTCCAACTCAAAAATAAAAAATTCACATTTGAAATTTAAATACATATAACTCCAAAAGTGACAAAATCAAAATTCAAAGTGATGTGGTATCAGTAAAATTTAAGAATCTGAATGTTACTTTTAGGGGGTGTTTGGAATTGCTCTTGTTCAATAAAACTGTTTATGTGCTTATCACGTTGTGATACACACGTGATAAGCACATAAACAATTTTAACATTGGGTATCCACTTATTTGTGATTGATATATCATGTTACAAATAAACAACTTATTTCAAAACACAATAAGCCGTTTTACTAATCAATCCCAAACAACCCTGAAAATCTTTTTATACTATATAAAATCGACTAAAATCTTACGAAATTCAAATCTTCACCCACCAATTTTCAATTATTTAAAAACCTATCATAAGTAACATGAATTAACCACTAAGCATGTGCACAATCATAATCAAAGACCCTACATATCTACCATACCAATCCCTTAGCTGTCTACCAAAACCGACACAAACGTAGACATGAGACATCACTTTCAAACCAACATCATCAAAAACATTAACAAAAACAATAATCCACTCACCGGAACCGCAAGCTCAGCTGACAAAGCAGCCGCGCTATCGCTATTTCCACTGCCAAATATAGGATCAGACACTTGCAAGTCATCAGCAGCCCCATTATTAGTCCAAATGTTGTTAAACTCGTTACATTCAACCGAGTCTAGAGACGTGTCGTTAACTTGAGGGAATTCGATTAAATCGTCAATGTGGTCGAAAAACGAGCTGCAATCAATCTCCTCAATGAAATCCTGTCCTGACATTTTTTTCTAAAAAATTTTGCTGAAAACAAATTGAGAGAAAAATATGGTGTGAGTCAATGTTTAAAATAATTTGAAACTTATGTCAGTTACATATACTTATAAAAGTAACAAAAAACAGAAACAAATAAAAAGCACATTTGAAAGATTAATTGTCTATGTAACGTGAAATTGCAGAAATGTATTAATGACAACATAATGTAACAAGTAACATGTTTTTATTTTTATGTTTGTTACTTTTGTGTCATTTACTCTGTATTTTCGTAACACGTGACATACTTACCTTACATATTACTCTACATTTGTAATACAATTAATTGTATGTAACATTATTTCATATTTTAGCAATGTTTTGTAACAATAAATTGCTAAAATTAAATTATATACAATTTCAATGACAAACAAACATTTTATTACTAGTTCATTTGCTTTGTTATGGCGCGTTTAGTTGTGGAAATTTTATTTTATGTTTCGAAACTAAAAACATGTTAAAATTAAGTTTTCAGAAGAAAAAAATAGTTGGAAATAAAAAATTCAATTTTCAAATTAGTCCATTTTTTTGACGGAAAATTCGAAAAATCATAATTCCAAGTTTTCTACACTTTTCAATAGCATTTTTCCACTTTTATAAAAATTTATAAAAACACCATCAAATTTGAAAACACTAAAACATCAGCTAAAAAAACTTGCCACATTTTTTATAACAAAATAATTAACTAAACCCCTAAATTTTCATAAATTCGATAAAACGCGACAAAAACACAGTTTAAGAAAAACATAATCATTATCAGAACAATAACCATTTAAGCAATTCTCTCTTAAACCTAACAATTTGAACCACCCAACCAAATTTGACATAAAAAACCGTGAAATAAACCTGAACCACAACATTTTGAAAGCGATAGAGCATTGGAGACAAACCTGAGGTTGAAACACAGAAAGGGGGCGTAAATTTCGAAACCAGAAACGACAAAACGGTTCAAAAACCAAAAACTGAAATGGGTTTTTTGGGAATGAATGGAAATGGAGTGTGTTTGGTGTTGGGTGAAGAAGGTGTGTGAGTGTGTTTTATGAACCTAACAGTTTATTTTTTTCTTCTTGTTGAATTTGTTTTGAGGGTGGGTTTTATTACCCTCCTTTCTTCATATCATATGGTTGGCTGGCTTTGGTGGGACCCCTGCGCACATCTACTCCACCGCTCTTTTTCTTTTTGTTTTACTAATTGTTTTTTTTTTTATAAAATTATTTGGGTGTTAAAATGACTGCATCCACATTTCAATGTAACATCAGATTTTGACACTTTAATTAGACACAAGGATAAACAGCTGTAATAATGACTGTCAAACCATTTGTGAGATTAAATTCTTCACCAATTGCGTGCACAAAACAACCCACCACATGTGATGTTGGTGGTTCTATCGATTCACGCGTCAAAACAAAGGCTATGTTTGACGACACGTGATAGTAACAATAGTAGTAAGCAGCAAGTAGTAGTGGTTTGTTTAAAAAATGTGTTTGGTGACATAGTTATAACTGTAATTATAAAATGTAGAATTGGAATATACACATTAAAATAAAATAAAAAAACGGATGTTATTTTTAAAAATATATGGGTAATTTCATAAACAAAATGTTGGAGCAGTTCCATAATGCTTGTTCAACAAGCATTTCAAATGGAAGCGGTTCGACAATATGTTAACTCTTGTTGCTTTATTGCCAAACAAGCTTTTCAATCAGACTGCTTACCACTTATCGCTCCGAAACACTTCCAAATGCTTGTCGTTAAACATAACCAAAGACTATAGTAGTCTAGATAACTTATTATTATTGTTACATCATTATGTTTTTCATCATTTTTTTTTTTTTATTAATTTGGTAATAAGAAAAACAAAAATAAGATTTGCAATGTTTATGTCGACCTCATGATTACGCGACTCCGTCACTACCTTGATGTTGAGCTCAATGCAACAGTGACACTGGCAACCTTGAAACAAGGTGACGCCAAGCATGTAGGGATGGCAATAGGGTGGGTTTGAAGCGGGGTGTTCATCCACATCCCCAAACCCGATTCCTAAAGTCCTCCCAAACCCATCCCAATCCTCACCGGGGCACCCAATTGGGGCGTGATGCTGCCCCAAACCAGTCCCGATCTCGTCGGGATCTTATCGGGTTTCCTTTTTGGATGTGATTTTCGACCAAACCCATACTATTTCATGTTTATTATTATATTACATCCTTGGCAATTTGATTTCATGCAATAACTTGAAGGAATAAGAACGTATTGTTAATCAATTACGCACTAACGTTATTAAGTCTCCATCGATAGTATTAAACATAAAAAACAATAACGTACGCCTTCACAAATGACAACTTTTATTAAAAATATGGCATCAAACAAGCTCCTATAATCACAATTTACAATTTCATAAAGATAAACAAATTAACAAATATTAGATAAACATGTTCTTATCCGTAGATAATAACATAATACAATATGATTATAGGTATCTATGTATGGTGAATATATATGTTTCGGGCGGGGCGAGGCGAGGATGTTATGCCCCGCTACCCGCCCCAAACCCATTAAAGTTCCCGTTTAGGAACCAAACCCGCTTCGTAATCCGACATGCATGCCCCCCCCCCCCCCCCCCCCAAATTAGTTTGAGTTTTGGGTTTTTCCACAGGGTTCATGGTTTTTTGTCATCCTTAAAAACATGAGAAATTGATATATTATATCAAGTATGCGCTCATGTAGAGCATGATGAATTGATATATTATCGAGTAGGTATTACCCCGCGTGTTGCAGTGGGTTACTTCCAACAATCTAAATACATAATGTAAAAACATAAAATAAATTTTAATATTTTTATAAAATCGTATATCAGTTAAAAGTATTGTGATATTGTGCCCATTTTATTCGCAATTTAAAAACTTTTTCATTGGTATTTTTTTAATAAGGAAAATGCTAAATATGTGTTAGATACATGATAAATGAAGTTTGCTATGGACAAAAACCGTAAATAGCTAAAAGTATCGGGTAATTTTCGTAGCATATCACGTAGCTTGGGGGCGTTTTGTAATTTTTCTTTAAAATATACTAAACTTCATTTTATTTTATAGTACGTTAGTCAAAATATTACAATATTTGGCTCATTTTATTCGAATTTAAAGACTTTTTCATACACATTTTTTAATAAGTAAATTACTAAATATCTTTTAAATATTTGATAAATAAAGTTTGTTATATAAAAATTTTGTAATTTGATAAAAGTATCAGCTAATTTTCGTAACGTGCCACGTAGTTCGAAGGGGTGTTATGTAAAAGAATAACTTTTGCGTCCCGTTTCGTTATTTCAGGTTCATTAGAAGTTGTTAAACGTGTATAAGTAATGTCAGGTTGATGAAAATGAGTTGGATCCAGAGCTTTTGAAATTCAGATTTTTATAAAGTTATTTGCCGAATTAGTTATAATCGAAGCTTATTGTTGTAGAATCACGTAAAAATACATCAAATTAACTTCACATATATTTCAAGTTTTTATACGTTCATCTATTAAATTTTAAAAGGTAGTGTAATTTGACTAACTATAACCTCTACTCACTTTTAAATGCTCGTTTCAATTAGTTTCAACTTATAAAGGCTTATAGCTTTTAAATATTTTCATAAGCTTTTGTGACAAATAAGGCTTATTTTTTAAGTTCAATCCCAAATAAGCCTCCAAAAGCTCCTGCCAAACACAACGTTAGATATAAAATAATTGACAGATGCATATGAAATTATTCGTTTGATATAATTATGTTTGACCATATGGGTTAGAGTTGGGGCTAGAGCTTGAGCTTAAGCTTATATTATAAGTTGGAAACTAGAACTTATATTTATATAAAACTGCTTATATTTTTATAAAGCTATTTGGTGAATTAGCTGAAACTTAGTACTATAAAATCGCATTAAAAATATACGGAGTATCAAAAAAAAAAAAAAAAAAAAAAAAAAAAAAAAAAAAAACCATATATATTTTCAGTTTTTGCGTGAGAATTCATCATATTTTAAAAGGTATTTAAGTAATTTGATTAGTTATAAGCCCTATAAGCATATTTTATGTGGCTTGGGCTTATGAAAACTTATAATTTATTAAAGTTTTCATAAACTTTAGTCTACAAGTTTACATGATAGCAACCCAAGAATTACAAGGTCCATGTCAAGTTGTCAACTGTGTGAAAGTCACACGTTTTCACAATTTCCCTCTCTTTGTTCTCTAATTAAAACAAAATAGGAATTTTGAAGTTTGAAATTTCAATTGAGGGTTGCCCATAACATTCATTTCATATTTGTTTTCCTTGGCGGTATTAGAAAAATCACAGACATTCGTTTCATATTTGTTATGTTACGTGTAATAAAAATTTTCTACTTACACGCGGTGTAAAAACAAAATGCATCATTGATTTACTACGTTTGTTTTAATTATTTTCCTTGTTGTATTTGGCGCATGGCTTACATGAATTTATCAAGGATTAAACTTTTAAAATAAGCTAGTTTATAATATAAGATTTGTTTGTCATATAAATAGTTCGATCTTATTTTAAAGGTGAAGAAATGAATAAGTTTTCAAATTTTAAAAAATTAATAAATGGAATAGTGTCTATTAATAAAGGTCCCAAAAAAAATGTAAATTGACCTAACAACAACACATACTTGTTTTTCTAGAATAATAATTCGTAATTAAGAGGCACATTGTTGTAATAAGTGCACCTTATTAGGCGTTAGCGTTCTATATAGCACATAAGGTTACTTACTAAAATAAAATTAACATCAAATGATATGACCAAAAAAACTTGATAACGTATAATAATACGTGTAGACTGTAGAGGCTGCGTGATGTATATATGTAGTTATGGGCAACCAGCTTAACAT